>PYWC01000035.1:304819-365095 GCA_003182015.1 Tuber magnatum
CTGCACGCGTTGCGTGCATGGGGCGCAGCTTGTTTGGAGCCCCCGGCCCGTCAGGTGCCGACTAGTAAGATACTCGCGGTCGGGGACGAAAATTTCTGGCAACACCGGCCTGTGCCCTGAGAGGACAAATGGCTTACAGGCGCCTCACCTTGCGGTGGGCGGTTCCTGCAAATCTACCGAATCAGACAACTGATGCTTGTTCCAATATCATTGGATTAGGTGAACTTTGGATCACTAGCCCGCAGGGTGGTGCGGAGACGTATGGGTGTCCACATTACCGTCTAAGCAGAAGCGTAAGTAGTTTAGAGAAAATCCAACCCCAAATTATGTTGAACAGCGCAGATGCTCCCCCAATTTCCTTCAAGTTGCCATCAACCCCCCCTTGCGTCGGGGTGATCATTCAGCTCCAGACAGGGACTTCTTTTATACCCCATCCCGGCCATAAACACCAGCCTTTTCTCGTTACATCATCGAGTGATATACGGAGCGATAAATCGTACATCATAAACGAGGCGAGTGATATATTGTGATTCAAGGTTAACGTGCTCTCCGCCAAAGCACTAGCTGCGCATCCTTTTCAGCTGGTTTTGAACGGGCCTTATATTGAATCCACACATCCGACCCCTTGCTTGGGCACATACCTGTCTGATGACCATCCACCCTTGGAATGCTCAATTGGGCAATGGGGTCCTTCCTTTGACCCGAGAATTGATTCGAGGGTCGATCTGCGCAGAGCCTTGTGCGATCACTGGTTATCACTCCCGGTAAACAACTGGATTGTTTTATCCCGGGATGTGTCTCGTAGTTTCTTTTCCTCAGATTTCTCGAATTACATAACCGATTGAGACCTCTGAGCAATGATCAGGGCGCAGGAGGAAGGCGTCATTCCACATAGGTAAAATACGTTGATCCTTCATCAGATCCCGACTCAAGTTCGTTCAAGAGCGAACCCTGACGCTTTTATGGACGAACCCCATGCCCGGAAATACCCGGTGGATTTCCGTACCCAGGGGCAGAGTCTCCGATCTCCCAATGACATTTCCTTGAGGCTCGGGACATCTTTGGGTGGCAAACTTCATGCAGTCCTGTGGGAATTTGTGATCATGCGCCCACTATTTACGTACCACTTGTAGGTAAGCACCTCTGTAACATCTGGAACTGCCCACGCGGTTACTAGGATGAGAAACCCAGTGTTGGTCGCCCCTCCTCCTTTCAACAAAGGGGACGGCTGTCAAACCAGTCACAGTGAACCCAAAATGCATTATCGAAGCAGAGGATTTAATGAAGAAGAAAAAACTCCCTCAGCCCGATTCCGTTGCGGAACCAGCGATCTTGATTTTTGCGGTCTCAATGGATATACATGTACGTGCCCTCATTCCCATCGTGTGAGACAATATTACAATGACACCCCCTAGTTATGCAGTGCCTTGCGCAGAAAGAGAGGAGGAGGGCAAAAAAAAACAGATTTTGATCTGTAACTGTATGTATGTGTCTTTATGTAGCACGCTGCAGGATGCATGAAGCCCCTTCCTCCCTTCCTCAAGAGCAGACGGGGCACTGAGGGGGGGGGAGGCGCGTCCTCCCCCCCCATTGGAAATATACACTGCCATGCCTCCTAGTTTAAGGGACTTTTGCAAGGATTGGGCTAACTCAAATCGAAGGTATAGCTGCTATACTATCATGGATTTTATGGATAAACGCCTAGGCGGCTTCTTATCAGGCGAACTTTAGGAGAAGGTTGCGGATGAAGGTTGAGGCTTCAAGGATTGATTTGAGAATTGGCTTTCCTTTTCTGATTTTAGGGCTCGCTATGATGAGCAATTCCAATGCTATGGCTAAACAAGAAGCTCGAATCGAGAACATGTCGCTAAGTGCTCAAGTCTGCACAACCACNGGGCTTGCCGAAATCCGGTTGGCGATTTGCGGAGTTGTTCTCTTGTGTTACGGACTATGATATTACTCGTAGAGGAGGCTACGGAACGAGACCTCGAGTGCAGTGGGTCTGGTTTTGTTTTCAATACTTAAATCCTGATCCTGACGACCACGGGCGATCTATATCATTACTTGGGGGCCTGGAACTATGAAAATTATATAATATTATCACAATAATATTATCACAATAATAACAATAATAATAATAATAACACTAGTAATTGTTTTTTTTCCCCTCCCTCCCCTCCCCTTTCTTTCCTATCAAAAGGGCTTGGGTGGTTTCGCGAGAAATTCGGTTAACCCAAGGGGCAATACCGGTAGGCGAGGGAGGAGTGGGACTGACTCGAGGTGAGCTGAAGGGAGTATCATATGGGATCGGGAAGTATCATACTCGTACATAGGTAACGGGGGCGGGCGGGGGAAGGGGTACCGTATATAGCACGGTGAAGTACGGGTACAGCACTAGGTCTGTAAAGGGATAATAATAATACAACCCCGCGCAAGTGGTAACGGGACCGATGGCTTGGCATATGATGAAGATATCATGAAATCAAAAAAGAAACCCAAGTTCTAAGGTAACAATTACAGTAAAAAGTGTGAGATGTAATAGAAAGAAACTTATCCCTCTCAAGTCCCATTTACCACTGAGTATAACCCCCATGCCTCCTTATGAGGGTCATAATCATTCTTGGCATACTATCAATGAAACAATAGACCCTTCTCTATGACATTTCCTCCTAAACCTCCTGATCAAGCTCAATAATATCAGCTTGATTGTAAGGACACTGCCTTGCTGTCTTACATGCTTGCCTAAACCTCCTTTCAAAGAAAGACCAAAGATTCTCAATAGGGTTCATGTCTAGAGACTAAGATGCCTAAGACATGCAAACAACTCTTTGCAATATCCTGTATCTCCAGGAATAGTAAGAAGTATATATACGAGAATTGTTCTCAACCATCTTAATCTTATTGTTATCTTCACCTAATAGTTCATACAGAGGAAAATAGTAGGAAGTATATATCTTGTAATAATACTGAACTGAATTCATGCTGCACTGGTCTTTACTACTCTCTTTCTCCCACTCGGTTCTTTGATGGACAGGAATCCGTTGAGTGTAGAAACTAATAAGTAAAACTAGTAGCAAACATGACTGTAGTCATATTATTGGGAAAGGAAGGTTCCAGATAATAATCTTTAAGAGCTGTTCTGGGAGGACATTGAACTAGTGATTGGCTTTCCCCTCGCCCAATTATAAGTTCTATCTCATCTGTATACATCCCCCCCTTCCAAATAAACCCACTCCACACCCACCCTTCTCGTGTCTAGCACAATCACTGCTACCTCCATTCATGGTTGAGAAAAGGTTTGTTGCAGGTGATATGAATGTAGAGGTTCATATTCCAAAGAGCATTACCTATTGTCCTTTCCAATACTAGGAGGTTGAGATCAGCAGTAATGTTACAGAATAGAGCATAAAGTTTTGCTCATTAATCTGATGCAATCACCTTCTGGCCTACTCATCTAATTTCAGCTGGAATCCAGAGTAGGGTGGAGGGTTTATTATTTTCATTGTCTTCCAGCGTTTGACAATTTGCTGAGTCTCATATTTTGAACCTGGGATTTCTAGAGCAATTTGGTGGTAATCTTTTCCTTCTAGATACATTTCGATTACTGTAATCCACTCAGTTTCTGTAGCTTCTCATTGTTTTCCTGAGTTCTGATTGGTTGGCATATTGTGCAGATTTGTGATAGTTATGTTGTGGTTGTAAAGTTGATAGTACTTAGTGTATGTCCCATTACCACCTGCACGGGGTTGTAATAATAATTTTCCATTACTGTGAATATTCACAAAACTCAAACAGAACTTTTTTTTTGCTTTTTGATTAAGTTGCTTCTTCCTAAAATAAAGTACTAGTACTATAATATAATACCAGTACTGCTATGATCTACTCTTCTGGTGCATCAATTCCTCCAATAGTACTACAAGTACTCTTGCCCTTTGCTCACACCAAAGGTTTTTTTATTTGCACCTCATCACAATTACTATCACTAAGAATCATATGATATTTGATTCAAACCTGTAACACTCTACTTTCACTGCACTTTAGCTAAGATTTTCCAGGTTATATATGATATCATCAGTATTAGGAAGGTTCAAAGCTCTTGGTACACTAAAGGTACAGCTATTTTATTTATCATCCTGATCTAAACTAACTTATCTCTTGTTTAGTCTATTATACTAAGTAGAAAAGAAAAGTGCTAGTCCTATGGAATACATCATTGGATTATCATATTCTTTTGTGAAAGTAAGCTTATTATATTTCACTACTCATCAATCCTTATCAACCTATACAATGCTATGCAAATTAGCTCAAGGTCTAATAGTTGAATCTCTAATTACTATAAAGGCACTTAAGGAATTGGGTGATATACTAAAGATAGTCAATAATGAAGAACCAAGTAAGAAGAGTAGAAGTAGCAGTAGTAGTAGTAATAGTAGTAGTATGGACTTGAATAAAATTGATCATGTTCTACAATAGATAATAATACAATGCTTCCTACACCAAAGACAAACGATTTCTTAATTAACAATAAATATAGATTAATATCTTGGATATTGATATGATTTTTCAGAAAACTTCTATTAATATATATGAATAAATTCTTCCAGCTTTGACCTACTTGTTTTTAAGCTTCAAGGTCATTACACATTCTACAACAATTTCTACAATACTCAAATACCTAGTGATTACCAGTTACTTATCACTTTTTACCACTTAGAGTATTATAAAAATACAGCCTCAATTAAGATCACTGTGGACTAACATAGTATTAGTGTAGGCATGATTGAGATTGTGATAGAGAGAATTTTTATGGCAATTTTGGATGGAAATCTGAGAGAAGAATATATCTGATAGCCAACTACCTCTAGCTTTGAAAGGAAAGCTGCAAAGTAAATGGTTGCTGATACTACTATTTATGAATGAAGAAATGGTTGGGTATTGATAGATAGAACTTTAATTCCACTCTATCAACCTCTCTACTATAATGGAAAAGTTTTTTTTGGTCAAAAGAGTAACTATATTTTAAACATTCAGGTAATAACCATTCCTTGAAACTGCTAGCTATAGATAAATACTAAGGAGTATTTAGATTATCAATACTCTAAATTTAAAGATTATCAACTATGCAGTTGGATTTGTACAGAGTCAAACAGATTCAACAGCTTGGAAAGAGACATGTTTGGTTCAAAATCTCAAACACCCTCTAGAATGAGAGGAGTAGTATTAGGGAGACTCTGGCTACCTAATACGGAAATGGTTGATAATACTATATATCTATCTAGAAAATGTTGAGTACTCAAACTGGCTATTTAATTACCAACTATCTTGTATACATATTAGATTTGTACATGTAATTGGTTTTATGAATGGCAGGTTTCAGTCTCTGAAAGAGCTCCAACTTTCAATAAGTTCTAAGAAAGAACTTTATTTTGCTATGTTATAGATTCAAGTTTGTATTATTTTACATAGCTTTTGTTTGAATTATAAGTAAATTGTATAAGAAGAGGATTTGTTTTTTCAACTGGACAGGAAATAGAAAGGGTATGGCAGGAAAGACTATAAATATCTGTTCCATCTCACCGGCTAAGTAGACTACTTGGTGAAGAGCATATGCTTTTTACAAAGAAGGTCACTTTGTCTGAGAAATATACTACAAAGCAAATGCTCACCCTAGCTATCTCCTCAACAAAGTATTAAAAAAAAACACTTCTTTTACCACAGTTCTATTGAAATGCTTTTATAGAATAAGATATACATTCTTCTGCTCTGACAGTAAGCAGAGTACTTTTTCTCCAACTTATTCACCACCTAGAATATCACTGCTACATACACTACTGATCAGGTATACTCTTAGTATAAGAATCCAATGCAGTCAAACAATATTTTCTTTACTTCCTTTACAGAAGAAACCTTCCAGCAATTTATACAATAGTTAAGTTTGCCAGAATACAAAAACTGGGTATGTGATATAATTAAAATGCAATCATGGGTGAAATTGAAGACTATTGAAACTAATAAGAATAGAGTTATGGTGGTTCTTTGATCAAGACAAGTGGACTTATTACCGGAACTGGTTGATTTTCCAAATGAGAAGCTGACCCCTAGTCCTGAGCAACAACAGTAGTATAATCAGAGACATGATGTACTTACCTACTTCTTTATTAAAGATAGTAAACTATTTCAAAAGGGAGCAATTAAGGATAATATTTCTGAACTAGACTGTGAGGTTTTTCGGCCAGTTAATCTTTTTTATAAAATACGTGTAGTGCATATTCAGCTCTGATATACAGGAATGAATAAACCTATGACTGCTGTATGGGACCACTACTATGGAATAACCAGGATTGAGGTAGAATAGCTATTCAAACATTGACAAACTTGTCTTCTTAGCTATCAAAATTGTTCTAGAGTACATCGCGAACCTATCATCTCAGATCAAATACTTTAGTAAATCCAGATT
This sequence comes from Tuber magnatum, assembly GCA_003182015.1. NCBI lineage: Eukaryota > Fungi > Ascomycota > Pezizomycetes > Pezizales > Tuberaceae > Tuber > Tuber magnatum. The sequence goes on from PYWC01000035.1 coordinate 311,277, forward strand.
GATCTTATCAATATGAGACATGAACCTGACAAGCAATTCAAATGAATTCTTCATATAAAAGACCATTTTAGTAAATGGTTTTCCCTATTCCATTTAAAGAGCAAGACTGCTGCAGAGGTGGCAGGTCAAGTGGTAGTTTGAATTAGATACTATGGGGTTCCAGTGATTTTACAATGCGACAATGGCTGAGAGTTCAAAGATATTCTGCTTATTCTCCTACAGAAACATAGAATTAAAGTATGTAATGGACAATCTCGAACATCTCAGACATAGGGTCTTGTTGAGTAAGCAAATAGAACTATAATGACTAAGCTTCAAGTATGAAAGCTGGACACAGTTGCATCAGATAGGAACCCTTATTGTTGGTCGCAAGCTTTATGAGAAATTGCACTCGCAATGAATCAGCAGTATCACGATCTGGCCAGAGAAATGCTAGCCAGTTGACGGAAGGGAGAAACAGGTTTCACACAGGACCTCATTTAGAGGTCATGGGGATAAGTTATATTTTCATGCACATAATCTCATTAGCAGGTCATGGGGCTTGTTTATATTTGATTGCATTTCGTGCATGACTTACGGTTAACATCATGAGGAGAGTCTATGCTAGGTGGTAAGGCTTACCAGTAAGACAAACTTGTTTATGTTTCACACATGACCTTATTAGTAGATTATGCGGTTTGTTTATGTAGTTGATTTATATTGTGTTTGATTTATGTTTTCACACATGACCTCATTTAGAAGTCATGGGATGTTTTATGTTTTGCGCACATGACTTGATTAGGTCATATGATATTATGAATGATTTTACATCTGACCTTACTTGAAGATCAGGGCAGGGTTAGGATTGCGGGAAGAGACTTATATAAAGACTGGGTTTTCACAGATGGGTTAGCTCTTTACGTAACCATCTACTGTTATTTCCTATCTACTACTTTATACTTTTTACAATCTAAAAACCTTTACACTCTAAACCTTTTTGCTATATGGGCCAGACTTAGAGTCAAGAACCTATCCGCTATGCAGAGCAAGTTAGCAATATAAAGACCAATACTCGCAACGCTAGTGAGAAACCAATTCTTATATAAGAATACTAAGATAGGGCCAAGGGACTCAAAGAGCTCTTGGACACAGTGCAGCACAGTTTGGAAGTAGAAGAAGGTCGTTACCTGTTGCTAGTACAACAAGTAGTGGGAACCTACAACAAGTAGTCTCATTCCAGTCTCAGAGAATGGTCTCCCTATAAGGTTCTGTTTAATTGAAAGCCTAGATGGGAGAAACTAATTGCAATTCATTTTCAACTTCAGTAAACCCTGGACAATATTCCTGAGGAAGAGGCAGATATTGGGTCCAATATTCTGCATACTAGAAGTCAGAATAGAGAGGCACTAGATATAGCAACCCATCCAGAGTCAGAAGATGACAGAATTGGAATTTCTTTTACCCTTGATAATTCAAATCATAGTGGAATGAGTGATAGACACTTGAGCCCTAACCTTGAGGTGGAAGTGGGGGATTAGCTGCTCACAATACCACATATTTCTCCCAGCTAGGCAGCTACTGAAAATACGATTGTTTGGACAGCACTTGAGAAGGCAATATAGAATAAAGTAGTAAAAGCTAGAACCATATCCACTCTGAAGTACAATAAGCAACTTACTATTGAACGCTTTACTCCTAGGAATATTGCAAGTCTTAAAATACCAGGAGAAGACTGGGCAGCTACAGATCCTGCAAGAATATTGTACTATATAATGGCTGAAAGCTATTCTAATTGCTACAAACTTCAAACAGTATACTAGTATGGCATTCTCAAAAACCACTACCTTGTCAATACCCTTCTCTATAACATGTTTGGTCCGGGCCCTAGTCATGTAGTAGTACGATAGGAGCAGATGGCTTTTTAATCAACAAGAAGTAAGCGCTACTTACTAAAGGAGTCTTCGAATGGGGTGTAATAGGGGGTCAAAGAAGTAACCATTCAACCAAGTATATTTAGAATACTGTCCGTCGAAGTCTGCTGTTTGCACTATGGGAATCAGTGGTCTTTAAATACAGCATATCGCTTATATCCAGTATGAGCGATATTCCAAAACATTTCGTCTATCAACAGCTAGCACATGAAATAATACAAGTATCAAACGATACTGTAAATTCAAATATAAAACAATGTATGTATTAACCGATAGCAGATAAAACAATACAAGTATCAAATGATACTGTGAAACCCAAACATAAAATAATGTGTTTATCAACCGATAGCACGTGAAACAATACAAGTATGAAATGATACTGTGAAACCCAAACATAAAACAATGTGTGTATTAACCGATAGCACAGGAAACAATACAAGTATCGAATGCTACTATGAAACCCAACATAAACCAACCTAGTACCTGTACTGGTTACACTCCCAAAATAAAATAACAATTTCACCAAATAAAACAACCTAATAAAATCCTAATAGTGGGTAAACCCGCTATTCTGCTGAAGGTCCCCATAGGACCCATCCTCCTCGTCATTGCTATCCTGCAACAATCTCAAGTCGTCCTGCAAAATCCATTCTGCCCCTTCCAGCCATTTCTCCAAGCACTCCTGGCAGGGTGCTTCACGCACAAAGCAACCTGATTCCTTGTAGTGCGGTAGGTCAATGTAATTCTGGACTGTCTGGCCCTGCCAGTCCTCCATTTCAATATCGATCCGTCTGCAATCGTCATAGTAGTCGATGTACATTATTTTCCAGTATACCTCCAGTGGAATGGTTCCACTTTGCAGTAGTTCGTCAACAATAATATGTCGTTCCTTGATACTTATTTCTTCGTAGATCAACATTCTTCGGTTCTGTAAATGGTAAAGTTTTGTAAGGGGTAAAGGTTTGTAAGAGGGTAAAGGTTTGTTTTTCCGTTTTGAGGTCAGATAGTGCGGTTTGTTTTTTCTTCGGAGGAGTGTGAGGGATGGCGGATGGTATTTATGTCTCGGTGTTGACTTCCCTTAGTTGGTGACCTCGCTTAGGTGTTGACCTTTGCTTATACACCAGGGGAAGGTTGTTGGTACTTGATTTCGGTTTCTTCCATTTTTTCGCATCCATCACGTTTTTCCGTACTCAAGTAACATCCACTTCCAAAGCGGAATTTGTCCGCCATTGTTTTACCCCACATCCGTCCCATTGACTCAGTTGTTATTTCTAGACATTTGTTGCAAATATGTATGAATAATCGGTGTGTAAGGTATTGTCTAGGGATAATATCATGGTTCACCAACAGTCCCATTAGCTGATAGCGCAGTCTCCAAGTAACTTGCTCATAGTTTGACATCGTAAGACTGGTGGATGGTACGTTTTCCTCCCTTTATTATTCCCAGTACTCAGCCTCAGCTAGCCATTCCAGGTATGCTGCTTCCTCTTCCATTACTCGTTTCTCATCTTCACTGCTTTTGAAATCACTTTCAAAATGTGCTGCCCAAAAGCCGTCCTGTATTCCCTGGTCTGGATCTTGGTGGAGTTGTTGTATTTCCGGCAGTGTTGGGCTCCATACTACCGTTCCATGGTTTATTGTAGGGGGTAGCTCGTCCTCCAGTTTGTTGTCCTCCCACCATTGGTTTACAAGTTCCATTGCATTCTCTAACCCTCCCAGGGGTTCCCTGCTGCTCTCCGTTTCCGGATATCCTGTGCATTTTACCAGAAATTGGTTGCGGTCATAGCGCTTCCTGTGGTCCCGTATCACCTCCACCTCCCATTCCGATTTTTCCTTAACCATGATCGGAGGCGGCTTTGTGTGGCTTCTTCCAGGGAAGGTGGCATTGTCTTTAGTGAGATATCGTTTCATAGTAGATGCGTGCAATGTTGCTTGTCAGTTTCTGTACATTCTGCCGTCCATTTCTACCGTGTAGTTTTGTGTATGTGCATGATATTCAATTATCTTGAATGGTCCCCGCCAGCGTGGTTGCAGTTTCTTGCTTCATCCTGATTCTGTTGCGAAAAGACTTTCAAAAACTAATAAAAGATTACCTTTCCCTATCGCTGTATGGTGTCTGTGCCGTTTTGCTGCTGTTCTTGTACTCCTAAATCGTACCAATTTGATAGCATTAAATGCTGTGTTCTGGATTGCTTGGTGTCTGTTCAACCATTCATCGATGGCCGGTACTACGGAGTTCTTGAAATTCGCTAGGGGGAGTGGCAGGCAGTTTTTTCCAAAAATAGCTTTATATAGTGACATACTGAGGGTTTCTGACCATCCTGCATTTAGGTATGCTGCCGTTTCTGGTATGGCATCAAACCAATTGTTTTGTCTTGCATTGACTAGGTTTCAAAGAGCTGTTTTCAATTCTCGAATTTTCCTTTCGACTTGTTCATTTGTTTTATAGTGGCCTGGTGCTGCCTTGATATGTGCAATGCCTAGCGATCGACACTGCTGTCTCCACACATGTGACTCAAATCATGGGTCAGAATCGCTTACTAGAGATGTTGGGTAGCCATGGGGTCTAAATATTTTGTTGCGTAGAAGTTGACAGGTTATTCTTGCCATTACTTGCTTCGTTTTTGGTATGAGCCACGCGAATTCCGAAAATCTATCTATCGCAACTAGGATTGTGTTATATCCCCATAAATTATGGAAGGGTCCCGCAATGTCAATGGCTATTGATTCGAAAATTTCTGATGGTAGGACGATTGTCTGAGCCTTTACTTCTCGTAACTTTGTGGGTTCTTTGTTTATCTGGCATGTGTGGCATTGGGCCACATACACTCTGAAGTCTTTCCCATTTCAGGCCAAAATAGGTACTCGGTAGCTTACCGTAAGTTTCGTTCAGCACTGTGGTGGCCTTTGTTGTGGATTTCACTAATGACGTACTCCCTCAATGTCCTATTTCCATATGCGGGACCTTTCGGCATATACAGACAGTCTTCCCCGTATCCGGTTTTTGTGTATAGCATTCTGTTTGCAACCTTGTAGGAGGACAAATCTCGTGTGGAGTCCATACTTTTATTGATTTTTTTCCATATTGGTTCTCTCCGGTATGCTGCAACTATATGTGCTCGCAACGTCCTGATCATTTCATTGATTGTTTGTAAAGTATGGCGCTCATCTTCTATCTCACTTCCTCTTGTTGTCTCAGGTTGGTCCTCCTCCTCACTGTCTTCCAAGACGTTGTAAAGTCTCCGTCGATATTCACTCATCGTTCTGGGTATCACTGAAACTAGTGTTTCATTCTTGAGACTTTCTAACCATTCTGCACGTCTAATAGGTGGTGGGCTATCAGGTTCTAGCATCCAGAATGCCGGTATTGTCTCATAGGTAATGTCCTCTATCGGTTCCACCCATTCAACTGGTGGCGGATTATTAGGTTCTGGCATTTGCAAAGGTGTGGCTTCCGGGTTTAGCAGTGCCGGGATTGCATAAGATCTGGGCGTCAGCTGGGCAAGGGTGGACGGCCCTTCCCCAGCACTATTTGGCCTTCCACTGATCATTTGTTGCCATTCCCAGTCATTGATTTTGGGGGACTCCAGAGGGCTTGGGTCAATTTCTGTACTCGGGGGGCTCAGACCTTCACTAGGAGGATGAGGAGTTGGGTTTCTCTGCCGCCTAGGGTGGTTGTTTGTGAATTTGATCTCGGTTTGATGATATGGACAGTGATTGATGTAATAGTGCGAGCAGTGCAACGTGCTATGTTGGAGTTCTTCAGGTGGCGTGCTTCGCATGGTACACTGGTCGCCCCAATCATTTCCTGCAGTGATTAAGCAAGGGCTTTCAGGGGGTACAGGGGCCTCGTTGGAGTACTTAGTGTATGAGTAAGGAGGGGAGGTAGGGGAGATATCCCCTTCAGGTTCCATCGTGTTTGATTCTTGCTCGTAGACTGTGTTATCCGAGATGTCATCTGCTTCCTTTGTATGATCGTAGACATACCATGGATTCAAGTCTGATCCTCCCTTGTATATCCGGGAAAGGGCATCAGCTAAATAGTTCGTGCTTCCCGCTATGTAGACAATCTTCACGTCGTACTTACCTAAGGCACTAAGCCATCTAACTTGCTTTCTGCTTGGGTTCTTTGCTATTCGTAGGTGTCAGGGGTTGGTGGTCTGTAACTATTGTAAAGGGATTTCCCATTAGTATATTGTGGAACTGATTAAGCTCTTCCACTATTGCTAAGGCCTCGTTATCAGTGGTTCCATAATTCATTTATGCATTGGTGAATTTCCTGCTGTATAACGCGGCTGGTCGAGCCGTCTCGTAAGTGGGTCCTTGTCCTACCCATGCCCCTATCCCTAAATCAGAGGCATTCATTACTAGCCAAATTGGTTTCTTGCTTCTTATATCTATTGGAGGCATGACTTGGTGATCGATAATTTGCTTTTTTACCATTTCAAATGCGGTCTGATGGGTGGTCATCCACACAAATTCGGCATTCCCTGTTAAGTCCATTAATGGTGCTGTCTTGGTCACATGATGTGGAAGAAACTGGGCCACATAGTTTACTATTCCCAGAAAGTGTTGCAATTCTTGTTTGTTTTAGGGCATTTCACAACCTGTGATAGATGATATTTTCTGGGGGAATGCATAGATTCCTTCACTATCTACTATGTGTCCTAGTACTTCTAACCTGTCTGCAAATAGTACTGACTTCCTTTTGCTTGCATAGAATTTTGCCTTTCTGAGTCGGTCACATACCTGCCGTATGTGTCTTTTATGCTCTTTTGGTGTATCTGAGAATATGAGGATATTATCAATGTATATCCATACAAAGTGATGTAAGAATTCGCTTAGGAGGTCTTCAATTATACACATAAATGTTGCTGGTGCATTCATGTCTCCTTGTAGCATTGCTTTGCTGACAAATCCTCCGAATAGGGTTTTGAATAAGTTGAACTTAACGTTGTCCTTGTCCACTCGTGTTTGGAAGTACGCGTTGCTTAGGTCAATCTTACTTCTGAATTTTGCTCGTTCAATGGGGTTAAGGATCTGCTGTTGGTTGGGAATCGATGGACTATCCATGATCATGTTATTATTTCTTGCTTTCAGGTCTACCAGGGGGCGGATCCTTTCATCTGACTTAGGGTATACAAGCATAGGTGCTGCTCTGGGAACCTCCTGTCGTATAATTACTCCAGCTTGTAATTTCTTGTTTATCCAGTTCATGAGTTTTTCCTTGTATGCTTCTGGGATTGACTATGTCGGTTGGTTTTTTAGATCCGTTGGGTCTTTCAGTCGAATGTGATGGTTAATCTTACCTATAGGGGGTAGCGTTTCAGGGACCCTGTCCAGGAATACATCCTTGTATTCTTCCAACAATATTGCTGAGGTTGCATCTGTAACCATGGCTCAGACTTCCCCACTTGTTAGTTTGCATAGTACTTGCAGTTTGTCATTGGGAAACTCCACCGCTCTATCCCCACACCTGATAAGGGCGTTGTGTCTTTTTAGGAATGGCATTCCAATCAGGGTGTCGTACTTTGCCAAGTTTCCTACCTACATCTCCTGATTTGTCCATTTCTTTTTCCCGATTCCTATGGTCAGCGCATATTTCTTGTGGCTTGAAGAGCGGGAACCTTTCATTGCCATGTTGACTGTTGTTGGTTGAGGTAGTAGTTCCGTTTGTATGCCGTGGGTTGAGATAAAGGTAGGACTGATAATGTCACAACCGATCGGTCCTGTATCAAACAGTATCTTTGCTGGATGGCCCTCTATGTAGATCATTTCTTCTACTGCATCACGGGCCCGTGTTGTTAGTGCTGGTTCGGTTCGGAGGCTTTCCATTTCCACCGAATTACTTTCCACTTCGTCGTATTCGGTTGCTTCCACGTGGTTCGTGCTAGCCTCTCGCTTAGTTGTTTTTCCTTTTCCCTTTTTGGCATAGCAGTCCTTTGCATAGTGCCCCTTTTTTCCGCATTCAAAACATGTGCCTTTATCGCATTGTTTCCACTTCTTATCTTTCTTGTCTTTCAAATGTTTTTCGTATGGTTTATCCTTCTTTCCATTGTCCCACGATGATGATTCTTTACTGTTCTTCTGCTGTAGTATGTGGGTTTGGTAAAGTCCTGTTTTATACAGGATAGCGTCCTTGCGTTCAGCTCGTTTGACTATCTTGTCAAAGGAGTCGTCTTCTTCTTCCATGGGTTCCACCTCCTGGCGTAGTCTGGGATGCATAGCTTCATACAGTCTTTGTCGCAGTGTGTACTGAGATATCATCCCTGTAGGCAATCGTTCATGATACATTAGGAGATCTGTCACGACTATGGTCACTCTTTCTGTTTTTCCATTTCATATTTGCTTGATATCCTTGAACATTTCATATAGTTCTTCCGTGTTTTGCGAGGATTGGAATCTTTCTCTCAGGTATTTTATCACGGTCGTTCCTCGGATTTTTTCCTCACCCTCATAGTGGTTCATTGCTTGGTGGTATGCTTCCTCCACTTTTCCGGTACAGAAACTTCCAAAGTACACTCCACTTCCTTCTTTGGCCTTTTCTACTCCGTGCAGGGCAAGATATTGAGAAGTGGTTGTTACTCATTGATCAAATGCTTCAGGTTTTAGCTCTCCCTTTTCGCCCAGAAACAAGGATGGCAGCAGAAGTTTGAGTTTTGGTCATGGGCCGGGCGGTGCAGTGGATTCACCTTCGGACATATTGTGTTCGGACTGTTTATTGCTGAAGCTGTTGTCTGACGAGCTTTCTGGAGAGTCGCTAAGGGGTTCGTCTGGCAGTTCCTTTACTACTGAGTAATCTGATGTTTCTTCGTCGTTATCTTCCTTCTTAGTAGTGCCGACAGGTAGGCTGTCTTTCTTTGGTGGTTGTGCTAGTGCCTCTCCTTTGCCGGGGCTCATGGGAAAGATCCCGGGAAGGCTGGTTGCTACCTTTGCTAACTTGTTGGTTGATTCACTAAAGGTCTACTTGGCCAAATCTCGCGCTAGTTGTCTTTCTACTTTGTCGGTTGAGTAATCGCTCTTTGGCCCTTTCGGTTTCTTGGGTTGCCTTCTTTTGGTAAGGCATTCGCATAGGACCTGCTTCCCACTTTGAGTCTCTAGTGACTCAATGGTGTCGTGTTGGTGGAGCCGAACCTTCTTTGGTTATGCCACTCCCCACTACTAGCTTCGTTGTGGGACGCTTCGTAGCTTGATCAGACCAGGTCCGGACAGGTTTCTAACCACTTGCTGAGGTTAAAAAAATGTAACGTGTCCAGGCCGGGCCCTAGTCATGTAGCGGTACGATAGGAGCAGATGGCTTTTTGATCAACAAGAAACAAGCACTGCTTACTAAAGGAGTCTTCAAACAGGGTGTAATAGGAGATCAAAGAAGTAACCGTTCAACCAAGTATATTTAGAATACTGTCTGTCGAAGTCTGCTGTTTCCACTGTGGGAATCAGCAGTCTTTAAATACAGAATATCGCTTATCTCCAGTATGAGCAATATTCCAAAACATTGTATGTATCAACTAATAGTACAGGAAAAAAAACAATACAAGTATCAAACGATACTGTGAAACCAAACATAAAACAATGTGTGTATCAACCGATAGTACACCAAACAATACAAGTATCAAACGATACTGTGAAATCAAATATAAAACAATGCGTATATCAACCAATAGCACACAAAACAATACAAGTATCAAACGATACTGTGAAGTCAAACATAAAACAATGTGTGTATTAACCGATAGTACAAGAAACAATACAAGTATCAAACGATACTGTGAAACTCAAACATAAAACAATGTGTGTATCAACCGATAGCACACGAAACAATACAAGTATCAAACAATACTGTGAAACCCAAATATAAAACAATATGTGTACCAACCGATAGCACACGAAACAATACAAGTATCAAATGATACTGTGAAACCCAAACATAAAACAATATGTGTATCAACCGATAGCACACGATACAATACAAGTATCAAGTGGTACTGTGAAACCTAAACATAAAACAATATATGTAACCGGTACGGGTTACTAGGGTTTTATGTTTGGTTTCACAGTATCGTTTGATACTTGTATTGTTTCGTGTGCTATCGGTTGATACACACATTGTTTTATGTTTGGTTTCACAGTATCGTTTGATACTTGTATTGTTTCGTGTGCTATCGGTTGATACACACATTGTTTTATGTTTGGTTTCACAGTATCGTTTGATACTTGTATTGTTTCGTGTGCTATCGGTTGATACACACATTGTTTTATGTTTGGTTTCACAGTATCGTTTGATACTTGTATTGTTTCGTGTGCTATCGGTTGATACACACATTGTTTTATGTTTGGTTTCACAGTATCGTTTGATACTTGTATTGTTTCGTGTGCTATCGGTTGATACACACATTGTTTTATGTTTGGTTTCACAGTATCGTTTGATACTTGTATTGTTTCGTGTGCTATCGGTTGATACACACATTGTTTTATGTTTGGTTTCACAGTATCGTTTGATACTTGTATTGTTTCGTGTGCTATCGGTTGATACACACATTGTTTTATGTTTGGTTTCACAGTATCGTTTGATACTTGTATTGTTTCGTGTGCTATCGGTTGATACACACATTGTTTTATGTTTGGTTTCACAGTATCGTTTGATACTTGTATTGTTTCGTGTGCTATCGGTTGATACACACATTGTTTTATGTTTGGTTTCACAGTATCGTTTGATACTTGTATTGTTTCGTGTGCTATCGGTTGATACACACATTGTTTTATGTTTGGTTTCACAGTATCGTTTGATACTTGTATTGTTTCGTGTGCTATCGGTTGATACACACATTGTTTTATGTTTGGTTTCACAGTATCGTTTGATACTTGTATTGTTTCGTGTGCTATCGGTTGATACACACATTGTTTTATGTTTGGTTTCACAGTATCGTTTGATACTTGTATTGTTTCGTGTGCTATCGGTTGATACACACATTGTTTTATGTTTGGTTTCACAGTATCGTTTGATACTTGTATTGTTTCGTGTGCTATCGGTTGATACACACATTGTTTTATGTTTGGTTTCACAGTATCGTTTGATACTTGTATTGTTTCGTGTGCTATCGGTTGATACACACATTGTTTTATGTTTGGTTTCACAGTATCGTTTGATACTTGTATTGTTTCGTGTGCTATCGGTTGATACACACATTGTTTTATGTTTGGTTTCACAGTATCGTTTGATACTTGTATTGTTTCGTGTGCTATCGGTTGATACACACATTGTTTTATGTTTGGTTTCACAGTATCGTTTGATACTTGTATTGTTTCGTGTGCTATCGGTTGATACACACATTGTTTTATGTTTGGTTTCACAGTATCGTTTGATACTTGTATTGTTTCGTGTGCTATCGGTTGATACACACATTGTTTTATGTTTGGTTTCACAGTATCGTTTGATACTTGTATTGTTTCGTGTGCTATCGGTTGATACACACATTGTTTTATGTTTGGTTTCACAGTATCGTTTGATACTTGTATTGTTTCGTGTGCTATCGGTTGATACACACATTGTTTTATGTTTGGTTTCACAGTATCGTTTGATACTTGTATTGTTTCGTGTGCTATCGGTTGATACACACATTGTTTTATGTTTGGTTTCACAGTATCGTTTGATACTTGTATTGTTTCGTGTGCTATCGGTTGATACACACATTGTTTTATGTTTGGTTTCACAGTATCGTTTGATACTTGTATTGTTTCGTGTGCTATCGGTTGATACACACATTGTTTTATGTTTGGTTTCACAGTATCGTTTGATACTTGTATTGTTTCGTGTGCTATCGGTTGATACACACATTGTTTTATGTTTGGTTTCACAGTATCGTTTGATACTTGTATTGTTTCGTGTGCTATCGGTTGATACACACATTGTTTTATGTTTGGTTTCACAGTATCGTTTGATACTTGTATTGTTTCGTGTGCTATCGGTTGATACACACATTGTTTTATGTTTGGTTTCACAGTATCGTTTGATACTTGTATTGTTTCGTGTGCTATCGGTTGATACACACATTGTTTTATGTTTGGTTTCACAGTATCGTTTGATACTTGTATTGTTTCGTGTGCTATCGGTTGATACACACATTGTTTTATGTTTGGTTTCACAGTATCGTTTGATACTTGTATTGTTTCGTGTGCTATCGGTTGATACACACATTGTTTTATGTTTGGTTTCACAGTATCGTTTGATACTTGTATTGTTTCGTGTGCTATCGGTTGATACACACATTGTTTTATGTTTGGTTTCACAGTATCGTTTGATACTTGTATTGTTTCGTGTGCTATCGGTTGATACACACATTGTTTTATGTTTGGTTTCACAGTATCGTTTGATACTTGTATTGTTTCGTGTGCTATCGGTTGATACACACATTGTTTTATGTTTGGTTTCACAGTATCGTTTGATACTTGTATTGTTTCGTGTGCTATCGGTTGATACACACATTGTTTTATGTTTGGTTTCACAGTATCGTTTGATACTTGTATTGTTTCGTGTGCTATCGGTTGATACACACATTGTTTTATGTTTGGTTTCACAGTATCGTTTGATACTTGTATTGTTTCGTGTGCTATCGGTTGATACACACATTGTTTTATGTTTGGTTTCACAGTATCGTTTGATACTTGTATTGTTTCGTGTGCTATCGGTTGATACACACATTGTTTTATGTTTGGTTTCACAGTATCGTTTGATACTTGTATTGTTTCGTGTGCTATCGGTTGATACACACATTGTTTTATGTTTGGTTTCACAGTATCGTTTGATACTTGTATTGTTTCGTGTGCTATCGGTTGATACACACATTGTTTTATGTTTGGTTTCACAGTATCGTTTGATACTTGTATTGTTTCGTGTGCTATCGGTTGATACACACATTGTTTTATGTTTGGTTTCACAGTATCGTTTGATACTTGTATTGTTTCGTGTGCTATCGGTTGATACACACATTGTTTTATGTTTGGTTTCACAGTATCGTTTGATACTTGTATTGTTTCGTGTGCTATCGGTTGATACACACATTGTTTTATGTTTGGTTTCACAGTATCGTTTGATACTTGTATTGTTTCGTGTGCTATCGGTTGATACACACATTGTTTTATGTTTGGTTTCACAGTATCGTTTGATACTTGTATTGTTTCGTGTGCTATCGGTTGATACACACATTGTTTTATGTTTGGTTTCACAGTATCGTTTGATACTTGTATTGTTTCGTGTGCTATCGGTTGATACACACATTGTTTTATGTTTGGTTTCACAGTATCGTTTGATACTTGTATTGTTTCGTGTGCTATCGGTTGATACACACATTGTTTTATGTTTGGTTTCACAGTATCGTTTGATACTTGTATTGTTTCGTGTGCTATCGGTTGATACACACATTGTTTTATGTTTGGTTTCACAGTATCGTTTGATACTTGTATTGTTTCGTGTGCTATCGGTTGATACACACATTGTTTTATGTTTGGTTTCACAGTATCGTTTGATACTTGTATTGTTTCGTGTGCTATCGGTTGATACACACATTGTTTTATGTTTGGTTTCACAGTATCGTTTGATACTTGTATTGTTTCGTGTGCTATCGGTTGATACACACATTGTTTTATGTTTGGTTTCACAGTATCGTTTGATACTTGTATTGTTTCGTGTGCTATCGGTTGATACACACATTGTTTTATGTTTGGTTTCACAGTATCGTTTGATACTTGTATTGTTTCGTGTGCTATCGGTTGATACACACAATGTTTTGCAATATCGCTCACACTGGAAATAAGCGATATGCTGTATTTAAAGACCGCTGATTCCCGCGATGGAAACAGCAGACTTCGACAGACCGTATTCTTAAATATACTTGGTTGAACGGTTACTTCTTTGATCTCCTATTACACCCCGTTCGAAGCCTCCTTTAGCAAGCAGCCCTCGCTTCGTGTTGACCATGAAGCCATCTGCTCCTATCGTACCGATATGTGACTAGGGCCTAGCCCGAACACGTTACAATATATGTATCAACCGATAGCACACGAAACAATACAAGTATCAAATGATACTGTGAAACCCAATATAAACTAACCTTGTACCCATACCGATTACATTCTCCATGTTCCTGAGACAGCTGAAATTACTATCTCAATTCCTACTACTCTTATACCTACAGAAATTACACTTTATACTGCTACTGCAATACTATCTTCAAGTGATTGGATTGGTATTTCCTGTAATTGAAATGGACCCGAATATAGTAGAAGATGCCGCTGTATTCAGAATAAAGTTCAATGTTCTATACATTGCGACTCACCAGAATTCAACTGCAGAAACCTCTCTGCACCTACAACTCAAACAGAATTAGTATTAATAGAAAGACATTCCTCTCTAATGTATGCAATTACTGAATAAATCTCTAGTCTTTAAGTAAGTAATCTTTGCAATTATACAATGAACCTTACTACTATGAGTACTAACTCTACTCCAAGTAGGCTGTGAGATTACAGATAGACTCATTAGATGGGAAATTAATAATCTGTACTAAGCATTGAGTGTGCTGGAAGGCTGGATGTTTGGGTAAAATTGTGGTGTTGTCACAGCCGCCAGACAGAGGGGCTGGTGGAGTTAGGGTATTGGTTGCAATAGACAGGAAGGGGTAATTAGCTGAGGTTTCGTTATACGAAACCTCATGGAAATTGATGGAAGATCACAGCTGTACAGAAGGAAAGGGTTGGGATATCTGAGATTTGTCAGTGGAGGATTTTTCTTAGTTATATCAAGGGGTGTACCCCTCTTAGATTTACTTTCTTTACACAACCTGGTAATTTCCTGTCTATACCTGTACTTAGAAATTATAACTTTATTGCTTCATCGCATCACCGGACCCTCTGAACCCTGACCTTAATCTCCGAGAACCTGTCCTTGAACCTCTTAACCCCTGATACAAACACATCTTGTTTGTACACTTGCCCCTCTCTGTTATCTAGCCTACCATGGTGTACCTTAGACTATCTGCCCTGAACACCGCATGGACCCTCTGCATTATACAAGGTTGTGTCTACGAGGATCCAACCCATACCACACCATGTCATGATCCATCGAAATCCCCGTAGAGCTCTTCACCAACCTGAACTAGACTGCTAGTCTGTCTAATGAGCGGTTAGGCAACCTGACCCATGACCAGCGATACAACTATCTCATCCACATCTGAGATATCCTCCTTCAGAGATTAAACCTGCCGGCACATGCCCAGTCTCCCACCAATGAAATATTGCAACAGCAGTGGCAAATCTTAACCGACCAGCTTCCGACCCTCCGCCTCAAAGGCCCAGGTCTTGAGGCCCGCCTCGCTACAACCGAACAGGACCTGGCATGTGCCAATGTGAAGGTCACTTCGCTCAACAACGCCCTTGCCAACCTCCCCACAGGTCTTGCTGCACCTCCTGGTGGCAGTAAGAAAGCCTCAATTCCGAACCCAGAAATGTTAGATGGTACCATAGACAAGTACCACCACTTCGCCACCCAACTGCCTATGAAACTCCACGGGAACTACCACCAGTTTGACAATGAACAATACAGTCCAGCATACACTATCAGACTCCTCATGGGGTCTGTCTTTCTGCAGGTGTAACCCAATATCACCACTGAGTGGATCAACTACACCGACACAGAGGCCCTGTTGGCAGAATTAGAATAGGCCTTTGGGGATCCCAACTGCACAGCCACAGCCGCAAGGGGAATCAGAGACCTCACCCAGAAAAACCGCACATTTATGGAATACCTTGCAGATTTTGAGCACCTAGCTGCCTATACGAATTGGAATGACACTGTTAAGTGCGGTGCCCTTTACCGAGGTCACAGCTCCAAGCTGAAGGATCCCCTGACCACTATCGCCAACCCCTTTGAGACACTCACTGGCTACGCCAACTGGTTAAAGAAGCTAGACAACAATATTCAGACCCACACGGCTGACAAGAAGGGTTCCTCATCCTCCTTCTGGCGTGCCCCTGTGGCCACTCAGCCCCGCTCTACCACCCCTGCTCCCACTACTACCACAGCTACAAGTATCATCTCAGGTTCTATGGACCTCTCCCCAGGACGTCGTACCTTGACCGAGGTGCAGCCGGATGACTGTAAGAGAATAGGACTCTGCCTGTACTATGGTGGTCATAAAGACATGGCCCGACAATGCCCAAACAAGAGATCCCACTATGTGCAGGCCACTGCCACCTCACAGTTTGAACCCCCCATAGTCCCTGAAGGCATCCACCCAGAATCCGAGCAGTGGGAAAACTAGTCCTCCCATGTGCAGAATACACTACTGGCATGGGACATGTTAAGTCTTTACCTTGTTTATCTATATCTAGTTTGTCTTTGGATCAAATGGAGAATGGAATTGAAGATAACCACTTGGTGATCACCTGTGACATCATAGACAACTAAAAGTTAATCTATTCCCACACTCTCATCAACTCTGGAGCCACCGGATATGTAGTTATGGATAAAGACTTCGGTCACTGCCACCACCTCCCCTTGTTCGAGTTAAAAGAAACCATTCAATTAGCAAGAATAGATAGCAGGCTGATCAGCTCCAGTGCTATTACCCACCTGACTGAGATAGAGCTGAACATCAATAACCACCTAGAAGCCCTGCTGGCCTTTATCACCACACTGGATAGATACTCCTTGACCCTAGATATCCCATGGCTCAAACAACACAACGTAACTATCTGCTTCACGAGCAATACCGCCACATTCAAGTCTTATGATTGTTTAGAAAACTGTACCCCCAGTATTCAAGGAGTGGAAGAAGGGATCTCCCACTTCCTGAAAGCCTATGGCATTGAACGAGCCCTGGACTACAAGGTACTTGAAGGACCAAAAGTCTGAGACATTGTGCCCCCAGAATACCCTGAGTTTATGCCACTATTCCTGGAAAAGGAACACAATCAGTTACTACTACACCGACCCGACAAACACACCATTCTCTTGCTACCCAGTCTTAAACCCCCATTCGGTCCATTATACAATCTGTCCCCCCAGAGTTGGAAGCACTGCAGGGCTGGCTCGACGAGAATCTCAAAAAGGACTTCATCCAACCCTCTACTTCGCCAGCAGCTTCTCCCATCCTGTTTGTCAAAAAGAAGGATGGATCCTTGCGATTATACATAGACTATTGGACTTTGAACAACATGACCATCAAGGACAGGGGCCCTTACCTCTTTTAATGGAGACCTTTATGCTAATCTCAAAGGCCAAAATCTTCACTAAGCTGGATATCCGAGGGGTGTACAACTTGATTCATATGAAGGAAGAGAAAGAATGGAAAATGGCCTTCTGGACATGACATGGCCCATATGAATCTAAGGTCATGCCATTTGGCCTTGCCAATACCCCTACTTCCTTCTGGGTATGCATCAACAAAGGCCTATGCCAAGAATTGAACCACTTCTGTACTGACTATTTGGACTATATCCTTATCTATAGTGAAATTGAAGAGGAACGTATTGAGCACGTCCATTGAGTCCTGAAAGCCCTAGCTGATCCCAAGTTAGAGGTCAAGCCCTAGAATTGTGAGTTCCATGTGGACCATATCGAGTACCTCAGGTTTATCATCACTACCCAAGGTATCTGAATAGATAACACTAAGCTAGAAACAGTCATTGCCTGGCCCATTCCAGAGTATGTGTGGGATGTGTGAGCCTTCCTGGAATTTGGCAACTTCTATCACCAGTTTATCAATGCTTATTCCCATCTCACCCAGCGCTTTACCACACTCATCAAGAAGGACCAAACATTCGTCTAGATCCCTGAGTGTCAACATGCCTTTGAGAAGCTCAAGACAGCCTTCATCACCACTCCTGTTCTGGCTGATTTCGATTTCTCCAACAAAGTGATTATCGAAACCAACAGCTCAGACTTTGTATCCGTGAGTGTTATGTCCCAAAGTGATGATAGCTGGGTACTCCACCCTATTGCCTTCTACTCACGCAAACATACTCTGGCTGAATACAACTATGACATCTACGACAAGGAACTCATGACCATAGTCTGCGCTTTTGAGGAATGAAGATGCTACCTCATAGGCCATAAGGTCATGATTCTGACCGACCACTTCAATCTGAAACACTTCACCACCAAATAACTCTTGAACCACAGACAAGCCCAGTGGTTGGAATTCATTGCCCAATTTGACTACGACATCGAATACCAGCCTGGGAAGCTCAATGGAAAAGCGAATACATTAATCTAGATGCAAGGGCTGACGGAGAAAGAGGAAGAGCAACGAAAAGAACACCAGATGCGGGCGGTGTTGAAGCCTGATAATATAGGTTCATTGGTGAACACCACACTCTCCACAGGAGCGTCTTGCCTGGAAGATCTTTGGCAGAAAGCCTATGACACTAACCTGATCCCTATACAGATCCTGAGAGCATTGGACCAGAGTGACCGACATTCCCGTCTCATTTTCCTTGCAGAATGTGGAAGAGAGGGGAACTGGCTGCTGTACTGAGACTACCTATATGCCCCTCTCCACCCTACCTTGCACTTACGGCTAATCCAAGAAACCCATAACCGACTAGCTACAGGGCACCCCGGTAGAGCCAAAACCCATAAACTCGTTTCTTGCCATTTCTACTGGCCTGGCATGTATCGAGATATAGAACGTTTCATGAAAAACTGTCATACTTGCCAAAGAAGCCATACATCGTGCCACACCTCCTTTAGCATACTGCGTCCCTTCCCAGTACCTGACAAACTCCGAGAACATGTCTCTATGGATTTCGTTACTGGTCTCCCCTGGAGTCCGAGCAGTGATGCCGTACTAGTTGTAGCGGACCAGTTAACCAAGATGCCCTACCTGATTCCCTACCAGACCATGATCGATGCCCCTGTAACGACCCAGCATACATGAGCGAAGGCAGACGGAACCTATACCCATACAGGGAGCCAGGAGGCGAACTGGTAGGAACCGGCAGGCAAGTAAGTATTTGACCTCCGGAGACCCGATGGTCCGGGCTCCGAGAATGAACAGAATTGGCTGGTCAGGGACTTAGGTACCTGGTGTAACGGGGACACCCCTAGGAAGATGGATCCCAAGGTTGCGACCGCACCAAACAACTTCAAACGTATCGCCAAAAGTTCACACAGATGTAAGAGTAAAGTAGACGGTAAAACTTAATATCGTTAAGCCTGACACTTCACTCAATTAAGGTCTCGAGAGGATTGATTGTTGGAGTAGGAGAGTTCTCGCATAGACTTTCAGGTAGTTTTATCTTATGCCAGAAACTCCTCTATCAGTTTACTCCAACCATTTAAGTACACCCTTCTCCGCTATGGGTGGTCCGACACGTCTCCTGGCACACTCTTCGGGCATGCATGTGCCAACACACTCTAGTTGGCGTTCACCTTATGCAGTTATCGTTTCTGTGGTGCATTTCCATTTTGCCCGCCAGAGTGAAAACTTCTGCGCATTGGTGTCTTGCCAGTGGCTAACAGTCAAGACACCTCATGAACTAGACTATCTATAACACCCTTCCCATATGCATTGATCTCTACTTGACTCCGGAGGCTACCGTGAGCGGTTTATCTGGTTACTCTTTCCGGGTCGCGGGCTTCCGGTGTCTTCCGCAGGGCACGATAGTCCGGGAGTGATCCAATGGGCGCAACCCATGACCACTACCTCAGATCTACCTTACCTGTAGTAGGAATCATGCTTTTAGTGTCTCTGCACTTCCCTTTCAGAGCCTATAGCGTTGGGAGCACGTTTGGGCTTGGTAGGTGTAAAACTCTCCCAGTCATCCCGGCACCACCTGGGACTACCTTCGGGACCCCCGCGGTTAACACCCGTTAACTCCGTCACTTCTGGTCCGTTTTACTCCGAACAACTTGGAGGAGGTACTCCACCTTCTACCCTATGCCCCCTTATATATCCTGCGAACCGCTTAGGGTCGACCGGACGGCAGCGAAGTATATGGTATTGCAAGCATGTCTCCAAAGATTCCTCTTTGCTAGACTGCACACAACTACACAACCGTTTGCCCATGACGTCCGGGCCTCAAGGCGGGGCCGGAGGGGTATGATAGGAATGATGTCTTCAATTTACAGCTTCCTCGAAGCTACGTAGCTCGCCCAATAGCATCCCCCAGGACCCCAGATTCCAGTATCAAGCATGGCTTCGTGTGACAAACATTCCGGTCAATTTTCCCGAACTCCCCAAGGGACTTCGTATTGAAAGGTAGGGTAACTCAGGACTCTGGGCAGGGTAACCCAAGACCCAAGGCAGGGTAACCTTGTCCAGCGGACAAGTTAACTTTTCCCTGTTACCCGGCCTATCCTGTCACCGGTGATAGACCTTTCTGACCTGTCTTCAGTTACCCAGCCTAGCTGAGCAACTGCCCCTTCATAAGTCCCTAAGTACGCTGACACCGCTCCCGCGTGTATCCAGGTACCTAAGACGCTGACCAGCCAATTCTCTTCATTCTCAGAGCCCGGGCCATCGGGTCTCCATAGGTCAAGTACTTACTTGCCTGCCAGTTCCTAACAGTTCGCCTCCTGGCTACCTGTATAGGTATAGGTTCCGTTTGCCATAGCTCATGTATGCTGGGTCGTTACACCTGGATACACCCAGGAGCGGTGTCAGCGTCCTTAGGGACGTCTGAAGGGGCAGTTGCTCAGCTAGGCCGGGTAACTGGAGAAAGGTCAGAAGCGTCTATCTCCGGCAACGGGATAGACAGTGTAATAGGGAAAAGTTATCTTGTGCACCGGACAGGTTACCCTACCCTCAGGATCAGGTTACCCTGCCTTGGGGCTTGGGTTACCCTGCCCAAAGGCCTGAGTTACCCTACCTTTCAATACGAAGTCCCACGGGGAGTTCGGGAAAAATGACCGGAATGTTTGTCACGCGAAGCCATGCATGATACTGGAATCTGGGGTCCTGGGGGATGCTATTGAGCGAGCTACAGAGCTTCGAGCAAGCTGTAAATTGAAGACATTATTCCTATCATACCCCTCCGGCCCCGCCTTGAGGCCCGGACGTCATGGGCAAACAGTTGGGTAGTTGCGTGCAGTCTAGCAAAGAGTAATCTTTGCAGGCATGCTTACAACACCGTATACGTCGCTGCCGTCCGGTCGACCATAAGCTGTTCGCAGGATATATAAGGGGGCATAGGGTGGAAGGTGGAGTACCTCCTCCAAGTTGTTCGGAGTAAAACAGACCAAAGCTGACGGAGTTACCGGATGTTAACTGTGGGGATCCCGAAGGTAGTCCCGGGTGGTGCCGGAGTGACTGGGAGAGTTTTACACCTACCAAGCCCGAACGTGCACCCAATGCTATAGGCTCTGAAAGGGAAGTGTAGAGACACTAAAAGCATGATTCCTACCACAGGAAAGGTAGATCCGAGGTAGTGGTCATGGGTAGCGCCCATTGGATCACTCCTGGACTACTGTGCCCTGCGGAAGACACTTGAAGCCCGAGACCCGTAAAAAGTAAATAGATAAACTGCTCACGGTAGCCTCTGGAGTCAAGTAGAGATCAATGCATATGGGAAGGGTGTCATAGATAGTCTAGTTCATGAGGTGCCTTGACTGTTAGCCACTGGCAAGACACTGATGCGCAGAAGTTTTCACTCCAGTGGGCAAAATGGAAATGCACCGCAGAAACGATAACCACATAAGGTGAACGCCGACTAGAGTGTGTCGACACATGCATGCCCGAAAGGTGTGCCAGGAGACGTGTCGGACCACCCTTAGCGGAGAAGGGTGTACTCAAATGGTTGGAGTAAACTGATGGGGGAGTTTCTGGCATAAGATAAAACTACCTGAAAGTCTATGCGAGGACCCTCCTACCCCAACAATCAATCCTCTCTAGACCTTAATTGAGTGAAGCATCAGGCTTAACGATATTAAGTTTTACCGTTTTCTTTACTCTTACATCTGTGTGAACTTTTGGTGATAAGTTTGAAGTTGTTCGGTGCGGTTGCAACCTTGGGATCCATCTTCCTAGGGGTGCCCCTGTTACAGCCCCAACATTGGCTGAGTTGTACCTCAAGTACGTGTAGACATACCACAGTCTTCCAACCACTATCACCTCTGACTGCGGCACTTAGTTTACCTCAAAATTCTGGCAGGTAGTTTGTGACTGGTTGCAGGTGTTCTGAAAACTCTCACCGGCTTTCTATTCCCAGACTGACAGCTAGACCAAAAGAATCAACGCTATCATAGAGCAATACCTACGTATCTATGTCAACTATCAATGGGATGGCTGGGCCCTTTGGCTCCCCATGTCGGAATTCACAGCCAATAACCACACCTCCATATCTACTGGCCTGTCCCTATTCTTTACCAACCAAGATTGCAACCCCCCGATAGACTTTCTCAACTCCCCAGAAGAACCCCAAGAGGTGTCTGAAGCTGGAGTATTCACCCGAGGTCTGAAAGACATCCACAGCCACCTTCGTTTTGAAATTGCCTATGTCCAGGATTATCAACAAGAGTAAGCCGAGCGGGAACGTCTGTCCACGCCCCACTTCCCAGTAAGTGACAAAGTATAGCTCAACACCTGGAACATCCAAACCCGCCGACCTTCACAAAAGCTGGATGACAAAAATCTTGGCCCGTACCCTGTCACTGCTTGACCAGGCACCCATCCATATTGCCTAGACCTCCACGCCTCAATGAGGATATACAACATGTTTCATGTTTTCTTGCTTGAGCTGATACATGAGAACCCACTTGAGGGACAGGTTATCTCCCCCCTGCCACTGGTAGAAGTCGACAGGGAGGAGGAATGGCAAGTGAAATAGGTGTAGGATGCCAAAATAGTGCGAGGACAGCTCAGGTACCTGGTTGGATAGAGGGGATATGAGGAGGCTACCTGGAAACCCGCCAAAACCGTCAACAGGCTACAAGCAATCGACGTGTTCCATCGCCACTGCCTAAACAAATCAGGTCCTCTTCTCAAATAATGAACACGCGCCTTAGAGGGCTTCAGTGTAGTGGCGGGGACCTAGTATTATGGTCGCTGGACAGAGGGGCTGGTTGGGTTAAAGTATTGGTTGCAATGGAGGGGAAGGGGTAATTTGCTGAGATTTCACGTCACGGAACCTCATGGAAATTGATGGAAGATCACAGCTGTGTAGAAGGAAAGGGTTGGGATGTCTGGGATTTGTTAGTGGAGGATTTTCCTTGGTTATTTAAAGGGGTGTACCCCTCTTAGATTTACTTTCTTTACACAATCTAGTAATTTCCTGTCTACACCTGTACTTAGGAATTACAACTTTGTTGCTTCATCAAGTCACCAGAACCTCTGAACCCTGACTCTCATCTCCGAGAACCTGTCCTTGAACCCCTTAAGCCCTGATGCAAATACAACCTGCTTGTACACTTGCCCCTCTCTCTTACCTTGCCTACTGTAGTGTGCCTTGGACTATCTGCCCTGAACACCGAATGGTCCCTCCCCGTTACAGGTGTATTTAGTATTCAGGCAATTCATACAGTATTTTCTACTTAATAATAATAGAGCCAAATTTACCTGATTGGTAGGATGGGATAAATCTTTCATTGTCAGGAGCATATCTCATCTACAAAGTAGCCTACTTCATAAACACCATATCTCCTTAACCAAAAGGATATGCTCTTCACCAAGTAGTCTTCTTGGCCAGTGAGATAGAACATATCTTATAAGTTTTCCAATACAGAGCCAATTAAAAGTTATTATAGTACAAAGAGTAGAGTTTTATACAATGTAAGCTTGCAGGTAGCAAAAGTAGTCTAAAAGATAATTCAAGATCAACTTGAGATATATTTAGAATAGTTTCAAGTTGAATAATGTAATTAAAAGATCAAGCAGAATTTCTAGTTACTTGTACTAACTCAATTTGGAATTCCAATATTCATTCTTCATGCTTCAACTCTATTTTCCTTAGTAAGCATACTTCAATTAATTCCAACTTCCAAGCTCTCCTAATCTTCTCACTTCTTTTCACTTCTCTTTCAGTCTCATTCACTCTTAGTCACTCTTGTGCTTTCTTTGATTTTTTATCTCTATACTTACTCAAACTGTAGCTGCAATATCACTCTTCTTCTATTTAACTATACTAGTATTAAATTATTAGATATATTAGTTTAAGTACTCTTATTTAATATTAATAATTATTTATACTAGATACAAGTGGGGTGAAAAAAGTGAGTGGGCAAAAGCCTTGGCACGACATGAAAAACACTGTTAGTATTATGAAAATACAAACTTTTACAATTACAAATAATCCATTTGACTAATAAAGAGAATAAATAAAATAAGGAAACTAGGAGAAAGGTTTACCATCCAGAGTGGCCTCCATATCGTCGTCTAACCATAAGAATGCGGATAGGCATAGAGTCTATTAATCTATCCACCTTCGCCTGCTCGATTGCCTCCCACTCTTCTTGAGCAGCCCGAATTAGCCTATTAAGTCCTTTGGGCCAACGCCAAGGAGTCCGAAAGCGTATCTTGAGTCTTCGTTTCAGAGTACGCCAAACGTTTTCGATAAGGTTAAGGTCAGGGCTGTATCCCGGCCAGTCAGAACAGACAATATCATTGCTGAGTTTGAATTGACAACTGTAGGCCGAGATATGGATGCGAGAACCGTCCTCCACTAGAGAAAAGCCTCCAGCTGATCCACCAACCTCATTCCATAAGGGAAGGAAGCTGGGAGTAAGAACCTCCTCGCAATATTGCCGTGAGTCCATACCCCCACGATCATTCGGTCGACGATACTCTGCAGGAGGCCTCTGACGAATATGTAGAAGGCGACTCCGTCGCCCATAGCCTATTGCAGCCCAAAACATCGCCGAAATCCTTTCACCTTTAAAGCTCGCGTGGAGATAGCGATCTTGCATCTCTGTACCAGGTTTCCGCCAAACCCGATCTATCCCACCCCCAATCCCAATCTCAATCTTCACCTCATCTGAATAAAACTGCTGCCTCCAGTCCTCCACTGTCCAATATTGCCTTTGCCTACACCACAGGAGCCTTTTCCTCTTAGTTTTGGAATTAAGGAAAGGNAAGGCGACTCCGTCGCCCATAGCCTATTGCAGCCCAAAACATCGCCGAAATCCTTTCACCTTTAAAGCTTGCGCGGAGATAATGATCTTGCATCTCTGTACCAGGTTTCCGCCAAACCCGATCTATCCCACCCCCAATCCCAATCTCAATCTTCACCTCATCTGAATAAAACCGCTGCCTCCAGTCCTCCACTGTCCAATATTGCCTTTGCCTACACCACAGGAGCCTTTTCCTCCTAGTTTTGGAATTAAGAAAAGGCTTGCGATGTGGGATTCTCAAGTGAAAGTCAAGTTTATTGAGTGATTTCTTAATCGTGTGCGGATGACAATTTAACCCAGACTCGGCGGTAATCTCGGCTAAGGTAGCCCTAGGGTTTTGCTCTACTGTTCGATTAAGCCTTCGCGGCTCACGAGGTCCAATTTTCCTAGGTCTCCCAGGACGGGTACAACTTTCCACTGATTTGGTTGTCTTCTACTTCCAAATGATGTTGGCGATGTTTGACTTCGATACAGCTGTACGGTCGGCAATTTGGCGGTGGGTATAACCAGCAGCATGGAGTTCAATCACCTCCACACGCTCTAATTTTGTGCATTCACATCGCTTTCCGTTGATTGTTCTCGGCATGTAGGCTGCGTATAAGGGGTGATAAGTTTTGGCGATGGTTGTTGTTGAAACTGAGTGTGCCCACTCACTTTTTTCACCCCACTTGTATGAAAACTGATACTTACAAGACTCTTATTTGGTACTGATATATCTTTGGAAGCTACAAATTGAAGTGTTACAGGATAAACTTATAACTTACTACTACCAGTCTGTCTTTCCACTATCCTAGAGGTTGTATAAATCTCAGATTCATTACTATAACGTAATATAGTACTCTCACCCTCTTCCTCTAGTTCTATACTATGATCTTCCTCATAGAAGTCAATTGAAGTGATTGCTTATTTTCCTAAAATATCAAAATTGAGACTAGTTGTACTATTGGCTCATGCAAAATCACTAATATTTGCTCATTCACTATTCAATATTTTAATTGGATAGTAGTATGGACATCAGTGAGATATTTCTTCTATTTATTATTAGTTTTTCAAGAAATAAATTATATTCAGTTGTATTATATATCCTATATATTAGCTAATTGACTACCTGGTTCAATTTCATTTTTAGTATTCAAGCCAGTACTGGTCACTCTAAGTTTTTTTCCAACTTCATGATACTACTTTTCCAGTATCTAGATCTTATGTAATACTACCTGACTATATCATTGAGGATCTTCTTTAATATGATTCTTTTACCACTTAGAGTTACTAAGAAATCTTTGTATAAGTTTTGTAGCAAGTCTGATTTTCTTTTTTCCTGTACTACCTTAAACTTCACTAGGTTGATTTCACAAACTCTCCTATAGTCTATTGAACTATACAATAGTTTTCAGCAAGACAAATATAAGCTTATAATTATTTGTCTTCTACTAAACACTAGGATGAGACTGTACATCAATACTCTTAGTTCTTCTACTACCAAGCATGCTCTCTTTATTAGAAGCCTGAGACTCTAATATCTATAATAAAGAAATAGAATTTACTACAATTTCTATACTAAGTAAGTATATAAGAATCAATAATAAATATAGTTTATAATAAATAAAATAGATTCTTACTGGATAAATCTGGGGGGAACAGAGTCAAAAAAGTAGAATTATTGAAGAGACAAAGATAGTGATTGCAATTTGGATAATTAAACTAAGATAACAAAGAAATTAGTTAAAAACAAGCTCAATAGATTGTATAGTCAAGTCTTATATCTCAAAATTTGACTATATAGATATCTTGGTATCCTGTCTGAAATTCCATCAATCCAAATGATCTTCATACCTAAAATTGACCTATTACTATGGCTAGCCCACTTGTTCTTAATCTTTCTCAAACTTCAGTCACCCAAAATAGCAAGATGTTACTATAGTACAATCAAAATGTGAAACTCATAAAAGTATGAATTGAAAATAGACAACAGTATGTAGAACTGTAGGCAGAATAGTAGTACAGCACCTGGCTGATAATGCTTGAGAGGTGGAAAGTCAAAGGTTGATGGTAATTAGAGGTAGTGTTGTTTCTATGAAAAAAATTTACACTACTGTTAGTATCAAGGACTAAAACCTTTTCGGATAGGATTGTGGCACTTACCAAGCAAGAAAAAGCAAGCTAATATACTAGTCTTAAGAGCAGTTTACAGGTAACGTTCAAAGCGGTACACCTGTATTCGAAGGGTATGTTGTGTTCCGGTTTGCAGTGTACCAAGAGCTTTGAACCTCCCTATTGTATCGTACAAACAAATACTTGGCACTGTACTCGAGTACCGGTTTACCTCCCTCCCTCCCTCCCTGACACCCACCAGCCAATCTTCACTTTCAACAACAACAACAACAATGACAACAAACAATACGGTATCGTACCGGCACCGTAACCCGTCTATAAATAAATAAATAAATAGATGATAAAGTCTACCTTCCACCTTCAGCTATGATAATATATGATATTGTGCCCTTGTGCGATAGTGCTGTGTTATAATATTATTATACCCACCATATCATTACGATACTCGTGTGATGGGAAGGGTATCATATACGGGTGATGTACGAGTACAATACCGTACTCGGACGTCAGGGTATTTACGGCGCGGTGGTACAACAAGCCCCCCCCCTCCAGTGCTTTCTCACCCCTATTTGCTAAGTTATTAGCTAAATATACGAACCTGCTATGATACCGGTGCCCCTATAGCGAACCTTGGAGGATACATCTCATCCACAAACATCATGACTACAGCGAGTGACTATGAGGTGAAAGGGAATATGCAAACAAAACCTACAGGGTGTCCGGTGCCGCGAAACAGCTTGAGATGAACTTGGAATCAGCTCTGAATGCGGTATGGTATGGGATTCCAGTAGAAGGTTGGAGAACCCAATTCACAGCATGCGTCAACAGTGACGGGCAGTAAGTAACTGACGCTTGGGGATAACCTACAGCATATCAGTCTGTAAATGTAACCAAAATCGAAAAGTGTACCTTACTCTTGTCCTTCACCAATCGTGATCATTGGACATCACTCATGTTTCCTTATTCGTCTTAGCTTGTATATAAATATCCGGCTTCTTTTGGAAGTGCGCCTCACTTATGACATGGCCCACCCCCGAATACAAGTACTAGTACAAGTGCGGTGCAGCACAAGGCTAGATAGACGGAACGAGAAAAGATAACTGCATTAGATTAGGTACCCCTCTTCCTCCGGGGGTACGATATGATGATGAGAGGAAAAAAGAAAAATCAAGGGGAAGGCGTGCCGTACGCGCCGATCCTTCTGCCCTTGACTCTTACGACGCGGATATCGTCGTAATATGATTCCGGTACGTGCGGTGCAGTACCGGTATGATACCTATATTGTAGCAAGCAAAAGAAGAAGAAAAGTACTACAAGTAGCACCAGCACCACAACACCAACGGTATATACCGGAAGTCAAGGATTCGGGGACGTATTGTAAAGAACCAGAGTATCCGCGCTTATAACCCATACCCTCTCCCCCACCCCCTACTTTCGTGTATATGCTGTGCCTTTCTCGTTACGAGTTGATACAGTATTCTACCGTGCGTGCGGACTTGGGCTGCGAGCACAAGTCCGTCCGCTCGGTGGACCCCTAGTCCCTGCTCGCGGTAGCTTTTAAGGCTTACGCTGATTCTTGGTGGTTGGGGTGAATGGCCGGTCTCGTGCCTGGGAGGTGCACCATACTTGGGTTGTGACCGGAGGGGGGTATTCGATAGACCTACACTCTGTACGGTTACAGTACCCGTATTGCAACTGTGCTCGTTGTTGCTGTTGGTATAACTTTGTGGCATAGTGCCCGGTCGGGGAGGAATGAGACTTCCCGTCGATTGCACGAATGCGCGTACGTATATAGTGCAGTACGTATGTAGACGGGAACACAAGTTAGACGGTCACCGCACCCGGTTTTTGTCTTAGAGGACAGTACAGCACGATGCTGCGATTTTTGATTGCCGTCCCCCTGTTTTTTCCCTCTTCCGAAACAAGTTGAGGGTTGTACTCGAGTACAAGTAGAGGGAGTACGTGTAGAGCGTATATCCCCCTACGACGGGCGTAGCACGGGTGGGTAGGTTGGAGGTTTTTTGCTATGATGTGATGCGATGGGTCGCTGTAGTTTCATACTTGCCCCTCCGCCACGCTCCCGGGAGGTGAGGGTGTGTATCCGCGGAAGCATCATGCGTATGGTTTCGACCAAGATATCCGGATCTTGGTTACATCCGTGGGGGAGATACAAGCAGATGTACGACACTGTCCAGTAGTGTTTTTCCGACACGTGGGAAGTGTCAGCCAGCTAGGTGCAAGACAGTACTGGTAGGAAAAGAATATATATAAAAAAGAAAAAAAGAAAAAAAGGAGAATAAGGATGGAATTTGATACCGGTAATTTTCTGACGTTTGTGAACACGACTATGATACCGGTACTACCGGTATTACACGCCATCAAGATCATGAGGCTCCGGCCGATCTTTTGACCATATGCAATAGCAGCTGTGTTCACAAACGTCAGAAAATTACGAGTGGTGATATCATGGGTTTTTTGTTTGTTTTTATCCCCCTTCCTTCTGCTTCCGAGTTTGGTAGTATAACTTCCCGCATCCGTTTAACTCGACGTATCCCGAATGTGATAAGATTCGGGAGAAAAAAGAGAGAGGAGAGGGTGATATTTAGATTTCGGGTGGGGAATTGCCCTGCGCGTGCTATCGGAGTCGTGTGTCTTCCCCCCCCCTTTTTTGTCCCCTTCGCTGTGAATGTGGAGTTTGTCTTATAACTTTGGTCCAAGTTAAGATTGTATGATCCTGTGTGTGCCGAATCCCCTACGGTATATGTATATTTGGATACAATAAGTTAAGGTGGTCCGTATCCAAATGGACCGTCTTTTTTGCGTGCCGCACTTACTCCATCTTGGAGGGGGGTCGGGAGGGGTCTCGAGTCTTTGTGACGACTTGCAGATTTCCCCCCCAAGGAAAAAAAAGATAGGACAAATTAGTATGTCCCCCCCTTATTGATCCAAGTGCGGGTGGAAAATACTCCATCTATCTCACAGGGTAAGAGATTTTAAATCTTGCACAGTAGCAGTAGCAAGTGAAAAGACAAGCCCCGAAATAGAGATAACATCTCAAGGTACAGTTGTAGTCGCCGCACGATGGGGTAGCTATCTAACGATCTCCGTATCTAAGGTTCTGTTTGGCGGAAACATCCCGCCACAACACCACCCAAACGGCTTACTCCACACCCCTCGGGTTAACTTTCTCACCATATCATAGATAAGGCCCAATAACAGCAACAATAAAAGCGGTGCATAGTAAGTAAATAAGTGATTTAGCACTTGTGATAGGGCACACGGTTGATATTCCTGAAAGAACATAACGAATCCTGGTGGAGGAAAAGAGTGAGGGTGAGAGTGAGAGCTGGGCCTAGATAAAGGACAGCCCTTAACGGCTGATGGCCCGAGCTCAATTCTACCATTGGGATCATAGCAGGACTTTAAGCGATCAACCGATGCCCCCAGGAGGGGAGGAAGGACGCGCGGGGGTGGCTGTGGCATCTGTAAAGCGCACAGCAGTGTTCTGTGCTGCGAGCGTTTTGGAAACAAATTGGCCTCAGAAATTGCATCATCGGACTAGACACCTGTGGTCGTCAGCGAATTGCGGCTCGCAGGCGTGTGCTCATCCATACCGGGCATTAGGCCAATCAGATTGGCAGGAGATTTGCGTACCGGAGTTCCAACCTCCTTTTTTTTTGTCAATCTATTTATTGATTCTTCTATAGTGCGGCTGCGGTTGGAAATATCTGAGGCTGCAATCCAACGTTTCCGCGCCCTGCATTCATTGGTCACAGTGATGACAAGTCGGTGGGTTCTGCGTCCAAAATAAGCGGGAAAATTCCCCGAGTAAAGGACTAGACTGAGCTGGAAGATTGCAGCGGTTGCCTTAATTATGAAAGGCTGGACAGAAAGAAAACAGGATCAAACGGTTGATTGGCTATATAGGTGTGCGAGGCCTGGGATACCATAACTCCTGCCTACACGCAAGGTTGACAAGGGCAGTTCCGTTGAGTATAAAAAACGTCGATGAGGGAAATAATGACAGAGATACAACTATCCTGGCGCAGGAAGGAAGGAAAAAAAAAAGTGAAAAAAATAGAAATCCGGGCAAATCCGACCACTAGTACAGTATTTTATCGCCCATAGGAATTGAGAATGGACCTGCTTTGTTGCACGGACACATCTCCATAGCCACCAGTAGATTCGATTTTTCTTTGGATAGAGGACGTAAAACGATATAATAGGAGGTGCAATGGATTGGATTAAAATGTGTAGAGCGATGCGTTTAGATGAATGGCTAGTATTCCTTTTGGAAAGTATTTTGAATGGGCTTCGATGACTGTGGTGTGATTAGCATGTCATGCGCCTAAGAGGATCCAGACGATCATTGGGAAACCTACTTCAACTATATGAACTCGTTAGGAAATCGGAAAACATCCAATAATTGACAATAAAAATGGAGGAAGGGAATCATACTGAATTTCTTTAATTGTTCATCTAAGCTTGCGAGGTCGTCTTTACGCTTCTTGTTCTCCGCAATAAGCGCTTGCTTCTTGACAAGAAGCTCCTTTCTCTGTTTTTCTAATTCCTCACGTACAGCTTTCTCGTTGTTTAGACGCGCAATCATCAGGTTGTGTGGGTCATCATCCTGGTGCTCAGGATTCAGAGCCAAAAACTCGTCCTCGGAGACTAAAGGCAGAGATGTGTACTGATGTCTACGGAATTTTAGCCCGAGTCAAGTCGTAGTCGCAATATTAATATGGTAGAAAAAGAAAAGAAAAAAAAGAAAAAAAGGGCAAGAGAAAGGGTGAAACATACGGGAATTCTCTACAAGCAGTAATCTCACCGCGAAGGTGACGTTGTTCATAGTAGAGATTTTGAAGCTGTAGATGAAGACGATCGACCTCCCGGCGGACTTCGCTGGTAACCTCTTTGGCCTCACGAGCAGACATGATTGCTGCCCGATGCAGCCCCTTGATTTGGGTCAACAATGCATTGAGTTGCTTCTGAGTGCGTGATCTCTCAATCCGCTGATCATCAGGGAGCTCTACGCCAGCAGCAGATTCAATTGTTGTGAGAATTTGATGGCAGAGGAGGCGTGTGCGGTCTACCACCGCAAGACACTCACGGAGGGCAGGGTCCGCGATGATTTCTTGGATGGTCATGATACCCTTGCCTTCCTCTGTGATCAAATGTGGACGGCGGTTTTTTCTTCTTCGAGAATGCGGCGCTGTGGGTGGTGTAAAGCAGATGCGTGTGATGGTTGTTGGTGTAGCAAACAAGCAGGCGGTGAGTTCGGCTAGAACCAAGTCGCGGGGACAATTCTCGGTGTTCTTGGCGAGCAAACCTTTCTGCTCTTGTTCCTCAACCCCAAATTTGAAGCCCCACCCCCAATTTATTCCACACTTACTTGACTCTACCAATACTCTACTGCGCTTTAGCAACCAAACTACGCCGTGACAGATAGGTGCATGAGATATTACTACTTCCAGGGCACTAAATACAATGCAATACATTCGCTTCTTGAAAACTCCCCGGTTTGTTTACACCAACGACAGGCGCTCTGGGACGGTATTCGCCTTGGTCACTATCGCGTCAGACCTGGGGGAGTCCTTTTTCCTTCAGGATGTGGCCCTGACTATCAAATTGCTTAACGGTGAAAGCTGGACATCTTTGCCACTTTCGGTTACTAGGTATACCTGGAAAGCTGGCATGAGAACCTTGAAAATTGAGTTGGATCTCGTCAAGCAAAAAGAAATGTTTCACCGTACTGCTGTACTGTCCGTCTCGCCGGAGCAAACTGCCGCCGATGACCTTTCACAATCAGGAGCTGCCGGCCCCTTAGTTTCCTCAGCGTATAGCTCTCCATTTGGACTTTCAGGCGGTATCGAAGCTGAGGGATATGTCGAACGGAGATTGATCATTGGCTGGAAAAAGGCTTTGCTAGTCTGGGAAGAAACCGGGGAGAGCATTGCTAGGCATATCTGGTGTGTAAAGTAACCATCCTGATTTTTTGATGAACGGATCAGCTCATGTGCATAGGGACGGAGGGCTTGCATTGACGGAATATCTTGCATAGAATACTCTCACCTCTGAGATTAAGAATGAAGGCAAAAGGCTGGATGTCCTCGATAAAACCCTCGGGCTATCCGAGGACCTTGAAGTCCTGGAGCTTGGCAGTGGGTAGATAGCCCCTTCTGACATAATTCATACCGATAAACTTACTTTGTAAGGTGCGGCATTGTTGGGTTGGCTTTGGCCTCACTCTATAAGAATTGTCTTGTCACCCCAACGGATTTGCCTCTTGCGGAAGAGATTATCGTTAAAAACATCGAGTGTTCAGGCTTGCAGGGAAACATAAACTTTAAACCGCTGGATTGGGATCAAAATATCCCGGAAAATCTCACGGCTAGGCCATTAGGGCTTATTGTGGTTGCGGATTGCACATACAACGCCTCCAGCGCGCCCTCTTTGGTACGCGTGCTCGCAGAGCTCTCCAGGAGGTCCCCCGGTGCGGTTATTTCGCTGGCGCACAAGAAGAGACACGATAGTGAAGACGTGTTCTTTCAATTGATGGATAAGTCATTTCGGAAAATTGAGCAAATTCAACGCGCCCTGGGCACCGATTCCAACGGGGAAGCCAGCAATGTGGATATTTACATATTCCAGTTACCTTGAGACCTGTCCATCACCCTCCGATCGCTGCTCATCTCTGATTACCCCCATATCGGTCTCTCACGCAAACGCCAGAAGTTAGGGTTTTCTTATGTTATCATGTAAAAATTATTTGTTACCAGTATTCTGATCGAACCTAGTTCGAATGACAAGGCTTCGGTACCCAGGGACCGGAACCGTTACGACCCGCCCCGTGAAACACGGCAGATGAGGAAGGCCCGTTGGGCCTCATCAGGGTATGTAAGACAGCACGAGAGCGAACTGCAGCCTGCGGTGCTGGTTCTGCAGCTTAGCTGCGGGTCAAGTGCACTTCTCACAAAAGAAACCATTGCCTTCGGCTTCTCATGGGTACCATAGACACTCGCACAGTGCAGTAAGGTACATGCCCGCTCAGTGTGAGAGGAGTGGTGTCACATGGATATGTGCCCTCCGACGCAAAGCTCTTGCGGCTCTAAGGCGCGGAGTAACAACCAATATGTGCTGTACGAGAATGGTCATCGCCAGTGGTAGCGATGCGCTGGTTTGAAGTGAATTCTTTTAATTGCGGGCGAATATCCATCCCTTCCAACACTGGACACGACACATAGCAAAAACGCTCCCACCTGCCATTCGAGGGATTCCCTGTGAAGTTCTGGTCGGTTGCTTGGAGGTGGCGGAGAAGGGTTTCGTCTCCCAGATGAACCGGGATGCACCCTTTCCGAACCATACTCTGTCCGGCAATAGATGACAACACTCCAATTGATTCCGAAATTTGACCCTTATTGGATACCGGAGCCTGCCTTCCACGGATTCTAGCATGCCTTATTGTCGAGTACGATGTTCATGGTCTGCAAGTATCATAGCCGGAAATGCTTCCTAATCCCAGCATTAGGGGTGACACAAGGTGATTTTCTGGAATATTCATTCTGGGAAAAGTAATCAATACAGTAAACCTCCTAGCATGCTCTCCGCTACTTTTGGAATGGCAGCACTACCACCGAGAAGCCACGTGAGCAAAACGACCTGATCGCAACTCTAAAAGGGACGTCTAGGGGCTTACTTGTAAGGGCTTCGGCCGAACTTGCTCAACAAGGGGGGGCTCGGCCCCGGGAAATAGGAAAGAGGTCGGGAGAAACAAAAGAAAGAAAAAAAATCAAACAGGGGCGATATAATACATTTTCATGTCTGGTACGGGTAGGGGTTTAGGAGGCTGAAAGTGACAAAATCTGCAAGGGCGATCGTGGAACTTCTGGAAGCCAATTTCTTGGCCCGGCAACCAAGTTCAGCCACGCCCATCGTATGAATTCTGCCTATAAAAATGGATTTTCTACGCTATCATACAATTCTTTTTTATTCCTCGCTAGGAGCTGGATGGCATCGTTTGAGCGCAACCCCTGCCTGCCTTTTTGCCCCTTTTGTTGCAATTGGAAGGGGGGGGTTAAAGCTGGGGGTCCTAGTGACCGAACAAACGGGTACCGGTACTAGCAGTTTACCAACATCCTTTGTTACCCGGAGAGGGGGGATGACTGATATTGGGTGTAATATGCTGTTTCACGCGCACACACACACAAAACTGATCCTTTGATTTGGTGGAGCCGCCGTCTTCTCGTACTCTATGGAGCCCGAAAAGGTATTTAGGGGGATAGGTTTGTTGGTTGTTGTTTTTTTCTTTTCCTTTCTATCATAGCTGTGCAGCTTGCAACGGTACGGTACCGGCAGTCAGCAGATCTTCCGGCTCCCCCGAAGACTGTCAATCCTTACTTCATTCCTTTATCCCCATCGACCAAGTATCATAGTCTCTCGGGGGTCACGTTTGCGATCAGGTTACCAAAGCAGCCCTCGCTACTGTATCAACTTCCTTCCAATACCGGTAACTTATGATGTGATACCTGACTGCGGTTCAACTCGACTCTATCACGGAGACGGGCCATCTCCCACTCCCACTCTCTTTCTCGCGCTCTCCCCACCCGAACCCCCGTATCCGTTCGGGTGAAAAGGTAGAACCGGTCCCACCATTTTTACGGAAAAATAGAGTCGACCACAGACAGGCACAGCAGTCACTTACTCGCTCCCTCAAGGGTGGACAAATGCAGGGAATACAGAAGCAGGCACGAGGAAGGGGGTAATAGTAATAATTGATGTCTTTCTTTTTTTTCCCCTCCTCTTCGTGCCTCCTGTCACATCCAATCGATCCCTCTGAGACTTTGTGGCCAGCGCTCCTCCCACTAGTTTTTTCTTTCATCCATAGCCACTGGTCCAAAGGAAAATTTTCCTATCCTATCCTAAGCGGGATACCGGTACCATCAGGGAAAAGGGTCGAGGCTAGACTACAGGGTACCTGAATGCGGAGGCGAGGTGGATTTTTTCTTTTCTTTTCTTTTCTTTTCTTTTTTACGTGCGGTGGAATAGAAGCAGGGAAATCGGAGGGCTCGGCATGACCCAGGACAAAAATCGCAGTCAATGAGAGAAATATCACTCGAGTGGAGCAGGTTTGGACGAGGAAGAGGGGCAGCACCCTAGAATTGGCTGGTGCCCGACGGGGACGGTCCATGACGGGAGAGGGAATTATTTGGGGGATAGGTTCTCCTGGAGCTAGTCAAGACGAGTTCACTGGTTCGGAGAGTGATTTTTTGTGTGTTTCTGTGCGAAAGTCATAGCTACAGTACCACACGAGGTAGTAGTTTTTCACCCTCTTCCTCTTTCTAGCCCTTTTTTTTGGGCTACGGAAAGATCCAGAGTGGCCAGCGTCACTCTGCTTCTCAGTTCCGAGAGTCCTCCTGTAAGTCGGGTCGACGCTTACTCGAGGACCGGATCAAAGCATTGCAAGTTGTTGATTGATGACCGAGTCAGAGCACCCGGGCCGCAAGAAAAAAGGGGCGTGGTCAGTGAGATGGCTGCAGTGGAGGTGGTAAATTTATTTGGTTTCGTAGCAAGCAAAGTGTATGTAATGTGTAAGGCATCATAAACCAAGAGTCTTTAGAGGAAGAGGAAGAAGAAGAAAAAAAGATGGAATGGAGGCTACTGTTCATGTAACTTCTCCCTCCTCGTCCGCCGTCACTTCCACACACAGTGCCCGCCTCCGAAGACTGTAAGTCCTGTCCTTTTCTCCACCCCCCCCACCTTCCTTCCCTAGCTGTTTGCCCTTCTCTTTATTTCCGCAGCATTCCCCCTTCATCTTCTTTCCTCTTTTCCTCCTCTTTCCACTCATCTATCCATCAACCTCATCGTTTTTCTATCATTGGTTCACTTTTTTTCTTCCCGGATCGATTTCTCACTCTTCTCCCTGCCTCATCCCAAAGAATAAGTCGGGCGGAGCAAAAATCGGAAGAGAGAAAGGAAAGGACGAGAAGAGGTGGTTACCTCATTGGGAGGCATAATAAAAAAAGTTTTGCTGCACGTACGCAGCAGTCATCTCAACACACTCACTATTCCCCTGGATACTGGGTAGCTGGGTCATCTAGTGGACACACGCATCAGTAGCCTTGCTGGTTCTTCCCCGCTCCTCACCCCTCATCCGTCCAGCCCGCCCTTTCACGGTAGTCCTATACCCAGGAACGGGGCGCAGGTTATACGGTAGAGATCATCCGGGAAAAGTGGTGGAAATATTTTGGCACCTGGACCCATATTCCTCTCTCACACCTAACTACGCCCTCACCTCGCTTTACTCGGTACTCTCTTTGGCTCGCACATTAGGGTATTTGAAATAATTCGTGTCTTGCTGCAAGCGTTAGCCACATCACGCCGGCCAACGGATCGACTAATAAGAAACTTGAAGCATATGCCACTGAGGCTCGCGGCTCTTCTTTAAAAGCCTCCCTTCGCGCTCCCATTTCACGCCTTTGAACACCAAAGGCGTCAATCGATCGTCCACCACGGCTCACAGATTCTTGCTCAGAACGTCTCTCAAGATTGTATCCACTCGACCCTTTCGGAGTATCCTTAACAACATACCGCCTCCGGAGACCTTCGCTCAGAACAGCTGTTTTAGGGGTTGCTAGTTTGAAGGCATCGGAACTTCAACCCCAATCCCTTCCCCTGCTGCATAGTTCTCGCCATCGTTTCCTTCCTCTTAAGGAGGAGGGGTCGAGGCGGTCGCCCTTCGTCAACTTCGAGTGTGTTCGATTTCGTCCACCTTAACAGGAAGTTTTGCGCTATCATTATCAATTCTTACACTCTTTGAGCCTAGATTTCTCAGAGTTCACCGTCAATCATTTTCGACACATGAGTCCTTCTGAAACCGCTACTTGGTCACCCGTCGATATCTCCTCCAGGTCCGAGAGTCCTCTTCAGCTTCGGTGCCCTCAAGTTATGGCTCCTTCAGCACTTGCATCCCCGGGGCCAGTCCCTCCAATTGCTGCCCCGTGTGGCCCCAAGAGACGCATCAGTTCAGCCGCCACCAACACAAAGCACATTGCGCAGGCTTCGATATTTTGGGCATTGCAATCACGTATCAACAGTATCAATCCCGATGAATGTGAGGCAGGGGGTGAGGACGCCTTCTTCGTGGCAGACCTTGGCGAGGTTTACCGCCAGCACATGCGCTGGAAGATCAACTTGCCCAGAGTGGAGCCTTTCTATGGTAAGAACTATCCATCATATTTGACAATATACGAACTAACTTGGCGCAGCTGTTAAGTGCAATGGCGATGAGAAGGTTCTGAGACTTCTTGCTGCGCTGGGAACAGGCTTCGACTGTGCATCTAAGGCAGAAATTCAACAAGTCTTGAACATCGGCGTCAACCCATCTCGCATCATCTATGCGAACCCTTGCAAAACAGCATCCTATATTCGCTACGCAGCTGAGGAGAACGTCCGTATGATGACCTTCGATAATGCCGAAGAGCTTTATAAGATGAAAAAGTTTTTCCCGGATGCCCGCCTTTTCCTTCGCATCTGCACAGACGATTCCAAGGCTTTGTGCCGTCTTAGTCTTAAGTACGGTGCTCCATTGGATTCCACTCGCCATTTGTTGGAATTGGCCAAGGAATTGCGATTGGATGTGGTAGGTGTTAGCTTTCACGTGGGGTCCGGGTCATACGACCCCACTGCATTTGTAACTGCCGTTCGGGACGCTCGCAGGGTGTTTGACGAAGCAGCAGAGGTTGGCTACGATTTGCGTACCCTGGATGTTGGGGGTGGCTATGGGAATGACAACTTTGAAGCCATCGCCGCGGTTCTTGGACCCGCCATTGACGAATATTTCCCTCCCAGCGTCCGCGTTATTGCTGAGCCTGGGCGCTATTATGTTTCCTCGGCATTTACGATTGCAACCCACATCATTGCGCGCCGTACTGTTCAGGAGGATGGATCCCGCAACCCTTCTTACATGCTTTACCTCAATGATGGTGTTTATGGGAATTTCTCGGGCATCCTGTTCGATCACCAGAAGCCGGTCCCGAAGGTATTGAAGTGTGGCGACCAATACTCTTTCGAATCGACCCCTACCGATTCTCAATTGATCAAATACTCCATCTGGGGGCCGACCTGTGATGGCATTGATTGTGTGTCCTCTTTTAGCTATTTGCCCGAGGTTTTGGAAGTGGGCGATTGGCTCTATTTCAGTGACATGGGAGGTTCGTATTACCATCTCTCCGGTTCATGATGCGGGTGACTGATTGTCCATGCAGCCTATTCTAAGTGCTCGGCAACAAAATTCAACGGGTTCAGTGATAATCACGACGTTGTCTACGTTGTGAGCGATCCAGGAGCGTTGGCACTTCTCACCCAAGCGGCTGCCGACGAGCAACTATCTAATTCGCCTGTTGCCAGTTTTCACGATGGAAGTTCAGGCTGGGCTATGATTTAGGCCAACTGTGGTACTGTTTCCCCCCCCCTTTAACCTTGGGTGTTTATTTCGCTTCTTAATCGTATAATATTACACAGCTATGTATAGATGGCTTCGAGTGTTTTTATTTCTATCCATACACCTTGAATATTTCCCTTTCTTTCCTTTCGCCCTCAGTATTTTACAAAGATGTTTCGTTTGTCCAACATGTTGATCGTGTTGTGGTTAATTAAGATGTATTTTTTTTGCATTTTGAGGTTTCATTTTATTCTCGGGAAAAAGTTCTAGAAGGGATTTCATTGATGAGTGAACGGAGAAATACACATTTGATTAGTTTGTTTAGCCTATTGTCGGAAATAATTATAAGTTGTTTGTTAAAAATTGTTTTATATTGGGCCATTATTTTGTTGTATTTGAGTAATTAATGTCACAGTTCTCTGCAGTATCATGGTTAGCCACCACCACCCCACTCGGTTCGAGAGAGGCCTTAGAATCTTCATTCGGTCTACCTTACGGTAACGTAAAGTACCAGCAATGATAATATACTAACTGCACAAGTCAGCTATTCATTCACCACTCGGTGCTTGTACTGGCTATCAGCCTGAGCCCCGCCCTCCCTTAATTCAGCAGGGCACGGTGGCCTGGTTTGACCGCCTGGTTTACCCTTTGCCTCAGCGTACTACCTCTAAGCAAACCAATGGTGGTATCATAAGCGCCGGTTCCATACCGTAGGCCTCACCTCATCCCATCGTTCGCCCATCCATCCATCTACTCATCTACACCGCACCGCACCCCCGCATAGAAACGACTCGCCTTGGCCAGTCCGACAACGGCGTCCAGGCATAGGCAATGTGAAAAATATTACTTGAGCCAATGCCTTACTAACAAGCCAAACAGCTTAACCAATGAGGCGAACGACCGACGAAGGCCAACACGGTGCAGCACGAATCCTCATGCCGTCGTTGTCACTGCCCTCGACAGCAGCAACCGCAGCAGTACCCGAGCCGACACGGCGAAGGGTACTGTAGAGCACTACTAGTAGTACAGTACAGTACGGTGCTCGGACCGGTTTGGCGGTGAGGCTCGTTTGTGTCCGGCTTGAGCTTAATTACCCGGATGTGAAACTCATTTGCCTACGGTGGTAGGTGGTAAGGCATTGTGGCTCGGGCGGGGGAGGGGATGAGGTTACAGTCTTGCACCGTACCGTACTGTACTTATACTGCACTATTTGGCGGTGTGTGGAATGGGAGGCGGAAGGGTGGAAGGAGCTGAGATGAGAGCGTTCGAGGGCTAACCTTGCAGTGGAGCCGTAGTAGAGTACCGTATCTCTGTACAAGTACGCTGCCGGGTGCTCTTGCTGCAAGCGTTAGCCACATCACGCCGGCCAACGGATCGACTAATAAGAAACTTGAAGCATATGCCACTGAGGCTCGCGGCTCTTCTTTAAAAGCCTCCCTTCGCGCTCCCATTTCACGCCTTTGAACACCAAAGGCGTCAATCNGGGTTGGATTAGTAGTCTATCGGGTAGTTGTGGTGGGGGTTTGGGCTAGGCTAGGGCGTATATATTATAATATTATGATAGTATGATAATAATATGATTCCGTAAGGATTGGATCGTGCAGTTCGGTGCGGTACTGTAATAAGGTACCGTATTAGGGGAGTTTTGCCTATTCGTCACAGTAGACTGGATATTTAAAGCTGGCTTGGAGTCGGACTGTCCCGTGCGGTACTGTACAGTGCACCAGTCAACCATTACCCGTATAGACTAATATCATACTCACAGCACCGCAGTCCGGCACAGGACCCTACGATTACCGGCACGGCACTCTAGTTAATTTACAGTCCCGCACTGCACCCAGTATGATATGAATGATGGAAGAGTCAGCGACCAGCCAATCCAGGTCAGCCTCCGAAATGATCCCCTCATCTCGTACGAAAAGCCTTCCCCCCCCGCCCCGAGTTATATGATACCGTACTCGCGGAACCACCCGCCATACAGTACCCAATAACCCAACGGGCGAGCAGGCAGGAGTGGGAGACCCCCGGGACCAGAACAAAACAGGGGGGAAAAAAATACCCCTACGGCAGTACGAGTACTCGTACAGTACTGCATCAAAG
The DNA here is from genome assembly GCA_003182015.1 of Tuber magnatum. Taxonomy (NCBI): domain Eukaryota; kingdom Fungi; phylum Ascomycota; class Pezizomycetes; order Pezizales; family Tuberaceae; genus Tuber; species Tuber magnatum. The sequence goes on from PYWC01000035.1 coordinate 352,939, forward strand.
TTAGGTAGGTGTTACGAAGGAAGAAGAAAAAAAGAAAAAGAAAAGAAAAGCATTAGGACCCAATGCGACCCACCTACAACCCGACTTATCCTACGCCGGTCCGGTGCAGCCCTAACGTGTGTACTTGTGTACTCGTACAGTGACGGACCCGCACCCATTCGGAAGAGCACCGTCGTATCGTGCCTACATGAAATCTGTGGGAACATGTCGTTGACCGGGGGGGGGACCCATGTGGACTATCTTACTAAATACATTGAAGTAATGTATCATACCCACCACCGTAGCGCTCCATTACGGTACTGTACGGGTGATGTCACGGTTTTGCTGACGGGTGTTGAGAGCCCTAGAGCACGGTAGGTGGGTAGGTATCGTGCCGGAGGAACTTTTTCCCTTCCATTCCGGAAGTGTGATGGTGATCGTCATGCCATAACTTACCGTGCTTGTAATGGTGCGTCGGGTGGGTCGATGAATGGACTGGGTCGTTAACTAATGTGTGGTACCGGTGGTCTATATAAGTCCTGGGTACTGGACTGTACAGTACGGTACGGTACGATGGGATGGGTCCGGGCGTACCGTATACAGTATTATTGCAATGGTATTTAACGCAGGAAAGCATCGTACACATGCCTGAGATGTATCGATAAAACACCCCTTACATACACACACACCTTCAGCGTAGCGCGAGCGGGTTCCGGAATTCGAGCCTCTTCTAAGATTGCCTGAGTATTATATTATACTTTTGTGTCGTGGCCTTGCTTTGCCTGGTCTTGCGGATTTATGCCGGGGATTATTTTGTGGTGTTAATATCGCCTTTGTGGTTTTGTGTCGCTTTTGCGTGTTATTGGTAGTGATTTATTAGGGTTTTTCCTATTTTTTTTTTTTTGAAAGAAACAACAACTCATGGTCATTAAAACCCCAATGTTACGGCTCGAGTTATTATCTGTTCGCCTATTTGCCGTGTCTGTGCTTTCAATGTTTTCTTTCTTGGACGATGGAGGAAATCAGTTTGTGTGGGTTGGTGGTCTCTTAGGGATGGGTGTAGTTTACCGGGTGTGCCTGGGTAAGGCCGGCAGGCTGCTCGAGTATCATAGTTCTCATAGCTTGGGTCTTATGGTGAACCGTGGGTGTTTCATGGGGCTATGATATTATGGGGCGGTACTGTACCGGCTCGATTATTCCCTCTAGCAGGCTTTCCCTCGCATCAAGGGCGCAAAGGATGGGGGTTACTTGATCGAGTACTGGTAATATTGTATTATTGCATCGCATATTATAGCATTATCGGTATTCAAGTCCCTGCAGGAAAACTGTCTGGGAAGGTGGAGCAGAAACCGGAAGCCCTCACGTGCCTATGACGCCGTCACTAGGGTTGGTCCGGTAACCAACAAAAACGTTTGCTGTGTATTGTCGTGTACTGTACTGTACGTACGCGTAAGTATTGTACTGTACGAGTACTACACTGCGGTTACTAAAGACGTCCACCGCCTCCCGTGTTAACCTCGTACTTGGCTTTGGGTTATTTCAAACACTTGAACTCCAACTATGCTAGGCACTCTGGTTGATGATCGTGAGAAAGATTTTGCGTACCCAATCATGTTAATTCGTATTAAGCTTCTTTGAAGGGTGGGCATCGTCTTATCATCAAGTAATTGGTCGACCTATACAGGCGTGCCCGTAGGTCACCCTCACTGGGTTGGCTCTCCCTACACCTACTCAGGCACACTGCATCGCACCTTGGAGTCTTCCGGGAAGGAGCATTCGGATCTTCTCTCCGTCAATTGATACTCGAGGTACATCATCTAATCGCTGCGTATCCACTTAACCTGTGGGGCATGCCGATTCCTTGTTCAATTCCGGCTCACCGGACCAACAATCGATCTCTAGGGACTGGAATCGCATATTTCACTAGGCGAGACCAAAGGTCCGGTAGGCGCGTGTATGTTCGGTTACTCCCATTTGGCCTTCGAGGACCCTGCTTATCCGGCTCGAATGGCAGACTCTATCAGCAGTTCCCACGGAAAGGGAATTTCCCAGAGCAGTTTCTAAACAGCACATCTAACTCCGGAGGGCCCACTTTACGACACGCAGTCGATGTATCCCCTCTTTGGCCACGGCTGTAGTAAGGCAGAGGGTTTAGGCGGGGCATCAATCCGTGACAGCAAAGAAATAATGATTTCCGCACTTGTAATCATTACCTAGAGACCGGTTCCACCTGTGCTCGTCGAGGATGGATACAAAGAGAGGACTTTCTCCTGTAGATGACTTGAAATCTTGATCAATCTTGATCCTGCTCTGCAAACCTCTCTATATGTGAAATCCACAGCATCGAAGCCACCAATGTGAATTGCTCTGATCGAGCTTCCATTGTTGCGTTCGGTAGGCTATGAGAATGCCCGTATGTCTAAATGCCCCTAGGTGTAGGAACAGGACAGAAACAAGAGTTCGGGGAGACCGGGGGGGAAGGGGGGGGGNGAGGCGATAAGTAAACAAGACAAAAGTAGAGGGATTAGCGCAAGAGGCCTAGATATCCAGGAGCTGCCAAGGGTGATCAATGCAATACAACCACCGTTATGGGCTGCGTTTGGTCCTGTGGGTTACTGGTCTGAAAAGGCCTGGGCTAGGTAGTGGCTGTATATTGCGCAATAAGCGGCTTACGGGCTGCCCCGGAAAATAAAGTAAGCGAGCTAGTGAAAGAAGGTTTAGTGTAGGAGTGGAGAATGGAGACGGGGAGGGAAGGGCGTTCTGCGGTTCCTTTGACAAGTTCTAGCCACCTTCCTGGCCGGTGGTGCATGTGGGGCTAGGTTGGACACAGAGTAATCGGAGGGGACGAGCGCGAATGACCTGCCGCTAAACCAAAGCGGAATATATAGTGAATTTCCATCGTTCTGTGCAGGACGCGGTTTATGCGATTGGTCCCCGGGTCTCAGAGGGGCCGACTTCGGGTATTTCCCCCGAATCGCCTGTCATTATGGCGGGGCCACTGGCGAGGCATCCACTGTGATTTGACCAGACTGCGCATGACCCTACTCTAGAATGCTTTATGCCGCATCTACGACACGCACGGGACTGACCGCTGCAGGACCGCACTGGGTTTCGGCTGGTGGAAGAAGCTTTGTCTCTTCCCGCACCTCGTGTCTAGGACCAGAGAATATCTGGCGATGCGGGCCAATGCGCGCTGGGGCCTATCTAGTGCCGCACAGCTGTCATACACGGCAGCCGACAAAGGTTTGGTACCGGGTTTGAAGGGGGAGTACGGTGGTACTAGCAAGTGGACCCCGAAGTTCCTCGGGGGAGGGTCGTAGGGAGCCTGTCGCTTTTGCCAGGCAAGCTTAGGGATCGGGCTCAGCATGATCTGCATGGCTGAAAACTGTGTGACTACTGCCGAGCACCTGGGAAGGGCTGATTCCTGGAGCACGGATGACTGTGAAAGTAGGAAGGCAAATCGGTGGGACATTACAAAACGGTGGCGCTCGATAGGCGGTAATTATCGGGATCATAGGGAAGTAAACTAGAGAGAGTCAGCGGGGTATATATCAGTGAAGAGTTGACTCCCGTCAAAGGCAATCGCACCCAGGCGACTGCCGCCAAAACAATCGACATATATGCTACCGGAGCGAATTATTTGGAAATGGCGTCGGGTCAGCTCAACCCAGCCGCCAACTCGACCAGATCTTCGGACGATCGCGGATCGTTGTTCGAAAGGGTCTCAGATTAACCGGATCGTATCTGCAGCGGTGTATGCAGATCCTGGCGATGAGGCTTCGTGTGCCAGCAAAAGTTTGAGGCTCAAAAATTAAGATGCGGCTCAATTATGAAGCCAAGCCGTTGTGAGCAGTTAAACCGAGGCATGAGGTCATTTACAAAATTAAGCTTCGATCAACATTGTCCAGCTTACAAGATACGATATCCCGTCATCTGGATCCAGTGATGGCTGATCGATTCCCAACCTGGACTCCTGCATACAATGCCAAAGCGAGATGGAGCTGGTGGATTTCCATGCCATGCTCAACACGGGTTGTAAGATTATCTTGGTGCCTCTGGAGTCCGAGTAATTCTGGTCTCTAAACTGCCCGGTCAGCCAGGTAACAAATATCCGGGGATCTTCGGAAACCCCATGCTAGTCTCACGACGGAGTCCAACTATTTTGGAAATTAAATTAGAATCAGACCATCAAGCGGAAACACTGATACTTGGGTATGTGTGTCGCTTAGCGGTGCTGGTTGGATTCATGATACTGTATTGTAGTGTGAGTAGACCTGAAGGAGTGAGGTACGACCCGGGACACCGCGGCCCCAAAAAAAAAGACATCACCTAGTGTTTCTTGTCATGGAACGGGTTTTAATTCCGTACCATTCCCCGATCTGGGAACTAATATCTCCGGAATTCCTTATACTGACCACGCTTGAGCGATATCCTGGATCCTAAGCAGGCACCTTCCACCGGAAGCATCCCACCGCAGAATTCCGGAGCAAGCTTTAGACTTTGAAGCGGAGTAGATGCTGTCTTTGGCCATGAGATAATCAGGTAAGAAGAAACACAGTTAGAGAGTACCGCATTAAGCCGTCAACAGGCTGTTGGTAGTTCGTTTTGGAGAGCTCGGTGCACCCCCTTCAGACCTCTAGGAGCTTCACCAGATTTGCCGTCAGGAGGGTAGGCTTATTCTCGTTCTTTTCCTCAGCGCAATCTCTACGCGCTGTCTCGGTATGAAGTCCGACCAACTTCGTCCTATCCTGCGGCCACCCACAGGTCTCTGTTCGATCAGGGACGTACGAGATGCATGTGAAACCTTGGTACGAAGGGTATCGTAATCGGCACCTATCCAGTCCTTGCGCCGACGGAAGAAGTTGGTTGTTGGACCAGGAGTTTCTCGTGGTAACCCAAACCGGTAGATAGAATTGGCGTCTGCTGATGCTGTACTGACTCACCTTAGTGGTGGGTTGCATGTGAGGACCCTTTCCCCGAAATATGTTGGTCAACGAATTCTGTCAACAGTTCCTGGGCTTCCGTGCCATTGCATTGCTATAGGTAAAGCCGAGGATGGGAAACGTGCATGTAAACTTTAAAACAAAGTCAAGTGTCCCGCTATGTTTCATCGTACTGAGTCATTCCGTACCATACCGATACAGCTATCCGGGGTAAAGCGGAGCCTAGTTGGCTCAGGTAACTCCCAGAGAATACCCTGCCTTGGTATGTTACCGGTGGTATTCCTGGATAAATTGGGAAGATTCATTTTGCGGGATGGGATGGGTAAGCCTTCCTATGCCCTGAGTTACTCAACCAGTGCAGTTACAGGAGGTAAGGTCACCCTAGTACTCTACCCATACCGGTATTTTGTACCCAAACCGGATAATTTGGTATGTATGGAATACTCGAGTAGAGTTTAGGACTCAATTGCCTCGCCGGTATCAAAACTGGGTCATTTCCCATGCCAAGGAAACCTTAAGGCTCATCATGACTCTATGTAGAGCAAGGAATGCTATACAACATCTCTTACATGGTCCAAAACCATCTGTATAGGCCCTCCCGTGGGGGTAGCCTCAGTGATAGAGGTTTCCAATCCGGTCAGAGAATCAGTACCGGTATTCCGTAGTCCAGTAATGAGAAGATCCCATGGTATACCAGAGCCCCCCCCCCCTATGGCGCTACCCACGGGTTGTGGAGCACGACGTAAAGACGACCCTTAGTGACTGTGGTCGCACGATTTCGGGCCAATTATCTCGTATCCGCCTAATATTTGCTGAATAAGGCATGCGCGCAGGCCATACGGACCCAGTCAGCACCCCTGCACAAGGATACAGCCAGCCCTACACTCTCCCACCAGTCCGCAGCACCATTACCAGAGGACCAGAAGCTCCATCAAGTCACACCTAGGCGAGTGGTAAGGATAGCCATGTAACTAAGGTCTGTAGATCGCTAACCGCAGTTTCTAGCCTTGGTGTTTGCAAGCGCATGAGTTTTCAGCCTCGTATCACCAGCCCTTGCGGGTTGTGCACTCACGGGTAGATCCTAGCTGCTTAAAATGTGCCTCCAAATAAACCCTCAGGTGGCTCATTAAAATCACTCTATTAAACAAATATATTTGCTGGGTAAACCCAACCTAGTATGACACCTGCAATCGAGGGTGACCGTATCGCTAGAAGCCCAGCCTTGACTTGGCATCATCATAGGTCACTCGAATCTAGGGCTTTCTTCACCCAAAATGTGCGATGGTGCAGATGTTCTCTATAAGTAAGCTCTTAAGGAGGAAACCATAGAGCTCCCTTCACTCACAAGCGCGTATATCCATTCAAGGGACAAATTAATTGCATTCACTCAAGTATTCAGGTAATGTTCGTGGCTGAAGCCATTTGTGACAAACTAGCGGAAATACACCCCGGTACGATTTCTGAATCATTGCAAGTCTGTTGAGTGAGCCCTCGCTAAGTTAAAGAGGGCAGGTGCTTGGAACCATGGAATCCCACTTGAAGGATTCTTCGGCTCTTGTATCATATTTCGAACAGTGAAGCAAAGAGTCAGTATGATGACTAACACGCGTCGTAATGCAACAAAACACTTCCCGCTGGACGCGCAGTAGAGTCTCCTTTGAGAAATGGAACGATTTGTCGTGGTATAGCTTATGATACCGTAGATAATTATCATAATCATAAGGGGGTAGCTCACCTACCGCGTCTTCAGCGTCAAATTTGATATCTACAAGTGTGCAGAGTCTAAAATTCCTCAAGGCCGTTAAGGATGCGGATCTGGGGTTTTTTCTGGTTGTGAACCACTAGATATGTGTGGGGTAGAAACCAGAATTACCTCGACGGTATAAACGGGGGCTGATCATAGAGAATCACTCGGTCATGTCTACTGCCAGTAGACCTGTTGAGTGAGGTTCGAGGAGCTGTTATCCCTCTTCGTGCCAATTCCATTGGGTGGCAGACAATAGGCTCTAGTGTTGGCCCAAATACATGACACTGCACATGCGGGGCTGTTCCAAATTGCGGCTATCGAACCACCATTTCAAAGACCAGATCACTAGCCAGACTTGTAATTAGGACTTTTGATCATGCTAATATCCCCTGTGAATATCACTTGTGTATACTCCAGGAAAGCACTATGTTCCTCCTAAATGACGGATGATGGAGCGAGAGGCGACTGACATTCTCTCCTCGAATGAATCATTGGGAAGTATTCTCCAAGGAAACCACCAGTTCCGGGGAGCCTGAAAATCCTACGAACTTCTAAATCCCCATGAGTATCGCTATCCTCAATCATAGCCATAACTTGCTTATGGGGTACTAGTTCACCAAGATCACAAGCCCTGGACCTAGGCGAAATTGTAACTCCAAGCTTCTCAAAAGAACAGGCCTAGGAGTTCCGCCTTCGCTGTCATTTGAGTGATTTAGGTGTGCCAAGTCATAGTCTGCGCAGATAAGCGGTAGACTAGCTTGCGAAATCTGATGCGAATAGGCCCACAGAACGTGCGCTATCATATATACAATGTACAAGTAAACCCATTGGCTGCTATGAGCTAGTCTTGGGCACTAACCTGAAATAATTTCTAAGATTTAGAAACATATAAGTTAGCAGGTAAAGGAATACTTTTATTCATTCTCACTAACTCCTGCACTACGACTATACTCGGAATATGTGGCCCAACCTCACCTGGCCATGGGGAATCATGGTGCTCGAAGAAAAGCTTACTGTCGGATAGCAGGATCATACGTAGGTCCGATTGACAAGAGCCAGCTATCAGCTCCTGCCTCATATCCCTTGTATACCAGTAGCGTTTATTTGACAATTCCCCCTGCTTTGACGTACCCATGGTGCCACCCAAGTTGCAACGCTTGATGAGTCTGTGAACCAACTTCACCGTCCCTCCTACCAGCTCTCCCCTGTTATTCGTGCTTTGCTTGAACGCTTCTAGAAGTGAGGGAGCCCACCACCTAGAGAAGATCAAAAATAACACTCACACTCAAACGATCCACGTCAAGACTACATTTTATCCGGAGAATAACCCAAACCCACTACCCCAATAGTCTTACTTCTAGAATATCATTCTGGTACACTTAGACTTAAATCCCAGTTTCCAATAGACAACCATCCCAAGAAATATAATATCTGGCGCAAAGAACCGGCATAGGGAATATAGCTAGGCACCCGGATCCGACTCACTTCCGGGAACCACCTAAGGGACTACCCCGCACAAATATATAAACACTGTATATAGCCCGCCGAGCAGACGATTGAAAGTGGCAAACTCTCTATGACTCCTCTTACCCAATTGCAAGATTGGCAAAAAAAAAAACACCTCCAAAATTCAATTACTAACCGTAACTACAGCCTAGAGACCACTGGAGGAACCTCCAAACGATTTTGAGATTCCATATTCCACGCCGGCAACGGGGAGAAAGGCTCATAGGCCACCAGGTCGTCTTAAAAAGGATACTCAAAGACCCAAGCGGCAGCAAAGGTCGAGGGGAAAGTGATCATTGCAGTGGAGTGCAGGTGCAGGTGGGTGAGGGAAAACCCGCCTGTTTGACTGCTGATGAGGCCATGGTATGCACACCACTGTGTTAAAGATCTCCAGTTGGTGAAATTGTTGATTTGCATGGCTTCTCACTCGGTACCAGAACTTTGAGTCCACGCTAAGCGTCGGGCTGGATCGCCAGAGACCATTAATTAATTAGCGAGTAATCCCCCTCTAGCGCTGTACGACGTTTTCTACAATGTGAGTTTACATCCTATGCTGGATGCTTTTGTAGGGTGTTGGTATGCTGCTAGCACAATTACCGCTATAATGATTTGTCAACTTCTTAATACAAATCAGAAATATATATGATACCGATGTGAAAAGGCTTCTCACTGGACTGTACTTGTACTTCAGTGCAAGGTTATGATATGTCGGCAGAGCCGCAACTCGCCATGTCTTATCGCACAACGGACGGCGCGTGTGTTTCAGCGACAATGATAGAATAGGGCACCTCTAATGCCCCGTTTAGAGTCGACAAGAGCGCTGCTCACTTCACCGCGTAGTACGATATCCCGAGTCGAAAAGGGAGACTCCGCTATTTCAGGAGCCAAGAGAAGGGGTGGAGTAACGAAGGGCTGGTGATGCGGTGGTCACGAGCTTTACGAAACAGCGATCTGTGAGAGATTTACCACTCTAGGTATCCCCTTACTAATTCAAGGACTAGCCCACTAGGAGCCTATCACCTTCTCCGTCTAGATGGCCATAAATCCCACTGACTGGTTTTTCCTCTTTTTTTTTTTTTCTTTTCTGAGTTTGTTCCTGATAATAAAATTATCTATATTGTATTCCTACATACTCAACCCAAAATATCAAACCGTTAGACCTCAGGATTTTCGGAATACCGAAACACACCACCGCAGCAACGGGATTGCTGCTCGGGTGCCCAAAGGTATTCAAAGAAACCTTAAAAGGGATGGCCCCCACCTACATACATTTTCCTTCCTAGCAGGTTATCCATTCCCTCACAATATTATTAAACTGACATTAACATCCAGCACCATTAAAACTGGGTTGTGTGTACAAGGCTGGTGCCAAAAATGATGAGCGGTAGCGGTGAAAACAACACTTAGAACTTGGATATGGAATACTTCCCACTCAATATCACAACCACAAAGAGAACTAATAAGATGAAACCTAAGAAAAGAATAGAGGAAAGATTGTCTTTAAAGAAAATAGAATTAAAATTCTGTTTGCATGCCTTTTCGCTGTTTGACTTGCCTGAGGTGATCAGGCATGCTATCAATATACCTATTCCAATCCTCCAGTTCCAGATTCTCCCACTCTTCCTCCACTGCATCGCCCATTTCCTGAATGGTTTGGGGGAACCTATCATCTGCCTTGACACATTGCTTCATCAAGTGCCAAACATTTTTGATCAGATTTAGATTAGAAGATGCTGCTGGTCAGTGGTGTACTGGTATGCCTAACTTTGCCTTTGTCTCTACTAAGGCATGACGAGTGCCATGTACTAGCACTCCATCTTCCATATATTGAGAAGCAGGAAATACAGAAAACCATAACAAACTATGAAAAGCTAGAGAAACAACAGACTCCAGGACCTGTTCTAGATAGTCTTTTATAACTAGACCTTTTTTGCCTCTCTACCAACCAGAAAAATAAGTAGTGACTTCTAATCATGACTGATAGCACCCCAAACATGAACAGAACCCCTTCTACTATGAAAGGTATGTTGTAGGCAATGATCATGGTAGTGTTCATGGGGTAAATGAGTAACCCAAGTCAAACCTCGTTTTGATGTATCAAACATACACTCATCTGAATACATGAGTTTTCACCAGAAGTCTAAAGGTTTTTGCCAGTGTTGGCTACCATATTGCATCTGCTCACACGGATTTTGTTGATTGATAAATGGCTTTTCGTAAGCCTTGCAGCATGAACAACAGTACTGTGAAAGTGCTTTCTGAATTGTTCTTTCAGATACTGACAGTCCAACTTCCTGACTAAGTCGTCTCCAGCACAACTTTCTCCCCTCCCACCCACTTCTAACGTGACCAATCAACCTTTGGATATTGTGTTTGTCTAAGCAGCGTGGGTGTCCAGGCCGTGATCTTGCCCGTCGGAACCTTGGAGTATGACTCCATCATGACACTGTTGAAGGTGGAATATTTGTCTCATGAGCCACTTCTGCCTACGATAATCCCATCTCTAATAGAGTAATTACTCTAGTTCTCATAGGTGTTCTCCATTCACCCATTGGTGGCTGCTGTGGTGGTGTATTCATTTTCTTATTGTGATTGTAGGTGGTTGCGATAGTGAAAAATTTGCACATTGCCGCTCATCATTTTTGGTACCAGCCTCGTACAGGATTATTCCGCCCACTCAAGTTCTAGCATTCTCATGGGGGAATGTTTTACGATCACGGGGGCATGTGGTGATCACCCCTCTAAATGCTTAGCGAGTGATTTAGGTGAGACACCAGACATGGGATGATAGCACCACTTCGGTACCATCCTCACGGTCTCGGGTCTCCAGCGCGTCCCAAGATGTGGTGCACAGCCAACCAAACTCCACATATGCAATATCTCTTACCACATGTGACGCCCAAACGGCCCCCGAAAACTTAAATCGCCCTTTTGTTGGGCTTAACAAGGGTCTTCAAGAGACCCGCCCAGATAAGGTGTTGGGTCAGAAGGCACAAAAGAAGTGTCTAGAACTAGTTAGTGGGATCGAGAGTAATGGTCGGTGAATACTTATAGAGGCAATGATGACATTACGGTGGTCACGGCTAAACGATTATTGAGTTACAAGAACAGCACAGAGGTGGTGGTACCTTCAAGGTGGGAAGAAAAGCTAAGAAACTGCTCAAATGCCTTGATTGGCTAGAGAGCACCAAGACCACCACAAAGCCAGTAGTTAAAAAAAAAAAAAAAGAGGAAAAAAAAAAAGGATTGCACCATAGGTACTGATATATCATCACCTCAGAAGGGAAGGAGTCCAATTGGGAGGAGGTAAAAAAAAAAACTAGGCAGAAAGGGGCGATTGTATGGAGAGTGGTGGGAGTGAATATAGGAGCTCCACGAGAAGCATCTCCCCACGTCCTGGGCAATCGAAAGAGGTGGGAAACGTCTTTCCAAGCTGGGGCCAATATCCCTGGAACTCCCACTGAATATATGAGAATATTTGTATCTAAGTCACTTGCACTTGTGATAGGGGAGTAGACCTGGTGAACAAGATATATCTTTAAGACTCATAGATTAATCCAAGCTTGCATGTTCTTCTAACTGAAAGGAAAAATACACCCCTATTTATACCCTTCTATGGTTACGCAAACACTGACTCATACCAAGGAAATCTATATAACCGGCTAGAATCTTCTAGTATAACAACTGGTCATGTGGCTGTGTCACATGACCGACACAGTCACACCACCGTACAGGAATGAGATACCGTATTTTGAACATTTCCCCTATGGTTCCATTCCCAGCTTATTAGAAAACCCTTCAAACGTCACCTTAACCAATCCCTTTGTACATATATCAGCCAAATTGTCCTCTGTTCCCACTGCTATCACATCTATCTTCTCCACTTCCCGTAGCTCTCTAGTGTAGTGGTGCTGAATGTCGATATGTTTCGTTTGGTCAGAAATGCCCACGTTTTCGGTAAGCTTGATGGCTGCTGTATTGT
>PYWC01000035.1:365291-381561 GCA_003182015.1 Tuber magnatum
AGATACCTAAGTACCCTTTTTGCGGCGGTAAGATGTGTGGTGGTGGATTTTGAGGAGAATTGGCTGAGGAAAGCCATGGCATGTGCGATGTCAGGTCTTGTAGTGACAGCAGCGTACATCAGTGATCCAATGATGGACTGGTATTGCCGTTGATCGCATAGTTGATCATCGTTTTTTGCTTTCATAAGTGTAGTATGGACTTCGATAGGAGTGGCGACTGATTTGGCTTCGCTTAGGTCGAATCGTTTGAGGATCTCAGTGATATACCGCTCCTGGTAGATTTTGAGATTGTCCTTCGAGATCTCGATCTGCATGCCTAATAGTAGTGATGCTTGTCCAGAGTCCGTATATTGAAAATGGGATTGTATTTTGTCGATACATGTATCGACTAGTGAGGATTTTCCGGCTATTAGAATATTGTCAATGTAAATGCAACAAAAGAGGTTTTTTGCGATGAGAATACATGGGTCGAAGTCAGTAACTTTAAGGTTCATGGTTTCGAGAGTTTTGGTTAGTCGTTGGTACCATAATCTTGGGGATTGCTTAAGTTCGTAGATGGCTTTCTTAAGCTTCCAGACCTTGCCTGGTTCGTGATACCCTTCCGGGAGCTCCAGGTAGGTTTCCATATGTATGTTGCCATATAGGAAGGCGCTCTTGATGTCGATCTGTCGGAACTTATAACCGCGTTTGACAGCTACTGTTAGTAGGAGTCTTAGGGATTCTAACTGAGCAACCGGAGTATAAACTTCTTCATAGTCTTCGCCTGGGGCTTGGTTGAAACCTTTTGCGCAGTATCGTGCTTTCCGATGTTCGATAGTGCCATCTTTTTTGACTTTGGCCTTAAAAACCCATCGTACTGTTAATACCTTTTTTCCACTTGGTTTTTCCACTTCCACTCCTACTTCTTGTTTTCTCAGTACCTTCATCTCTTCGTCCATGGCTTTCTGCTATTTATTCCTCTCCTGCAATTCCATGGCCTCTCTATACGTATTGGGGTCTGGTATGTGATACATGAGACCAACTACCGTATGTCTTTGAAGATTCCCTTCTTCATTCCGAAGCTGTGCATTAAGTTGCTCTCTTCTTTCCTGGAGAAGCTGCATCTCGTCCTCGGTTAGGCCTTCCAGCTTACAATCCCGCTCGTTTCCTTTTATTTGATGTTGCGGAAACTGTATCTTTTTTTCTATCTGAAGTTTTTCTTCGTCTCGTCCTTTCTGTGTCTGAGTATGTTCACGAGTAGAACGACGGGGTGCTGGAGGTTCCGAGGAGGAGGTATCTGGAGGAGGAATTGGTGTTGACTGAAATTCACCAGGAATAGAGGTGGTCGGAGGTGGTACTGGTATTGTTGGTCTTACTGGGGCAGTTGATCCATCCTCATCGGTATGTTCCGATTCACTGGATTGATTCGACTTTTCCTTTTCTTCTCTTTCTATTGTTCGTTGAAGATATTCAAATGATACCCCTTTTGTCTTTCCAAATTTCACATCCTTTGCTTCGATCACAGTGTGCCGTTTAGGTATGTAAACACGGTAAATCGTCGGACTGGAAGTGTATCAGACTAGGTGACCTTCTTCTGCTGTCTGGTCAAACTTTCCCCCTTCTCAGCTGGGATATGTACCATGACATCGGCGAACCAGGAATAGAGGTGACTAACCGTAGGTTTCGTTTTATATAGTAGCTCGAAAGGTGTTGTTTTTATTGATGAATGCCACCGTCGATTGTAGAGGTAAGCCGCTGTGGAATAGGCCTCTCCCCACAATGATTTTCGTTCAGGTGGCATCATACATTGTACCATTGTTGTAAGGGTCCGATTTAGCCTTTCTGCGACTCCGTTTGATTCAGGGTTGTAGGCTGGTGATGTGGTGTGGATGACTCCTTTTGTGTTTAAGAATTCAGACACTTTCCGGTTAAGGTATTCAGTTCCTGGGTCGCTATGCAATCGCTTGACTCGTTTACCGAATTGAGTAAGTACCATTTCCCAGAAGTGTTTTATGGCAACTTCTGCTCCGTCCTTTGTCTTTAGTAGGTAAATCCAACAATACCTGGTATAATCATCTATAAATGTCATGTAGTAGAGATTTTTTCCCAGTGTAGATGTGGACATTTGACCACTAAGATCGGAATGGACTTTGTCGAAAGCTGACTTGGTTTCGATGTCCTTTGACTTTGGTTTTACATGCGTGGTTTTGTTTCGATTGCATGTCGTACAATGAAAGTCTGATGGAGGAGCGATAGGGGTGGCGTCCTTGTAACAATCCTTAATCACACTCGGATGTCCAAGGGCTTTGTGCCGTTCTTCGTAAACAGAAACAAAAGACTTCTCATTACTCATCCTAACATACCACAACCCACTTTTCTTATCCGCAACCATGAAAATCCTCCTTTCCTTCTCAAACATCCTTCTTCCTTTTTCTACCGTAACCTTTACTCCAACATCGTCCAATCGGGATTCAGATACCAATGAGTATCGAAACGTGGGTACATACAGTGCTCGTTTGAGGATGACTGTATGTTTGGTTCCATCCAACAGGCGCACGTGGAGGTAAGCATCTCCGGATGCAGTTGCCTGGTGAATTCTACCGTCTGCTGTTACTATCTTTTCGGAGGAAGGCGTAAGACTTTGGAAGTCACCTGAATTGGGAGATATGTGGTTCGATGCCCCAGAATCACATAACCATTCTGTCGAGACTTCCCCGATTGTCATACAGACAACCTCTTCCTCTGGTGTAGGAGGTTCCTTGGCTTTCGCCATCAGAACCGTGACTGTAGCGTCGGTAACAGCTGCGGTGTTTGGCTTGTTGTCCCGTTTCTTCTTTTTGGCTTTTTCCCTTGAGAGACCTCGACATTTGTTCGTATTGTGGGTATCGCTTTTCCCACCTCTTGCTGCACACCATGTGCAATACATCTGTTTCTTGTTCTTGTAAGGTACCGATAGTACCTTTTCCTCCTCTTTACCTTCTCCTTTTTCTGCTGCCCTGCTTAGAAAGTAATCCCGAACGTCCACGTATCTGGTTGTCTTTCTTGCCGACAAGACATCGCATAGATCAGGGTGCAACTCGTTGATGGATAGCATGAAGACAGTGCCCTTGACTTCTTCTGCTTGTGTCCATGCTCGCATCGCGGTTCGGAATTCGTTGGTTGTTTCATCATCAGCTGATGAACATCGTTGTGCAAGACGGTTCCATGCAGTTTCGAACTTTGTGGCATGGTCGGAGATGGATTGGGTGGAGACAAGTTTGATTTTCCAGATGGCTTCAAGTAGCATCATGTTGGTAGCGGGAGTTTCTTTGTCGAATCGGTCTTTGAACGCCTGCCAGACCTCCGCTGCTGAACTTTTGGCAGAGATGTCGGCATGGTAGATGGAGTTTACTGCTTGGTAGAGGTAGAATCTAGCTTTAGTGTCCTTTTTCTTCCACGTCGTGACTTTTGTAGCATCTTCTGATGCTCCGATCGTAGGGATCTCAGGCTTCTTTTCCGTTCCCAGTACTACCTCTGACAGACCAAGGACTTCGAAGGCAACCAGCCAGGCTTGCGCCCAAGTCTGGTAGTTCTCTTGTCCTTGCAGTTTTGGGTAGTCAGTTACGGATAGCTTGAAGACAGTTTCGGTATCGTTCGACATATTGCTTTATCGTGGTACGTTTCCGATTACTGTCGTTTCTGATCGTCTGTTTTGTGGAAGGGGTCGGTTTCTTTGTGACCAAAATCGCCAACTATTTATCTCGCCTAGGCTCCTGATTGCGTCACGGCGTATATCGTCGTAGTACTTTTCACAACAGGAAGGGAGAAGACAATCAGGTGAAAGAGGGCGTTTTTTGTTGCAGTAAGGACACGTCCACCAGTCTAGTGCATCAAAGTACTGGTGGGCCAGGTTGGTTTTTGTTGAAGGAGGTGTTTGAGGGGAGGATTAACGGTATACACTCGCTTAGGAGTGCTCTTATGGCCTTGTGGTATATGATGTTCAGGTTTGCGGAAGATCTCACAAACCCAGGCTCATAACCTGAGAATATTTGTATCTAAGTCACTTGCACTTGTGATAGTGGAGTAGACCTGGTGAACAAGATATATCTTTAAGACTCATTGATTAATTCAAGCTTGCGTGTTCTTCTAACTGAAAGGAAAAATACACCCCTATTTATACCCTTCTATGGTTACGCAAACACTGACTCATACCAAGGAAATCTATATAACCTGCTAGAATCTTCTAGCATAACAACTGGTCATGTGGCTGTGTCACATGACCGACACAGTCACACCACCGTACAGGAATGAGATACCGTATTTTGAACAATATATAATGGGCACGGAAGTCTGGACGCATCTCTAGGAAATAACAATTAAAGCAAAGTCCGAACACTCTATTGCGCGACCAGGACCGAGTGGAATCTACGTACCGATCGGTTTCACAGTAATCTACGTTAACGTGGAGGAGAGATGGTATGGCAACACTGGCTACGAAAACCAAGAGGTTAATTTGGCTCCTAAGATATGATATATGCCCGGAAATATGTGCTAGCCTGGGGGCCAGTCCCTGTTGGATGGATGTTGCAGAGACGGAAGGAACGAAAGACTCGATTGATCGGTCCTTAGGAACAAGCCTGGTATATACGAAAACTATACATGCCAAGTAAAGCCCCCCCTATAGCAATGGCAAGGGTATCATAGTTGCCCTTATCGGTATCCACGACACTCCACAGTCCCGGTGTTATGATCCGTTCTTTTCCACCCTCAATCCTTGGTTCACATTGTGCACGTACGATACAGCATGCGTATCGAAGGAACGTGCCACAATGACAGTGGATGAGCATGGATATAGGATAGTGCTATGGCTATGAGGCTTTTGATCTCACAACCCTACTGTACTCAATCACGTCCTCTCAGATAATTCATTGCTCGCCCGTGAAATCTCAGTGAGCCCAAGCGTCCCGAGCAGGGTGGAGCGTCCAAAAGGGTGATTCTAGGTGCCTGCAGTCCTCCAGCCTTCGGTGGCTCCTGCCGATCATGTGTAGGGCGCCGCAGGGTCCGCCCGTCGCCTACAGGGCCCTGCAGAGAATGAGCTTGAGGGGCCGTAAGGATACCGATGTAACAAAACAGCGCCGATCCAATGCAGTCAACACCATGCATAGCTTAGAGCCGTTCCGGCTGGCTGCCGGGAGCGTCCATGAGCAAGGATCTGATTCCCAGACATGTGTCAGGGTCTGCCGGTCATCTATAAAGAGGGCCCTTATAGGTTCCTTCATGGCCTACATTAGTCTGGTACGTTCCGGAATCCGAGGCAATGACAGAGCCCGCCCGTCAGTTCTGGGCCGAGGCCTAAGCGGACGGACAGATAACCCGTCAGTCCCGGGAACCTGTGCGGCGCAGCCGTCCGCCCTACCGTATGTATCAGGGCCGCAAGGCCGGACGAACCGGACGTTTAGGTTCATCCGACGGGCGATGATGCTCCAGTCACTAACCAAAGCAAGATACCACCGTCTTCCATGCCCGTAAATCCGCCATACCGACATGTCGCAGTCATCCCATTACCCAACAATACTGTCATTCTCCCATACACGCTATATTATTCAAACACCATAAAAAACCCATGACCCATCCAGTGACCAGAAACCTAACCCTCGCCTTCCAAACCAAAAATGGCCCATCAAAATCTGACCCCCGAGCCATCTGTGACACGGCGCAAATGACCTAGCTCGCTGACCATACGATACTCTGCCAGATATCATACCCCTGGTATGATAGCATAACCCATGACACCCCCATCAGCGCTGTTGCCACGAAACCCTACTAAACCGCCCCCCAGATCTACATATGATACCATTCTAACAACCTTAACCAGACGCAATAGCGCCCGCCTCCCTTCCCCAGGCACTACCTGCATCCAGAATGCACGACAGAAGGCCTACAACAGGATTCCACAAGCCCAAAACATACTCCCAAGAAACGCCCTCAACTAAACTCCCCATTTACCCGCGATAGTGAAAGAGACGTACGCAATCCACCCACCCGCGCACATCGTCACCCCGTCCAATATCTGAAACATATGGCGCCCGCAGTAAACGAAGCCAAACCAAACCGAAAAATAGCATTCAGCTAGAGCACGACCTATCACTCGCCCAACTCGACCCAATTCGGTCCAGGGGCAATGACACAACCTCACGCTTCCACCAACCAAAAGCGCCATCACGTCCAGCAAGCCCACCGAAAGCCCCCTCCTCGAAGAATCCAAAACATTCAGGCTACCGAATCGAATCCCTCAAACAGACTACACCCACAGCCGCAACTCTCACCTCGCTGCCGAACTGCACTTGGGATGCCAGCGTCATACGTATACACACGAAAAAAAAAGAATCCCTCGAGCACAAGGTACCGAGGCAGGGAGGGAGGGGAGGTAGATAAGATGGCATGAGTGTTTCGGTGAGTTTGTCATGGCGAAGCCCAACGCTATTGGTTCTACCCGAGTGCGTCCGCAAAAACATAGCCTTGTGACACGATAAAGTGAGTTGAGTGAGTCACCGCGGTCGTCATGCATAAAAATGAAATACTGTGCCTGTACGGTACTCGATGCTTGTGCTCACACGCCTTAAAAGCCTTGTGACTGGAATAGCATGCATAAAAGTTTTTTTTTTTCCCCCAACGCCGAGGCTAAAGGCTTGTTTTAACGGGTTTCTCGATCGGATTGTTCCGTGCCGTTTACTGTACAGTACGGTACTAGCACGAGTACTAGTACTCGTACAAGTGCATGACTTATGGTAGCTACATTCCTAGAAAATGCTATCACCGCGTTGTAATGGTGTCCAACTACAGATATCACTCGCTATGATCTTAGATGATGCTCCAGGTGCGCCCAAAGCGGTAGCTTGAAGCCTTAAAGAGACTCTTGGATCCAGGTTTGGCTCCGTGACCAGACGTTCCGTATGCCCTCGGAAGATATCTTTTCACCAAGTAGAAGAACCTCGCAAAACCCACAAATGGCAGCTTTTCACACACCAAGCCAACTTGATCTCGTACAAGGTAATCATGGCCTTCGCTGGATACTAGAACTGGACTATTTGGGTAATCGCGACAGGAAAAACGTTCTGCTTCCACTAGTATAAGTTTAAGAAATTAAGTTCTGCTTTAGAGGTGTAGTGCTCAGAATACACCAACTCAGTACTGTTCAGCATAGCCGTGATGGAAATGAGAGTGGCCGCGTATATTTGCTCCTGACTACATAAGTAGGCTAGTGTTCACCAAGGTCTGTAATGATTCCGAAGCGGTGAGAGAGATAAGTAGCTCGACAACCAAACGGTAGCTGTAGATCCACATTTGATCTAGAGCAGGTGCTAACCCAGATGACCTCCTTGGCTCTGGGGTGTTTGCTGGTTTGCTTTTATCATTAATTTTTAGGTGATTGAACTGCGATGTTTATCCTTTTTGTGTAATTCCGGAGGAGTTGGAGCCAGGGATCTGAGCTATATCTTGATGTGTCGCATTTCATTCCAAGGCACTGAGATATAGGCCATACTTGCCTCCTTTCCCCCACTCCTCTTCTCTTCTCGAGAGGCAATAGAGCTTAAAAAAACCATACTTTTATTCTCCTGGAATATGGAAGCATTTGGACGGGTTTTTTTTTCTTTACTAAATTTCAACAGGTATTTATCGAGCCATCACAGGCCAACCTAGAGTGTAGCTCCGGTTCGCAGTTATTCGTTCCCGCAGTACAGTTCTCTATGATAAAATGTACTGAATCTCTCACTGGCCGAGTGACCCGTGATCTAATAGGAACAAGTTCGCCTCACTTATCCTTAATGTCTGGTATATGAAACCCCCCCCCCTACATGAAATAACCTCCAGTGCATGTACAGTACTGTATGTTGTATTAAAAATACGAGAGAGAAAGATCTAATTTATTTTGCTCCTACTGCCCCTCCAAACCAAATGTAGTTGCCAACTCCTGATACTGCTTTCTACGATCCTCCGATACTGAAGGCCTGATGTTTGCGGATCCCTTTTCTAAATGCTCCATTGTGACCACTACTTGGTTTTTGCCTTCCTCAACTTCACCGACTCCTGTGAAGAAGGACTCTCGAAGAGCCAGAGTTGTGGCCCGTTTCACCAATGCCACTAGATCCGCGCCACTAACACAATATTAGTATAGAAGAGGGAGGATGTATCAAGCAAGACTAACCTGAAATTTTTACACCTACTATGCTCCGCAATAGCCCTTAAATCGACGTTGTTGGAGAGGGGTGTCTTTTTTGTGATAGTTTTCAAAATCTCTAATCTCCCCTCGGCATTTGGAAGGTCCACAAACAAAAGCGTATCCAATCTCCCTGGTCTGAGTATTGACGGATCAATCATATCGGGTCTATTAGTTGCCGCAATAATATAGATTCCCTTGCGGTCATTGAAGCCATCTAATTCGGTGAGAAGAGTATTGACTACACGAGAAGAGGACTCCGAAAGATTGTCATTACGATGAGGAGCTAGAGCATCCAATTCATCAAAAAATATAACACAAGGAATGGAAGCTTGGGCTCGCAAGAAAACTTGTCGAACGGCCCGTTCTGATTCTCCGATGTACTGTACTGGTCAGTAGGTGGCTTTACGATTGTGGGTTATTGAAAATCAGAATTCGTACCTTGTTAAGTAATTCCGGACCCCGGATGCTAATGAGATTTGCTCCACTCTCATTTGCAACGGCTTTTGCCAGCAAGGTCTTACCACAACCTGGAGGGCCCCAAAGAAGTACTCCAGACGGTGCAGTGAGCCCCACACTAGCAAAAAGTTCCGGCTTCTTGATTGGGAGCACAATGGCCATCTGCAATTCAGCCTTATGTGACTCCAGGGCCCCAACATCTGCCCAGGTAACATCAGGGACTGTTGCAAAACCCTCTCTCTTGGAAGAAGGTTGAATTTTGGTAAGGGCAGTTAAAAAATCTGGGAACGTTATATAGAGTGGATCCAATTGCTTTCCGGTAAGTCGATGTGGATGTGCGCGAAGGAAACATTGAATCGGGCTTAGAGACCCTGACTCCAGGGCAACAGGTCCGAGTACTGGCACTGATAGTGGAGGGGAGTCGACTCGATCCATGTCCATGTTCGCTGAACCACCCAACTGGACAATGGTTGCCACCTCTGGGGGGTCGGTAGCTGCTGATGGGTTTTCAAGGATTTTGTAGATTCGTCTCGTTGCTACCGTGCCGGCCTCTCTTACCAAAGCACTTAGATCAGCTCCAACGAACCCGGCAGTTGCCATGGCCAATTCTTTGAAGTCAAAACCCCCTATTAACCTCAAATTCTCACATAGTATTCTCAAGATCCTGTTAGACAAGATATAATTAGTAAATTAGTATATACTTGGGAAGTTGGTATTAGGGGTAATCTGGGGTAGCACTTCTCTCTTCCAACTTCGTCCGGCACACCAAGGTAAATTTCCTTATCAAATCTTCCAGCTCTTCTCAATGCTGGATCTAGGCTGTCGGGTCGGTTCGTCGCGCCAATGATCATGACAGGTTTCCCACCAGTCTTCTCCAATGTGAGATCGTCCATACAGGTCAACATCTGGGCAACAATTCTCCTCTCCATATCCCGCTGGGTGTTCTCCCTCTTCTGTGTTATAGCATCTATTTCATCAATAAATATTAAGCAAGGGGCTATTCCCCGAGCTTCCTCAAAAAGTTCCCGAAGCATCTTTTCTGATTCTCCAGACATTCCTGATACGATTGAGGGTGCGGAAATAGCAATGAATGGTAGCCCAACCTCTCTGGCAATAGCATTCGCTAGCATAGTTTTGCCGCAGCCAGGTGGTCCATGGAGAAGTACACCGCAAGGGGGCTGCACTCCAGTATGTTGGTTAACTTCTGGGTGGACTAGAGGCATGGCGATGAACTCTAAAAGATCATTGATGACCTCTCCTCTGCCGCCAATATTCTTCAAAGAGATGTTCTTGGGTGGCTCGCGAGAGTTGTCTTGTTTCTGACGTTTTACTAGTTCTCCATCTTTGACTGACTGGCGTTCCTTTTGTTTGCGGGGTGCCGGCGATGTAGGTATGGTGCTGTCGGCTACTTGTTGATTAATTGTGTTTGACTGCTGGTGGAGGCTTAAGCGTTAGTATAATTTTGAATTTTGGATGTTTCAGCTATTGTTGTACAGTACCTTCAGCTCCATCAGGTCCTCTTCATTGAGTTCCTCAACCTCACCCAAGTCACTATCCAGACCATCGGCCTCAGCTTCTTCACCTCGTACTGTGGCTAAGGCCTTTTCAATTATCTTCTCTAGATTCCGTCTCCTCTGCCTTCTCATACTCCTGTCTGTGGTAACGTATTGGTAAACCTGCGAGACCGACAAATACAGAGAGCCATTGTTTCCTTCAGTAACTGAATGTTCGTCAATATACCTCCGAACTATAGTAAGCACCCTTCGTTCAAGCCCTTTAGTTAGGGATTGCCTGTTGCCGGCCATTGTGAGCATTCGTTGTTCCCAGAATGGGGTTGTAAGATATTTGTATCGCTGCCTTTGGCCAACCTGTAATTAGATGAAAGAGAAAAAAAGTCTTTGCAGCACGCTGTGGCAGATGCCTTTAAGCCGAAAGAGTAGTAGCGTAGCCCAACCCTGAACCCATTTTGACCGATTCGGGAGCTGCGGGGAGGAGGATGGGCTGATTTGCGAATCTAGTAAAAAATATCTCCAGTCCCGACTGACCTGCTGCCCGACCACGAGGGGAAAACACCCTTCTTTTATACCTGAATCGTAGGTATTCGTAACAGTTTTCCCAATCCCCCACAAAATAATGTACAACTACATCTCGACTACCAAGACGACTGCCCTCCCAAGAGTACACAATTGCAGGTGTACGGTCACGTGAAATGGAAGGAGCAAATCTGGCCTCTTTCCTCTTCCGCTCATCTCCTCGTACTGTATGTGTGCAAGCTTTTTCGGCTTTTCAAACGGCCAATAGCCT
Organism: Tuber magnatum; assembly: GCA_003182015.1. Lineage (NCBI taxonomy): Eukaryota > Fungi > Ascomycota > Pezizomycetes > Pezizales > Tuberaceae > Tuber > Tuber magnatum. Next base: position 376,231 of record PYWC01000035.1, read on the forward strand.
CGTTTGACCTCAGATCTTTCCAGTGTATGAAATAACCTCCAGGGTATGTGTGGTACCGGCACCTTAGAATCAACTTTCACAAGAACCAAAATTTCCCAACTTTTCGACAAACAACATCGCATGCCATTATTCCACTTATTCCTTCTGTACCATGATCGTAAATCATGTAAAGAAAACATTTACAGAGTAGATTTCATTCTAGAAGGGTGGTTCCTTCTGAACTTGTAATAGCTCTTAAAATTGAGGCAAAATTTGGGTTGAGCCGGGGGGTTGGCACTTGTATATAGAAAAAAAGGTTTGGCTGAGTAATATGCTAATATATTGTCTAAGATTGTAAGCTTATATACTGTATTAGAACTAGTATACTGTACTGACTCTGGATGGCACTGGGGGGCGATTCTAAGGTGCTAGCACCATACCGGTGTCGAGGGCTGGATTGGTACTCTCCCCTCCTTCGGATGGTGTGGTGACCGTGCCTATCCCCTGTGGGTTTCCCTGAGAAGATGATAGCTCTAAAGTGGAAAATAGGTGGATAGGAAATTCCCGTGATGCAATGCTGTGTAACCCCAGATAGCAGAAGAGGAAAAAGAGGATGAATGATGATTCGATTCCGAGTGGAGTGTGTGTCCTATCTATGTGCTACCTAGGGTGGTTGCCTTGTGGCTAAGATATGGTGGGAACCGAAGTTACACTTATCCCCACCAAGAACTGCATACCTAGCCCTACCCTTAACCTGAACACTCTCCTAAGAACCCTCTCTGATACAGCCACGATGCCTCTAAACAAGTCCCTCATCCACACCGGTATATTATATCAAAAAAGCGAATGGGAGGAACATCTAATCTATTGTGCCGCTCTTAACTTTCCTCCGGTGCCAAGGGACAGGCGTCTCCGAACGCCTTCCCAAAATGCCCCCCTCAAATCGGAAACGAGGTCACCTGCACTCCCGCTTCCTCAACTTCAGCGATATTTGCCAAGCTGGCCTTCTGAAGAGCCAGACTTGTGGCCTTTCTTACCAGCGCCGCCAGACCAGCGCCGCTAACACAATATCAGTATGGAAGAAGGAAGGTGTGTTGAGCAAGACTGACCTGAAATTTTCACACCTGTCGCCCTCTGCAAGAGCCCTTAAATCGACGTTAAAGAGCGGTATCTTTTTCGTGAGAATTTTCAGGATCTCTAATTTCCCTCGGCATTTGGAAGGTCCACAAACAAAAGCTTATCCAACCTTCCTGGTTTGAGTATTATTGGATCAATGAAGTCTGGTCTATTAGTTGCCACAATGATATAGATTCCCTTGTAATCATTGAGGCCATCCAATTCAGTTAGAAGAGTATTGACTAGACGAGAAGAGGATTCTGAGGAGCTATCATCGTGGCAAGAAGCCAGAGCGCCCAACTCATCAAAAAAGATAACACACGGTGTTGAAACATGCTTCTGGCACTACTGCGGTAGCACTTCTTCTACTGTTTCACTCCTTGCTTTAGACCTTATAGCTGAGTCTAGCTCTCTAATACTATTAAATATACCTCCTCGCTTCCTCTTTTCTTCCTTTTCGTCTGCTGTTAGTTCATCCTCTATGTCTCGCTTCTGATAGTAGATAGTTTGGGCATCTTGCCCTTGCTTTCAAAAGGTCAAGCAGTTCATTATTTAAGCTCATCGTAAAATCTCCTATCAATATAATCACAACAGGTTATGAGCCTTCTGTAATCTTCTGCATTCAGAATCTTGTTCTATCTTCTCATACTCTGAAAGAGCTATCTTCTTATTTCTGTCTATCCTCTGTCTCTTCATCACAAGAACACCCTCCACCATTTCATATCAATACTGACTGTTATCATATCTCTCTTGAAAGTCTTGTCAGCTGGCAACAAGTCTATTTACTAGTGCAAGTATGGTGAGGTGAGAAAGTTGGATCAACTGATCTATCTGCACTGGTCACAGAACTTGCAGTATCTCCTGCAGGGAGCAGGCACTCTTGAAAAAGTTCTTGGATATGAAGTTGCCCTATCAGCCAACCAGCATATGCACCTTCTCAATTTCAATAAGGAAGAGGGCCTTGTAGTTATATTTATCTATAATTCTTGTAGAGTCAAGGTAAAAGCATTTCTTCGCCATATTCCACATACCTCTTCACTGATGTGGACTACTCTTAGGACTGAGTGTAATACTGCTTCCCCTCATACCAGAAGAGAAGAGCTTATCTGTAAGTTTAATCGTATTAAGTATTGTGACTACTTATCAGTTAGCTTCTATATTACTACCTTGATGAACTTTGAAGATGTACTCTCTTCAACAAACCAGGCTATTACTGAGGCCACTTTTATCTCTTGGTTGACCTCTTCTTGCCAGATACATATGATACATTAATCCAACTCTTATATCAGCAAGAGAACTTCACTGTATTGGACTATATAAAATCAATTTGTCAGCACAAAGCAATACCTCAGATCAAGACTATGGATATCTCAAGCATAAATGCCACTGCAACCTCTGGCTCTGCCCCTTCCTCTCCAGTTGCCTCTGACACTTCTGGAAGTCATGGGTTTTGCTGGCCTGGTCAAGGTCGTCGTCATAGTTGTGGTAGTAATTGAAACACTTAGATCTACACTGGTCCACATCATTTGGTCAGTTCCATTAATTGTGTGACTGATGGCCATGCCCTGTCAGTACTTTGCTGGTACTGTGGTCACCATAGTCATAGACAGGCTGAGCGTAATCCTCATTAGAGGATGAGACAAGCACAGGAGAATCACAGAAGAAAAGGAGAGTATGGTGGTTCTGATAAGGATTCTGACCATTCAGGAGCTTCAGTAATACTATAACATGTTCACATCTAGGGTGCTTATCATGCTTCAAGTATGGTAGTAACAGGTGGCCTGCTTGCTGGGCAAGAGGCGAGAGCTGTATAGACTAAAGGAGGCTTCAAAAGGGCGTAATAGAAGATCAAGAAGTAACCGTTCAACCAAGTATATTAAAGATACTGTCAGTCGTAGTCTGCTGTTTCCATCGTGGAATCAGTGGTATTTAAATACAAGTTCTCACTCATCTCTAGTATGAGCAATAATATAAACCATTCAAAGTATCTAGTGATACCTTTAAAACATAACAAGTATCAAACGATACTATAAAACAAAACATAAAACATTCAAAGTATCAAGTGATACCTTTGAACCATAACAAGTATCAAACGATACTATCAAATAAAATATAAAACATTCAAAGTATCAAGCAATACCTTTGAAACATAACAAGTATCAAATAATACTATAAAACAAAACATAAAACATTCAAAGTATCAAGCGATAACTTTGAAACATAACAAGTATCAAACGATACTGTAAAACAAAACATAAAATATAACCTAGTACTTGTACCAGTTACATTCCCCAAAACAAAACAACTGTTTAACCCAAAACAAAACTAATAATCCTGAAAATCAAAATTCTCAAAAAAATCCTCCTCGCCATAACCTTCCTCCTCAAGGAAATCATCGACCAACATGTAACCAGATGACAAACAAGAAGCGTAAACTGCAACTTCAACAAAACACCCACTCTCATACCAGGGCATGTCACAGTAGTTCTGCACTCCAACATTGTCCTTACAGATCACTTGAACTATCCAACATTCTTTGCAGTAAGAGCAGTAAATTTTAGAGAAATATTCAGATAATAGGATAGTACTAGACGATTTTTAAAGTCTCCAGAATGTAGATGACTTGTCAAGTTATACCAAGACTCCACTTACACATGGGTCACCAAGATCATTCATACCTGTCAGTGGAACATATAAGGCTGTAAAAGCTTATACTGATCATAATGATAACAGTATTATGTGAAGGAATTGAGGTATAAATAAATTAGTATTCGACTCCAGTCTATGATATATCCTCTATATTATATAATAATAGTTGTTACAAAGGTTGTTCTACTTATTATCCTATCAGCCAGCCTGACCAGATGCTAAGCATGATATTTATTTCCTCCATGAACATTGATATATTTAGCCATGATACTAGGAAGTTTAGCTACTTCCTTATTGATTTCCTCAATTGTTATCCTGTCCCATTCCTCTTGCAGGACCTCCTTCATTTGTTGTTGAGATCTGATATGTTCGTGGCCCGGGTGGGTTTGAATTTGACTTTTCATTAAAGTCCAGATATGCTCAATTGGGTTGAAATCAGGAGAATTTGGAGGCCAGTAAACCTTTTGAATCTCTTCCTTTACCTTTTATCCATTAGTAAAAATAGAGTCATGTGCTAGTGCATTATCCTCTATAAGTACAAAGTTAACATTGTGCTATAACTGCTCTCAGCATGCAGGCCAGAGCAGTGGGCATGCATCACACTTCACATAACGCCAAGAACCAACTCCCTTTCCTTCTCCCCACTTGGATTGCTCTAGTTTGTATTTTTTACCCCGATAACTTTCTGGAACTCACTGTTTTGGTGCATTGTGGTGTTTTACAGCATACCATTGAGTGCTGAAAGCTGCAAGCTCCAAAGCCCAAAGCTGTTCCCACTCTTCTGATACTTTCCATTCCTCATTCAACCATTTTTCTTCCTTAGCCCACTCTTCCTCCATTGAGGCAATAGCCAATAAAGCTACCTCTTTTTCCTCTACAGTCTCCACCTCCCAGACATAAAAAGGACCCTTCCATTGCCAACTTATCATACCCCAACATATTACACTCTCTCCCTGCTTCTTCATATACCAAACACAATCATCGTGCCACTTCTCTGATTCATCTCGTCAGACAAGATTTAATCCAAAAAGCCCGCCAACCTCAATTGACATCTCATCAGTCAACCCATAATTTTTCCATTCCTCCATGCCCCAATCCTTTCTCTCTTCATAGTATTTGAGTCTTATCTCTTTGTTTTCAGTTTTTAAAATAAACTTAAACAGTTCCTTATAAGCTTTAATACTACAGGACTGTAAAGCTTTCCAAGTAGTAGTATTACTAACATGTGACAGTTCAGATTCTCTCTGAATATCGATAAGGTCCATCTGACAAGTGTGAAAATCCTGCTTTACTGTACAAATCAGGTAATCAATTTCCGCAGTTGTTAAAAATTTTGGGCATCTGGAGCATAGTTTCTTATCCAAATAGTCTTTTGATAACAACTCAAGCAGTGATATATTTATCCTATCACATCTCTGAGTTCTGTTGAGTATTCTTTCTCCTCCAAGTCCCGGCTGCTCTATCATATATTCCTCCTCCTCCCCCTCTGCTGTCTCCTCCTCCCTCTCCACTGCCTCCTCCTCCCCCTCCACTGCCTCCTCCCCCTCCGCTGTCTCCTCCTCCTCCCCCTCTGCTCCTTCCTCCCCC
>PYWC01000035.1:390201-416528 GCA_003182015.1 Tuber magnatum
GAAACAATACAAGTATCAAACGATACTGTGAAACCAAACATAAAACAATGTGTGTATCAACCGATAGCACACGAAACAATACAAGTATCAAACGATACTGTGAAGCCAAACATAAAACCCTAGTAACCCGTACCGGTTACAAGTGTCCCCAACGCCATAGGCTCTGAAAGGGAAGTACAGAGACACTGAAAGCATGATTCCTACTACAGGTAAGGTGGATCTGAGGTAGTGGTCATGGGTAGCCCCTATTGGACCCCTCTCAGATCACCGTACACTGTGGAAGACACTAGAAGCCCAAGAATCGTAAATAGTAGATAGATAAACTGCTCACGGTAGCTTCCAGAGTCAAGTAGAGATCAATGCATATGGGAAGGGTATCATAGATAGTCCAGTTCATCAGGTGTCTTGACTGTTAGCTACTGGCAAGACGACGATGCAAAGAACTTTTCACTCCAGCGGGCAAAATAGAAATATGCTGCAGAAACGATAACTGCATAAAGTGAACCCGACTAGAGTGTGCTGACACATGCATGCCGAAAGGGTGTGCCAGGAGACATGTTGGACCAGCCTTAGTGGAGAAGGGTATGCTCGAATAGTTGAAGTAAACTGATGGGGGAGTTTCTGGCATAAGATAAAACTACCTGAAAGTCTATGCGAGAACTCTCCTACTCCAACAATCAATCCTCTTGAGACCTTAATTGAGTGAAGCGTCAGGCTTAACAATATTAAGTTTTATGGTTTACTTTACTTTTATATCTGTGTGTACCTTTGGCGATAAGTTTGAAGTTGTTCGGTATGGTCGCAACCTTGGGATCTATCTTCCTAGGGGTGTCCCCATTACAATACCCACTATCAGCTCTTAACTAAGGCACAACAGCTTGGAATTCAGACTGGACAGCCTCTCATTTTGCAATAGCATTCTTTACTATGTAACAATGGATATCGCTTGCTGTGGAAATGGGAACACCAGTACGCGCTCGTATTTCTTTAAACTAGTAACTGAGTTCCTACATGGTAATAATTGCTGCACATCTGCGTGGTGTTATTTCCGTGCCTATGAGAATGTTAGTATCCTAATCAGAGTGGTAGATTGCTCTCACTCACCCCTCTGATGCTCTGTGGAGATCATGGTTGTGGTGGTAGATGGAGAGGAATGTTACACATGTGGAAGGTTGGAGTTGCAGTAGGAAGGAGGAGAGGAATGTTACACAGGTCGAAGATTAGTATAAGACAACTGCCTAAGTGACACACATCTGCCAAGGAAGAACTTATACCACAGGCTCATACTTTATACCATGGCCATTCCAGAGACTTTAAAAATTGGCTAGCACTACAGTTCACTAATAGTCCCACCAGCTGATAGCGCTGCCCCACACTAAGTTCCACATAGTTTCACATTGTTATGGTTTTGGATGAAGAGGTGTTAGGTTCTAGAAGTAATAGTCAAGTGCTGTATCCTCTATTGCTTCGTCCTCCTTGCTGGTCGATTCGAATTCGCCATTAAAGTAACCAGCTCAGAAGACTTCCTTTGCTGGTCCTTCATCGATTTTTTCTCCTAACTGGTAGGTATCAGGCATCTCTGGTGACCAGTACCTTGTGGCTGACCTGGTGGTTCCTATCGAGATCTGTTGGATATTTGGTGGCATTCCTTCCTTGTTGTATTCCCACTATTCTTTCACCAGCTCCATGCTGTACTCAAGACCTTCTAGAGATTGCCAGCTGTCTTCACTTCGTGGATATCCTTTCCCTTTCGCTAGGAATTCGTTATCATTGTATCCTTTTCTGTGGTTCAAGATTTCCTCAACTTCCTACTCTTGGTTCTCTTTTATTAGGATTGGGGTAGGGCAAGTATGGGCTCATCCAGGGAATCTTTGGTCATCGTTTGGGTGGTAGCGTTTTACTGAAGTAGAGTGAAAAACACCTGTGTCTTTCCAATAGGTTTTTCCATCCATCTTGACTGTGTAGTTCCGGTGAACTCATTGAATTCTAGTACTTTGAATGGTCCTCGGCAGCAAGGTTGTAGCTTCTTGCTCCACCCGGATGTCGATACAAATAGTGCTCCATGTACCAGGACTAATTCTCCAACCTCTATAGGCTTCTGAGGTCTTCTGCATCGTGCCACTATAGTTGCACTTCAGTGTCTGGCTTGCTTTACTGCTTGGAAAGCTAAATTCCGATCAGTCTGATGTCGGTTGAGGTAGTCGTCGGAGGTGGGGACTGCTGAATTCTTGAAGAGGGTTACCGGAAGTGAGTGGTAGTTGTGTCCATACATTGTCTTGTATGGTGACATGTTGAGAGTTTCGGAGAAGCCAGCCTTCAGGTATACTGCGAGAGTAGTAAGGAGAGGTTCCCAGTTTGTCTGAGGTCTGTTGACCATGTTCCTCAAGCTGGTCTTGAGGTCGTGGATCTTTCGCTTAACCTGTCCATTAGTTTCATGGTAACCAGGCACCGCTTTGATGTGTTCGATTCGAAGAGATTTGCATGTCTGCTTCTACCAGTTAGATTCAAAACAATGGTCAGTATCACCGATTATTGATAGAGGGTGGCCATGAGGGGTAAAGATGTCTCGTTCCAGGAGTTTCATTGTTCCTTCTGCCGTGACTGTGGTGTTGGTAGGTATAAGTCACACATAGCTGCTTAATCGATCCACTGCTATCAGGACAATGTCAAACCCATTTAACTTGTTGAAAGGTCCTGCGAAATCAATGGTGATTGATTCAAACACCTCAAAAGCTGGGTCAACTGTTTGGGTCCTTCCTTCTGGTCTATGGGTTGGTTCCTTATTTATTTGGCAGGTGTTACATTGCTTCACATAATGGCAAAAGTCCTTCCTCATCTCAGGCCAGTAGACGTGTTTAGTTGCATATCGGAGGTTTCATTCTGCACTGAGGTGTCCTTTGCTATGTATCTCATACATGACATATTCTCGTACGGTCTTCCCATTGAACACCTGTCTTTTAGGGATAAAGAGGCAGTGTTCACCATAACAGGTCCTCATGTATATCATTCCATCTGCTATGTAGGCTCCTTCTAGGTCTCATTGTCTAGCACGCCTCATAACACAGGAGTAGGTTGGTTCATGTCAGTATCTAGATACTATCTGTGGTCGGAAGACACTCTGCATTTTGCGAAATGTATCAATAACGTCCTGTTCATTTCCAATCTGTTGCGCTCTGGTCGTGGTCTGTCTTGTATCTTCTTCTTCTTCTAGGATATCATAGAGGGTACAGCGGTATGCATCCATCAGGAGAGGTACAACTAAGACAATCGATTTGTTGTTGTAGAAGCTAAGTGATCCTCTATATAGGGGGTCCGCTGCAGGTAGTCCTGGTGGGCTCGAGGGAGGGGTTGCCCTGTGGGTTTCTATTGTTGGGATAGCAAGGTGTCGTTGTGGCTGAGGGCTTAGGAGAGTTACTGGAGGTTGTATCAGTTCATCTGATGGTATACTGGACAAGGTCCATGGGCGACAGCAGGCGGACAGTCCAAGGTACATCATGGAGGACAAGGCTAGGTTCTGGGGCAAGTGTACAAACAAGATGTATTTGCACTCATGTTCAGGGGATTGGAGACGTAGGGTCAGGGGTTCAGGGTCAAGGTTCATGGGTTCAGGTGATGTGGAGTTAAGAGAGTTGTAAATCCCAAGTACAGGTGTAGATAGGAAAATACCAGGTTGCATAAAGAAAGTAAACTAAGGAGGGTACACCCTTTTTATATAGACAAAGGAAATCCTCTCAATCACTACTCCCCATTGCCCTAAAACCTTCCTTAGGCGCAGCCGCTATCTTCCATTAGGTTCCACTGGGTTCCATTACCCGGACCCACTAACCAATCCCTCCCATTATATCCTGTCCTTGGGTGGCAATGCTCTTGCCAGATGAAACCAGTACAGCCTATGTGCAACTGAAACCCCAAGTGCCATGAGATCCTGATACCAGGTGGCCATGACAGATAGTGCTGCTACTGCTTGGGATATAGGTGTGTTCCATTCAGAGCCATATTCAGTAGTATCTATAGAGGGGATCTCATCTTCTTCTATCTCAGGTTGAAGGCAAGTGTTTGGTTCCCAGAACCATATGGAGCAAGCTGGGGAGGTAGGAAATGTTTTGTGAGACATTCAGGCTAGTGCTATAGAAGGATCTTCATAGGAGGTCGAGTTTGAGATATCATCATCCTCCAGAATGTGATTGAGGACCAGTGGTGGAGTCTAGTCATCAGAGACTTTGAAGATGTTGGAGAGTGCATCTGCTAAATGGTTCATTCGTCCTGGGCTGTACACCACCTTTGCGCCATATTTGCTTAGCTCACTTATCAAGCGAGTCCTTCTTTGGCCAGCGATCCGGTCAGTCTTCAGGTTTACCAGGGGTTGGTGGTCTGTAATAATAGTAAATTTGGAACCCATAAGCATATGGTTGAAAGCTTAGAGCGCATTGATCACCACTAGTACCTCCTTATATGTAGTACCATAGTTGGTCTGTGAGTTTGTAAACTTCTGACTGTGGAGTGACACTAGGCTGGCTATTTCATGTGTTGGCCTCTGGCCAACCCATGCTCCGACCCCAATATCCGAGGCATCAGTTATCAGCTATATGGGGTCTTGAGAGTTATAATTTATCAGTCTGATCACCTACTTACTTGATCAGTTCTTTGATGTTGGATAATGCTTCATCATGTGTGTTGGTCCAGACAAACTCTGCTTTGCCTGTCAGATCCGTAAGGGTGCCATGACAGTAGCATGGTGTAGTAGGAATTATGCGATATAGTTTACCAGACCCAAGAATCACTGCAGTTCAATCTAGTCTCTTGGTGTGGCTCATTTCCTGATCGAAACTAGTTTTCCAGGGGAGGCATGAATCCCTTCATCATCTATAACATGTCCTGGTACTTCCAGTGATTTTACAAATAAGGATAACTTCTTTCTGCTGGCATAAAATCTTGCCTGCTGCAATCATTCATATACCCTTCTGATATGCTGTATGTGCTCTGTTTCTGTAGCCAAATAAATGAGGATATCATCAATATACATCCACACAAAGTAGTGTAGAAAGTCACTGAGTAGGTCCTCCATTATGCACATGAAGCTAGGGGGTGCATTCATGTCACCTTGCAACATGACCTTGCTCACAAATCCACCAAAAGGGGTTTTGAAGGTATTGAACTTCTCATTTTCTGGTTCAACTTTGGTCTCGAAGTAGACATCACTAAGATCTATCTTGCTTCAGAATCTTGCCCTTCCTACAGTGTTCGGGATCTGTGTTTGATTTGGGATTGATGAGCTATCCATAACTATGTTATTTCGTAGTTTCAAATACACTTGTGGTCTGATCCTTTCATCGGATTTCAGCTAAACAAATATGGGTGCTGCTCCTGGGAATTCGGTCCAGTAGATAACTCCAGTCCTTAATTCCTCATTTATCCAGTCCCAAAGCTTTCTTTTGTATGGTTCAGGTATAGTGTATGTCAGTTGGTTTTGGAGGTCTGTTGTATCATTTAGGTGAATGTGGTGGTTCACCTTTCTAGGAGGTGGCAAGGTCTCCAGTATCTTCTCTGGGAATACCTCTGCAAACTCAGTTAGGATTTCCTCCTGTTCAGTTTCGCAAATTGCTACTCTGAACTCCGTACTTGTTGGTTTGCATAGTACTCAGACCTTTTCCTCAGGGAGTACAATCACTGCTTCACCACATCAGATAACAGCCCTGTGCTGGGTCCGGAAAGGCATCCCAAGTAGTGAATTATATTTTGCCAAATTCCCAACCATCATCCTTTTGTTCGGTAGCCTCGCTGAACTGAGTTGAATGGTTACTTCACAAGTCTTATGACTTGTTGATCCTGATCCCTTCATGGCCATGTTCACAGTGACTGGTATTTTCATCAGGTGGGTCGAGATGCACTGGGTTGTGATGAAGGTGTTGCTAATAATATCTGCACCCACTGCTCCTGGGTCAACCAATTCCCTGGTGCATCCACCATTAATCAAGATGGTTTCCTCCAAAGCTCGGTGGGGGTGAAGAGTAGGGGCTGGAAGGGTTCGGTAGCACTCAATCTCAGTCTCCATATCTGCTGAGTTGATCTCCACCTCTTCAAACTCCTGTGTCTCAACCTGGTTTGCTGAGGTTCCTGTCTTAATCTCTCATTTGGTGGGGCAGTCCCATACCATGTGTCCTTTCTTTCCACATTCAAAGCATTCTCCATTCTCTTTTTGTTTCTGTTTGATATTTCTGGGGATCTTCTTCTGAATTGGTTTCATCTTCCTCTCCTGTTGGTGTAGCTTCTCTTGTGGTCTTCACTCTTGCTTTGCTGTACTTTGCTTTCTATAAGGACCGTTTTCATGCAGGATCGCATCCTGTCATTCTGCTTTTGCGATAATGTCATCCATATTATCATCTTCCCATTTCATTGGTTCTACCACTTGTCTAAGTCGAGTGTCCATGGTGTCATAGAACCTTCGTTTTAGCGTATAGTTGTTCACTGTCAGTTCAGGCATTCGTCCTCGGTACATCAAGAGTTTTGTCGCTATCTTTCTGATCCTTTCTGTTCTGCCATTTCGAACTTGCTAAATGTTGTTGAAGGCTTTCAACAGCTCTTCTCAGTTTTGGCTTGACTGGAATCGTTTCTGGAGGTATTCTAGTAGTATCTATCCAGTGATGTAGTCTCTATCATCATATTCATCCATGCATTGGTGTTATGCTTCCAAGGCAGCTCCTTCACAGAAAGCTCCAACATAGAGTCCTGTTTCCTTCTAAGATGTCTTGATTCCCTATGTGAGCAGGTACTGGCGTATTGAGATTCCCCATCGCTTGAATACTTCAGGTTTGAGGTCATCTCCCTTTCCGCTGAACTTCCCAGGTAGTGGTAACTTTATCTTAGGTTTCTTTCCAGGCTGGTTAACAGCACCTTCAGTTGGGGGTTCTGGGGGAGGCGGTGGGCCTCCTGAGCTAGACATATTAGATTTGCTTTCCTCGCTTTCCCTGTCCTCTGTTCCAGAGGGGTTCTTTGGCAATTGTGGAGGATCTTCCAATGTCTCGACTTGCTCTTTCTTGGGTTGTTCTAAGATTCATGAAACCTGGTCTTTCACAAGCTGCCTGGCAGCTTCATCAGTGCTGGACTCTGCTGTGTCCTTTGGGTCCTTGGATTGTCTGGGGCATTCTAGCCCTTCCTGTGGGACTTGCTTCCCATTACTCATCCTGAGGGGTTCAATAGTGTGTGCTGCCAAAGCTGACTACCATGGGTTCTGCCACTGCCAGCTGCTAGCATTTCTTGGTGGACATCTGTAGGTTGATCAGGCCTCGTCCAGGTACAATATTTGTAACCTCTTGCTGAGATTAAAAAAATGTAACATGTTCACACCTAGGGTGCTTATCACGCTTCGAGTATAGTAGTAACAGGTGGCCTGCTTGCTGGACAAGAGGCGAGAGCTGTGTAGACTAAAGGAGTCTTCGAATGGGTGTAATAGGAGATCAAGAAGTAACCGTTTAACTAAGTATATTAAAGATACTGTTAGTCAAAGTCTGCTGTTTCCATCGTGGAATCAGCGGTGTTTAAATACAAGTTCTCACTCATCTCCAATATAAGCGATAATATAAACCATTCGAAGTATCAAGCAATACCTTTGAATCATAACAAGTATCAAACAATGCTGTAAAACAAAACATAAGATATAACCTAGTACCCATACTAGTTACAAATGCCTGCTACTGCAGATCCTGTCTTTGCTATAGTTTAGTGCTAGTTACCACTATAAGTTCTTCTCTATTAAATTTCTTAATATCATTCCAGACTACAGGAACTGATATCTCTACCTGATTGATTTATTCTGGCACAACACATCATGGTTGCCCAAACCACAATGCCTTATTCTCTTTCTAACCTTTCAAGCCGAATGTCTATATTCCTATCTATATGGGAAACAATCCTTCTGTAAATGCAAAAGATACTGGCACAGTCTGAATCAGACAGGACTCCAATATGCTTGCTCTAGATGTCTAGGCCCTTTACCTACCACATCTTCAAATGTCTCTAGTCTCAGTTGGTCAGCTCTCAGCACTCCGTAATATTACCTTAACAGCCAATACTTGCCTAATTTCCTGTCAGTCTAACAGCCATCTAGTGGTTATCAGTTGCCTCAATAATAGAGTTTGGGAGCTTGCCCATCCTGATTGTACTATTTTCACTAGTGCCCTTAGAGTACAGATACTTCCCACTATTCTACCAATTGCTCAAGCTCTTCCAGCTAGTATCTCAACTATTCCTGGTCTGACCATTCTAATTAACCTTTGGCATCAACATTTAACCCATCTCAATTGTCATGCAGTATTATTGATTACTGGTCTTCTAATTGGTAATGTTGCTCCTTGTTATATATGTATTGAAGCCAAGTATCAATGAATGTTTGCTCAAGCTCCAGTGATGCAAGCTAAGAGACCTTTTGAACTGCTCTATTCAGACCTTTGTAGTCCTCTCAGCACTCTCTGTTGGTTGGAATTCTGCTATCTTATCCTTTACATCGATGACCATACATATTGGACATATGGGTATTTTTTGGAATCGAAAGAGTCAGTTGAAATCACGCAAGTATTTTAGGAGTTTCAAGCCCAAGTCAAAACAGTATTCCCACAGTGGCCAATATCATATTTTCGATATAATAATAGGAGAGAGGAATATGACAACTACCTTTTTGGAGGTATTTTGTATATTAAAGTAATCACATTTGAGCCTGCACTACTATAGTATCAGCATAAGAATAGTATCATAGAAAGGATGATCTATACAATTATAGGAAAAGCAAGAACAATACTTTTAGATTCTAACTTGCTTGATACAATGTGGGCAGAAGCTGTGAAAGTAGCCCTCTATCTTCATAGTTATTCTCCAACTACCTCTCTTAGAAATCAATCCCTGTTTGAGATCCTGCATGGTAGTAAGCCTGGCCTTAGTTAGCTTTTTCAGTTTGTGTGCTCAGGTAGTCAGCTCATTCCAAAGGTACAGTGGGACAGTAAATTTAGTCTACCATTTAGAGAGTGTATCCTGATTAGTTATTTGTATGATATGACCAAGATCTGGCAACTTTGGAACCCTAAGTTCCTGACAATTGTTCACACATTTGATATTGTATTTGATAAGTTACAAACCCTTGGAGATTCCCAGCAGGATATTAGCTATAATGGGCTCTAAGAATTAGTTTCCTATATGGTTGGGGTTAAAGACTATAATGTATCTGAGATATTACCTGCTGAGCACTCCAAGGTAGAAGAGTTGCAAATAGGAGCTCCTAAAGTCCTGATGATTACTGAGAAAGGTAGAGATGTGCCAGTTAATCCTGTTCCAATACCAAATACAGTTCTTCTGTCTAGGGTAGAGGAGAATAGAAATGGAAGAGTTATCAATAAGTAGAATAGCTATGACATTGAAGTTGTTGAGGAGGAGGAAGCAGTTGAGTATAATAATCTTCAAGTTGGTCAGTCGAATCTCAGTCTCAAGAGTTCTTGCATTGGCCTGTTGAAAATAGTTGGACATAATAACCTTCAAGTCGACCAATCAATCCTCAATCTTGAGAGCCTTTCAATTGGCCTGAAACTATCTCCACTACTTTCAATACCAGATAAAATATACCAACAAGCATGAGAATCAGGCCAGATGCTTCACCAATCTCTCCATCACCAAAAGTCCATTCAAGCAATTCCTGCTGTAGCAGATGAAGTTTGTATACTCAATCGGGATAATGATCCAGCAAGTTATACAAATGCTATAACCTTTGCAGTTTGGCAAAGTGCAATGAAAGAGGAATTTGACTCTCTTATTGAGAATAAGATCTGGGAAGTTGTAGACTGGGATCAGGTCAGAGGTGCAAAGGTTACTGGATGCAAATGAGGATTTAAGGTAACATATAATTCTGACAATTCTATCTGTTAAAGGTATGTCTTATTACCAAAGGCTACGAACAAACAGATTTCTGTAAGACATATGCACCTGTTGCCAGCCTAACAACCTTCTGTACTCCAGTTGCTTTCTCTATCTATTTTGGCTGAGCAATCTATCAAATGAATATCTTTACTGCCTTTCTGAATCCCGACATTCATGAAAAAGTCTATATGGCTCTTCATGAAGGCATAGAATAGCTGCATTTGGAGGCGCACACAAGCAGAGTTTGTCAATTAAGAAAAGCTCTCTATAGACTAAAGGAGGCTCCTCACCTCTAGGTTCTGTAACATTGATCACTATTTCCATTCATAGGACTTTACACCTACCATGGGTGAACCAAATCTTTATACTTCCTCTTCTTATAAAGTAATTCTTTTATTATATATTGATAACATACTAATCACTTCTCATAATCTATCTGCTACTAAATTAGCAAAGGAACTTCTTGTGGGGAGGTATAAGATGACTGACTTAGGACTATCTCGTCAGTTTCTAGGAATCAGGATTGAGCAGCCTTCTGGCAAGATCTTAATTGGCCAACAGTATTTTGTGAATTCAGTATTACATTGATTCAATATGGTTGACTGCAATGGTGTTTGGACACCACTTGAGACATGGCCTTTTTTGGTTTTTGAGCCACTTTCACCAAACAATTAGTAGCAATATCAATTGCTAGTTGGGAGCATTAAGTACTTAATACTTGGTACACAGGCAGACTTGGCATTTACAATCTCTATCTTATTGAAACTTTCCAACTCAGCTAGTTCACAGCATCTTATATAGGCTAAACAGGTCTTGTGATACCTCTAGCAGATAAGAGACACCAAGCTGAGTTATAAAGAGGAGGAAGTTGCCTTCAATGAATCACTGGTAGGGTTCTCAGATTTGGATTGGGCTGGTAATATTGGGAATCGGAAGTCAACTGGTGGATTTGTTTTTCTACTCTCAGACTGTGTTGTAGTCTGGAAAGCTAAGAAGCAAACGATTGTTGTTCTTTCTACAACAGAGGCTAAGTATATAGCTGCCTCAAAAGCTAGCAGAGAGGAAGTTTGGCTCCGCCACCTCGTAGAAGACCTTATAGCAGTTGTTGCTCTTCCTTACTCCCCACTCTTACCAACAATCATCTATACTAACAGCACTGGTCGTCCCGCACAAATCTCTAATATACAGCATCATGAAAGAACTAAGTATATAGACATTAAGTATCACTATGTCTGAGACATCATTGAACAGGGATATATCTCCTTCCATCATATTTCCACTTATGAGATATCTGCTAATATGTTGACAAAGCCACTTACAAGAGAACTCTATTGGGGTCATATGGGAAGAGTTGGGATAGAAACTATGATTTTTCCTTAAATGAGTCTTTCATTTCTATACTATGGTGACACTGATCAAGAGGGACTGAGAGTATACCTTTTCCCCTTAAGACACTTATAGATAGGGGGTTTTACTGGTGCTTGATAATGTCCCGGACTGAGTTACAGGGTTGTACTTTTTGTTATTTGTCTTTTTTTAGTTTCCCTACTGGGTTCGTTCATTCTACCTTGTTTTACTTTTCTTTTCTTTTTGCTTTTCTTCTCATAGTACTGCAGAAGAAGAGGAGTATTGAAACATGCTTCTGGCACTACTGCATTCGTACTTCTTCTACTGTTTCACTCCTTGCTTTAGACCTTATAGCTGAGTCTAGATCTCTAGTCTAGACCTCTAACACTATTAAATATACCTCCTTACTTCCTGTTTCCTTTCTTTTCTTCCGCTGTTAGTTCATCCTCTATGTCTCACTTCTGATGGTAGATAGTCTGGGTATCTTGCCCTTCCTTTCGAAAGGTCAAGCAGTTCATCATTCAAGCTCATCGTGAAATCTCCTATCAATATAATCACAACACACGGAATAGAAGCTCGGGCGAGTGAGAAATCATGACAGACAGCCCACTCTAGTTCTCCTAAGTACTATGGTGGCAGTCAGTAGATAGCCTTACGATTGTGGGATTTTGAAATAAAAATTGAAACCTTATCAATAAATTCCGGACCCCGGATGTTGATGAAATTTGCCCCGCTCTCATTTGCAACGGCTTTTGCCAGCAAGGTCTTACCACAGCCCGGAGGGCCCTAAAGAAGTACTCCAGACGGTGCAGTGAGCCCCACACTAGCAAAAAGTTCCGGCTTCTTGATTGGGAGCACAATGGCCATCTGCAATTCAGCCTTGTGTGGCTCTAGGCCCCCAACATCTGCCCAGGTAACATCAGGGACTGTTACAAAACCCTTTCTCCTAGCTAAAGATTGGGTTTTCGTAAGGGCAGTTGAAAAATCCGGAAACGTTATATAGAGTGGATCCAGTTGCTTTTCGGTAAGTTGACCTGGGTATGCTTTAAGAAAGCATTGAATTGAGCTCCGAGACCCTAACTGGGCGATGGTTGTTACCTCCAAAGGGTCAGTAGCGGCTGGTGGGTTTTCAAGGATTTCGTAGATTCGTCTCGTTGCTACCGTGCCGGCCTCTCTTACCAAAGCACTTAGATCAGCTCCAACGAACCCGGCAGTTGCCTCGGCCAATTTTTTGAAGTCAAAGTCTCCTATTAACCTCAACTTCTCACATAGTATCCTCAAGATCCTGTTAGACAAGATATAATTAGTAAATTAGTACATACTTGGGGAGTTGGTGTCGGGGGTAATCTGGGGTAGCACTTCTCTCTTCCAACTTCGTCCGGCACACCAAGGTAAATTTCCTTATCAAATCTTCCAGCTCTTCTCAATGCTGGATCTAGGCTGTCGGGTTGGTTTGTTGCGCCAATGATCATGACAGGTTTCCCACCAGTCTTCTCCAATGTGAGATCGTCCATACAGGTCAACATCTGGGCAACAATTCCCCTCTCCATATCCCGCTTGGTGTTCTCCCTCTTCTTTGTTATAGCATCTATTTCATCAATAAACATTAAGCAAGTAGCTATTTCCCGTGATTCCTCAAAAAGTTTCCTTAGCTTCATTTCCAGTTCTCCGGGTACCCTCGACACGATTGAGGGTGCAGAAAAGGCAATAAACGGTAGCCCTAACTCTCTAGCGATAGCGTTTGCTAGCATAGTTTTACCACAGCCAGGTGGTCCATGGAGAAGTACACCGTGAGGCAAGTCCACTCCACTATGAAGGTAAAGCTCTGGGTGGGTTAGAGGCATGGCCACAAACCCCAAAAGATCTTCGATGACCCCTTCTCTGCCACCAATGCCCTGCAGGCATATGTTCTTGGGTGGCTCGTGAGGGTTGTTTTGTTTCTGACGCTTTACTAATTCTCCATCTTTGACCAGCTGGCATTCCTTTCGTTTTCGGGGTGCCGGCGATGCCATTATAGTGTTGCCGGCTACTCGCTTATTGATCGTATCTGACCCCTGGTGGAGGCTTGAGTGTTAGTATAATTTAAATTCTGAAATGGAGTTGTAGGGTGTTTGTGTCGCTGCCTTTAGCCAACCTTTGATTATAGGAAAGAGAAAAAAGTCTTTGCAGTGTGCTGTGGCAGATCCGTCTGGAGAGAAAGAGAAGCGGGCTATCTCCACCCTGAACCAGTTTTGAATAATTAGGGAGGTGAGGGAAGGGAAATAAATAAATTTGTGAAGCAAGTAAAAATATGTCAAGTCTTGATTGACCTGCTGTTTGATCACAAGGGAAAACACCCTTCCTTTATACCCCCTGAATCGTAAGTATTCGTAACAGTTTCCCCAGCACCGCAATCCTCCACGAAATGATGCACAATTACGTCTCCGCGACTGCAAAGACGATTATGTCCCCAATAGTACGTAGTTGACGGTGTAAACGTCGTCAATTAATTTTTTTCAGTGAATTACTCGTGTATGGTCATGTGAAATAGGAGGAGCGAATTTGGCCTCTACCCTCTTCTGCTAATCTCCTCATATGTGTGCAGATTACACGGCTTTTTAGCACGGCTAATGACTTCGTTTGACCTCAGATCTTTCTGAATGATACTCGCAATTCTCTGACGTTTGCGACCACCCAGGGTCCACATTTTCCTCTGATTTTGATGCCTCATTCATGTCCGCTGGCGTCGGGAGACTTTCGGCGGTCAGTATATACTCTTTAAATGGGCTACAGATATCTATGAATACCGTATCTCTCTTTAGATGGCTGCAGCTATCTTCCGCGGTTCAGGCCCCGGGCACGTGCCAGTGGTGAGGGATCAGAAACTTTTTGATAGGCTTAAAGCATTGAAAGTAGCGTATTCTGGGCAATTTCCTATCACCCAAATGTTGCAAAAGGTATACCTCTCAACTCCGCGCACAGTCTGCCCCTTCAATGCAATGAAGCTTCCCTTTAAAGCAATTATCCACTCTGACGATGAATCTTTCGGATGCCATTAGTGTTGTTTTTGTTTGGGTCCCGTTTACCCAAGGAATTGGTTCCGAACTACCCCCGCGGAGGTTGGAGGCCTGATGGAGATTGCGGA
Source organism: Tuber magnatum (assembly GCA_003182015.1). NCBI lineage: Eukaryota > Fungi > Ascomycota > Pezizomycetes > Pezizales > Tuberaceae > Tuber > Tuber magnatum. The sequence goes on from PYWC01000035.1 coordinate 404,570, forward strand.
TGGTCCTAGTAAATATAGGTAGTATGATATTGAATTTTTCGAGTGCCCTCAACACCCGGGGTTGATTTGGTAGCCATCCACGAGGGTATGGGCGGCAGCTATGCGCTGGGTTGGTTGCAGCATCTGGAGGAAGTGGTCATTTGATCGAGAAGATCAAAAAATGGATCCCAAAACACCCCCAAGAGGCACCCAAGGCACCACTTTCGGACCCCCATCGTAAAATATCACTCAGAGTTCTAAAATTTGGGATACCATATTGATAACAGAGTCGTCGGGTCGATCGAAGAAAGAGAGCTAAACTTTGAACCCCAGGAGGAGCAATGGAGACGATATAATTCAGGTCTCGCGTTAGGATACGGTACTACTCGTAAATGGCGGTTAGGGTAGAACGGCAAGTGCAAGTGGCATTTATCCTGCTCGTTGATTTGCTAAGAAAGATACCGTATATGATATCATACCAATCAGCATGAGCTCGTCAAACCCACCCAGAAACCCCCGGTACAGTACAGTATCGTACGAGCATCATATGATACTGCACAAGTATCCGATAGAAAGTTAATAAACAGTTGATTTAGGTTAACCTGCAAAATAATCCCTATCATGTACGAATACATCTCCCCCCACCCGGGGTATGATACCGGTACGACACTCGTAAATGTGCCATGATGGACTTTGGGACTCTCATTCTCGACCACGTAAGGGGGAAACACCTCAAACCCAGCCCTCGGTCGAGAGCAAACAAAGGAATATACTCGAGCGCACAGCGCCTCACTGGGAGAGGTAACTACAACGTCCTGTCAAATTTATCTCCTTCAAGTCTTTACGGTCAAGCATCATACCTGGGGAGCTCTACAAGGTAGGGATTACTTCGTAGGTTAACCTAAATGAACTGTTCATTAACTTTTTACTAGGTACAATGTACATGTATCATATCATACCGTATTATACTTGGACTGCTACTACAGCACTGAACACTGCGACTGTTTCGCATTTTAAAATATCCAACAATGAATTCTCAAACCACTGAAAAATAAACCAGCAAAAGAACTGAAAAAAAGCGGAAGAAAAAAAAAGTGCCAAACCAGTGAAAGCTTCTGTTTGTGCCAGAACCTGCTTACTTGAGAGAGAAAAAGTGAAAATTAAAATACAAGTGTCACCAATTTCCAAAGAAACGCCAGAGAAACAGTACGATATAAGGAAAACGCCAGGGTGATAATAGCTCAATAGCGATGACAAAAATCCTGGGGGGCTTTATCCGGAAAAAATGGAAAACCTCTTGCGTTTATAGCGGTTAAGGTGTGATCATCTCTACATCTATTTTGCCCGTCTCCGGAGGGTTGTTCGACGATGAGGGCGGCGATCATCGTTGCCCAGAAGGTTGGGCAATAGCGTACAACTTGAAAAACACATTGGCGCATAAAGCAATAGTCCTGGGCAAGTAAGTTTTTTTTAGCAGCCACCCAACAGAAAAAGGGGAAGAAAATAAACTCGGGAAACAGTAGCACGAGTCCACCGAAAACGAACTATATGCCTGTTCCTACTGAAGACTTTCGGTAGGCCAGTAGAACCGGTAGATCCTCATAAGGACCGAGCAGCAAGGGAAAGACAAAGGAAGCACAAACATAAGAACTTTGAACATATCAAACACCTCCCACCAGCCCTTCAGCTTGACTTCTGTCTCGATGGGACCTCCCCATACTCCAGCGGCAGTGCTTCCCCCACTTATTGTAATCCTGCATTCTCGCCCCCCAACCTTTATCCTCTGTTGTGCTCCAGATGCATTCTCATTCACAGATCCGATTGCATGGGTGTTGCCGTTACCTTGCTTCTCATCTTCGTCCTTGGGAAATCGTCCATTCTCCATATAGTATTCCAGGAGATCATCTTTTTCTCGCCATCGCTCAGCCAACCACGCCTCAAATTCAGCTACATCTGAAACAGGGATCGAGGAAACTGCGAATCGTCTCCAATGCATATTGACCGATTTGGGGGGTCTGCCTTCGAAATAGGTTGAGTTTAAGGTGAAGTAGTCCTGTCCAAACTTTCCTCGACTATTTGTCATATTGTAAGCTCCTGATGAATAAATGTAAAGACAGAAAACTTACGGCACGCCCTCATAAGCTACAGTGCAATCATACACCCATTGCACACTATTTCCCAAGTTCTCTAGGCAAAACCTCAGGCCAGTTGATCTAGGAAGCATCAAATGTTTCAAATCCTTCACACCTATCTTCTCGGCATATTTAGAACTCGTCTTTCTACCGTTGTCGCTCAAATTCGTTCCTTCCGGGAAAATAAGGAGCCACATGGGTTCCTTTCCACCACCAGCAGCCAGCTTTGAAAGGCGGTGAACAAATCTGGGCTTGTCTTGCTCCCATTTCCGAGCGAGAAAAATAAATCCAAAGAACCGCATGCCGGGTCCAATGACGGGAACATATTTTAAGGATTCCTTTAGGATTATGTAAAGAAACCCGTGCATACGAGCAGTGTAGGCGATCCACCAAAGGTACAACCAGTCGGAATAGAGCTATGGCAGTAAAGGATGTTAATAAATGCTGTGAGCAAAAAAAAATGAAATCAAGGAATTACCTGATGATTGGCGATCAACACCATACGATCCGGAAATTCGCACTCGAGCCGACCACTGGGAGTCCTCCTCAGTTGATGTCGAACACTCTTGTCGCCGGTAACACGAACAACAGTTGGCGACCACCACTGTGTTATCGTTGTGACAAGTACACCAAAGCTCTCCTTAGTTTTAGCAATGTAGGCATAATAAAGCGGTCTATTAAAAGGATAGAGTAGCAATCCGAGAATCTATTGTGCTCATTAGAAACAAACGAGAAGAAAAGAGCAATGAAGGGTTCCAATATACCTGAGTCAAATGAACTCTAAAATGGCATTAGCTTTAAACAATCCAACAGCAGATGGCAGATAAAATCGACATGACTGGGGGCGGGAGAGTCTCTGCATACACAATCATACATCCACCAAAGTAGACGGTAAAGGAGCATATCCGTAACCACTGTCTTAACCCACCATAGCGAACCCGCCCAGCCGGATGTTGTTCGATAGGCATCGGATGGTGTTCCAACTGTTGTGATACTTCCGACTCGCTCTTAGTCCTCGTGGTGGTGGCTTTACCGGTAGATGGAGAGGCTATCGGGACAACTGTCCTTTAAATAAAGCCGGCCAGGCGATGGCAACGGCAAAGGCAAAGGCAAGGGCACAGGCAAGGGCACAGGACGCAGATACCAACGAAGCCTGTAGGGCGAGGGAGATGTATGGTATTCCGACGGCGGAGGCTGTCGGAATAGGAGAAAGACGGTGGAGACAGATGGCTTCAAGGAATCAAGCAATGAAAGGGAAAGCCAGAAAGAGAGACAGTCAGGGACGATATGAGGCGTGCAGGAAAAGATACCGGTTCAAGTTACAGTATGATATGGAACAGTTACAACGCTTCTTTGACCCTTCCATTCCCACGTGCAAGGTCAGAGTAGACCCGTTGGGGTTATAGGCAGGCAGCTGCAGCATCGTAAGAGTCAGGCTCACAGTGTGACCCCGGGACCTTTTGTTGTTTTTTTTGTTTTTTTTTCCCCTCCGGCCAGGATTCGCGCGATAAGATACTTGTACCCTTTTCCCACAAGCACTCATTCATATCTAAATGTGACAGCAGCAGCAGCTCGGGCCAACACGATGACCTAGCACAGTGGTGCCGGTATCATAATTGACAGAGGTTACTCAGGCACGGGAGCAAAGGGGCAAATTCGAGGATTCATACGGGTAATACTGTACCGGCAGTGATTCCAATACCGTGCCGTACTGGGAGACATTTTGCAAGCCGAATTTAATAAAGGGATATCATATTATGATACTTACCGGTGCTCATAATGTCGTGAAGAAAAAAAAGAAGAAAAAAATACAAAACGGACCACTAACTGGTACCGGTATTGCGCTCCACTAAAATTGCCAATTTCCGGCTGTAAGTTATGCAATATCGTAGCAGTCCCTTTTACACAGGTCACGACATTACTGTACGAGTATCAGTAATTACCATGCGATTCATTGAACCCTGTTGAAAAGCTTCTCTCGACCCCACCGCACGAGTGCCGGTACTTTTTTTTTTTTGTTAAATCCTTTGATTGTTTATAGGGTACAATCTCTGTATATGTTACACATAAGACGAACTGGCATAGCGTAATGGGCATGTCACGTGATCATTGGCAAAAGGTCACGTGTTTCATCCCAGGGTCTGCCGGAGTATTTGGAGAATGAGTTAATTTCTACCAATACGACATCGGCACAAAACCCTCATGTACGCCACCACCGAAGGTCGCCGACCAAGGGGCTTTCGCTGAATCTTCAAGAGAGGACTCTCGGCTATACTGACAAGGTCGAACGAACTAAATCGGTCAGTTGGTTGTGAAGATAAATGCATGCAAAGATCCCTCAGCTGCATCAACGGATGGATGCCAACCAGGGGGAGGTCGGCTACTCCGATAGGAGTCTCCGACTGCCATGTGGGTAGCAAGACCGAATTTCAACTCCGTTGGTGGAGGAAGGCAGAGGAAAATCCTGATAAGGGGACGACGCCCAAGAGACGATCGTTCGCCCACACCCAAAAGCATGATAAGGTAGAGTCAGATGATGGCCTACCGTGTGAAAGGCCAACCCTGAGCACAATGAGGCCTAACAGCCCTTGGAACAATAAGGCAGGAATGTACTTGATGCGGGTTGACGCGGGCAGATGAGAAATCTGACTGCATTGATAAGTCTGTTGTCGGAGCTGATCACTTCGTATGCAGAGATAGAACCAGTAACCGTCTGCCACGGTGAAAGGGTTCGAGTGACTACGATTAGCACGAACACTGCAAAGAGATGGGTAGGACACCCACTCAGCTGTTCGGGGAAATCCGAGTCAAGCGCAGTAAAGGTTTTCAGGGTCTACGAAGTTCGCACAGAGTAAAAGAGGGAGAAGTAGATAGGCCGCGAACACCCAGACGCGGAATATAAATATCGAGGTGCCTCCCACGCTTTATAGATTATCAGTGACAGAGAAGAGATCTTATCAATATATTTGTTATACAATACAACCCTACTTTTCCTCCTGACATTATAAGTGAGCCTTCCTAGACATCACTTCGTCACGTATCGGGCCTTAGTCCAGACTCGCTTGTCCTTAGAGTCGGCTACCGCCTAATAGTATACAACCAGTAGGTTACGACATAAAAACCCAAACACACAACAAACAAAAGAAAATTATAAAATAACCCAACAAACCAAATAACAAAATTCATCTAGGTGCTCAGGCCTTTCACCCCATCCTTTCTCAAACTCAACATATTAAGAAAGCAACTGTGACATTCTGGTAAAGGGCTCATCCCCTTTCAACAGAAAATTAACCTTATGTTTCGAAAACAACTTCAACAAATCATTCATGAGACCTTTTTCTTCTTCCTAGAAACCAAACACAGCCGAATCCGCACCAAAATCACGTACCTTCTCGTCTAGTATTCTCCAAGTCTTCTCCATTACCGAGCATCTATCCATTACATGCCCTAGTGTGTCTTCTTCTAGTTCGCATCTCCTGCATGTGCGGCCTTGCTCCCTTGTCTTCCAATCCCGCTGATCCACAGGATAGCTCTTTCCTGCCTTGATCGGATGTATCCATCCTGCTAGGAACTTCGACTTGTTCATATGTCTAGCAGGAGTGGTACGGTGGTTTCCACTTGTACCTTTCTGGGTACAGGCGTTCACACCAAAGGTGATAAACTTAAGTCCTGATACGATCTACTCCCGTCCGGTACTTCTCATCATTCACGTCTGAGGTCATGTAGAAGAGATGTGGTTTGAGTGGAAGTACCCACCCTGGATAGACTACCCTTGCAATTGCAGCGCATCTATCTATCGGTAGGTACCGTTGTACTGAGGTTGAGTTGCTTGAGTTCCACATCTTTGGTCGGGTACCTCCAGACTCCTTGAAGGCCTGGCATCTCGCTGTTTCAATTCTAAACAGTATTCTCATCGGGAAGCCCCCCGGCATTAGGGCTACGGCATAGTTGTTTTCCGGGTCTGCTGTGGCAAACCTTATCACCGCCATGGACTGGATCTGCATGATGTATAGTCCAAGCGGCATCAGGCATGCCTTGGCGCTTAGTGCTTTTGTATCGGTGGCATAGAAGCAATTCATTATCCATCTTTGCACTCTCCTCCAGAAGGTCTCCATCTTGCCCAGAACTGTTGCAGATGGGTCGAAGACCTCAGCTCCATACAGGAGTGTCGGAAGGAAGATGCCTTTTGTTAGTCGTCTGCATAAGTAGGGTGTCAGACCCTTGCCATACCCTGAGAGTCTCTGAATCCAGTTAAATGCTGCCTATGCTAGGGTCAGCCTTTTGTAGTAATATACTCCGGTCGCAAGTCCTGGCATCCACCATTATCCCAGCGATTGCAATCCATTCGTGGTCGGCTGTACCATATGTCCATCTACCTTTATTCTTAGAGGTTCAGGTTTTCTCCTCTGCCTTGGAGTTGTCCAGTGTATCATGTCTGTTTTCTCAATTGAAAGGCTGAGGCCTAGCCCTTCGGCTATTTGCTGGACCTGTCTCCATGCTCTTGGTAGAACTATGATATTTCTTTTGTAAGAGTCATTTGCTACTGTAATTTTGAAATCATCGATATAGGAAAGCATAAAACCCTCTTGTGTCAGTATGTCCAGGTGTAACTCACTTACGTATAACACGAAGAGTAGCTCACATAAGGGTGATGCCTGCAGGATTCCGCTGTTGATTCTGTGTGATGTCCATGGCCCTCCTGGGAAGAGAACGGTACATTTCCGTTGTGCAATAAATGCGTTGATCCACTTGAGTAAATGGTCAGGGTACTTTCAACTGGGCATGGCTTCCAGCATCTTCTTGTGGTCCACACTGTCGAAGCCTCCCTTGACATCGAGGAATAGCGACGTAACCTTTTTATCTCTGAATTGGTATTCAGTTACCCTATTATAGAGTGCCATTGCAGCATCTGCCATGCTTCTTCCTGCCACACTTCCCATTTGTTCTAACCCATACCCTCCACCCCAGTTCAGTCTCACTAGCCTTCATGCTACTATGCATTCCACCAACTTCGAAAAGGTTTGCATCAGCGCGATAACTCTGAAACTCTACGGTTGAGTATAGTTCTTCTTTCCTGGCTTGGGGAGCTGGATGCCCCAACTCTCTTTCAGGATCTCCGAATGCAGTGACCATTTCAACATCTGCGTTACTAGGTATGGTATGATTTCATCGCTTGCCTTGTGTATTTGTTTCCAGACTCCATATGGGATCTGGTCGGGTCCTGGGGTGGAGTTATTGCTACATTTATCCAAAGCATTTCCTACCTCCCCAGCACTAATTTCAGCCTCTTTCCTGAAGCCATCCTCCGTGGGGATGACCGTAGGGGCTGGATTAGGGTTGGGGGAGAAAAAATGTTCCATCACGAATCTATCTGTTTCCATTGGGGTTAGTTCTTTTCCAGGCACCTTCCCTCCTGCTTCTTGTTTTGTGAATTCGTTTGCTGTCCAAACACCATTTTTCTTGCATTTCTCCAGGAACGAGTCCCAGTGTTCTTTCTTCTTCTTCTTCAAGGCTTTTCTGTATATCTTCTGTGCTGTTACCACTTCCTGGTCACTAAGTCTATCCCTTGTTCTTGGTTGTCTGTTCCGCAGGCGTGTATATGCCTTTCCCAGGTCCATGAGTTCTTTGTCCCACCAGGGTTTTGACTACCTGGTTGGGTTCTTTATTGGCACATGGTTTTTGACTATTGCCAAGACCAGCCGAAAGTTGAAATCGAAACATTCCTCAGCCTCTCTTCCGTTGGCTGGTTCCCGAAATCTCGTGAGTCCTTCTAGTCCTCTTGCTCGGTCTGGCACCGTGCAGGCCCTTAGTGGTAAACCTAAAGCCGGTAGAGTGCATCCTTCTTCATCTGTCCACCTGATCTTCTTCCAGTCGGGTGCTAGCCGCGCTAGTAGGAGCCGCCTACTAGCAAGTGTGGTGACGATAACGGTGTGGTCCGATCCCGTACTATCCATGGTATGGCTCCATGTTCATACAAAGGGGTGCGCCAATCTGTTGACCAGCGTGTAGTCTATAACTGATGGTCTGTGTCCTTCTGTATATGGGAATCTGGTGTATATGCCTGGTTCGTTTATGATCATGTACCTTTTTAGTGAAGCCGCCCTAAACATTATTTCCCCCACCTTTCCATCCTGTGAAGAAATATCTCTGATAGAGTGAGTGTATGTGGAGTGAACGTTACAGTCCCTGTATACCAGTGAAGGAAACTCAAACATATGAAAGATCTGCTCTGGAGACACAGCAAAGCCAGTGTCTCCCACTGTATTATAAACATTTGATATCAAAATTGTTCTCCATCCTTCCAACAGGTCTTGTCCATGCGAGTCAAACCTTACTACTAGCAGGGAATCCATAGAAAACAATAAAACACTATAAGCAACTACCTCCGCGAAGGCCCTTCGTATATAAGTACATACTCTCGGCTTCTTAGAGTAGGGGGGAACAATACAAGTGTATCCCGAGGCCCTTAAAGGGTACCCATTGAACAAAGGTGAATCCTGTAAACAAACAATCAAAGGCTGACTTTTTCGTAGTAATGAAAACAAAGTAAGGAAAACAATATTGCTCCCACGGTAATTATGCTGAACTATTTTAAAACGTTCTGAAAACTCCTCAGTATTCCTACTCCACTCTTCTTCTACTTCCGCCATAATTATATCCTAGGGTGTTCTGGCGTGTCTGTATAGGGGTTGCAGGTACAATAGAGCTCTTGGGCTCGTTCTTTCGGAGCTATTTTGGTTGAGCGAGTATCATCTCCTGCCCTATGGCTTTCTCTACGGTTAGGGCATCTCATCGGTGACAACAGGCAACACCCGGGGACCAGTCTGACAATCTGTAACCGGTACGGGTACTAGGTTATTTAGTGTATTGTTTCGTGTGCTATCGGTTGATACACAAATTGTTTTATGTTTGGTTTCACAGTATCATTTGATACTTGTATTATTTCGTGTGCTATCGGTTGATACACACATTGTTTTATGTTTGGTTTCACAGTATCGTTTGATACTTGTATTATTTCGTGTGCTATCGATTGATACACACATTGTTTTATGTTTGGTTTCACAGTATCGTTTGATACTTGTATTGTTTCGTGTGCTATCGGTTGATACACACATTGTTTTGCAATATCGCTCATACTGGAGATAAGCGATATGCTGTATTTAAAGACCGCTGATTCCCGCGATGGAAACAGCAGACTTCGACAGACAGTATTCTTAAATATACTTGGTTGAACGGTTACTTCTTTGATCTCCTATTACACCCCGTTCAAAGCCTCCTTTAGCAAGCAGCGCTCGCTTCGTGTTGATCACGAGGCCCTCTGCTCCTATCGTACCGCTATGTGACTAGGGCCTGGCCCGAACACGTTACATTTTTTTAACCTCAGCAAGTGGTTAAGAAACCTGCAGGGACCTGGTCTGATCAACCTACGAAAAGTCCAATAAGCGAAGCTAGCATCGGGGAGTGGCAGAACCGCGAGAAGTTCGGCTCCGCCAAACGACACAATTGAGTCCTTAGAGACTCGAAGTGGGAAGCAGGTCCCGCGAGAAGGCCTTACCAAGAAAAGGCAACCTATGAAATGGATAGGGCCAAAGAGCGAATTTTCGATCGACGAAGCAGAACAACAATTAGCGTGAGATTTGGCCAAGCAGACCTTTAGCAAGTCGACTGACGAATTAGCAAAGGCAGCAACCACCCTTCCTGGGCAATTTCCCCCCAGCCCCAGTAAAGGAAAGGGACCGGCGCAACCACCAAAGAAAGACAGCATACCTATCGGGATACCTAAGAAGGAAGAAAGCGAATAAGAACGATCAGATCACGCGGTAGTAAGGCAGCCACCAGATGATAACCCTAGTGATTTTCGAGAAAGCCTCTCAGACAACAGTTTGAGTAACGAAGAGTCTGAACACGAAATGTCCGAAGGTGGATCCGCCGGACTGCCCGGCCCAGGACCTAAAATCAAACTTCCACTGCCACCCTCATTCTTGGGTGAAAAGGACGACCTAAAACCCCAAGTATTTGACCGATGGGTCATAACAACTTCGCAATACCTTACCCTACATGGAGTGGACAAAACCAAGAAAGGAAGCGGAGCATACTTCGGAAGCTTCTGTACCGGAAAGGCAGAGGAAGCATACTACCAAGCAATGAACCACTATGAGAGTGGGGAAAAAATCCAAGGAATGACCCTGATAAAGTACTTGAGAGATAGATTCCAATCCTCGCGTAACACGGAAGAACTATACAAAAGGGTCAAGGATATCCAGCAAGTACGAAATGGCAAAACAGGAAGAATAACCCTGGTCGCAACGGATCTCTTGATTTATCATGGACGATTCCCTACCGGAACAGTGTCTCAGTATATGCTGAAACAAAGATTGTATGAAGCAATGCATCCCAGACTACGTCAGGAGGTAGAACCCATGGGGGAGGATGATAATTCCTTTGACAAGATAGTCAAGCGGGCCGAACGGAAGGATGCTATCCTATATGAAACAGGAGTTTACCGAACCCATGTGCCACAGCAAAGGAATAGCAAAGGATCATCATCGCGGGAAAATACGAAAAAGGATAAACCATACAGCAAAGATTCAAAGAACAAGAAGGACAAGAAACAGAAACAACGCGAGGAAGGCACATGTTTCGAATACGGGAAAAAGGGACACTACGCAAAGGATTGCTATGCCAAGAAAGGAAAGGGAAAGGCCGCTGAGTGAGAGACAAGCACAAATCACATGGAAGCAACTGAATATGACGAGGTGGAAATTAACTCAGTGGAAATGGAAAGCCTACGAACGCAACCAATATTGGTGATAAGGCCCCGTGACGCTCTTGAAGGAACGATTTACATAGAAGGCCATCCAGCAAAGGTACTGTTCGACATGGGAACAATCGGCTACGACATGGTTAGCGCCACCTTTATCTCTACCCATGGTATCCCTACGAAACCCCTACCCCAACCAACAACAGTCAATATGGCTATGAAAGGATCCCACTCTTCAAGCGACAAGAAATGTGGACTGACCGTAGGAATCGGGAAAAAGAAATAGACAAATCAGGAGTTGTTGGTAGGAAACTTGGCAAAGTACGACGCCCTAATTGGAATGTCATTCCTGAAAAGACACAATTCTCTTATCTGGTGTGGGGATACAGCAGTGGAATTTCCCGATGACAAGCTACGTGTGCTATGCAAACCAACAAGCGGGGAAATCCGAGCCGCTGTGTCAGACGCCACCACAAAAACATTGTTGGAAGAATGCAAGGATGTATTCCCTGACAAGGTCCCTGAAATGCTACCCCCAGTGCGTAAGATTAGCCACCACATTCGGCTAAAGGATCCAACCGACCTACGAAACCAACCAACATACTCAATCCCAGAAGCCTACAAGGAAAATCTTATGAACTGGATAAACGAGAAATTACGAAGTGGGATAATTGTTCGACAGGAGATTCCCGGAGCGGCGCCTATGTTTGTACAACCCAAGTCAGATGGAAGGATCAGCCCCCTGGTGGACCTGAAACTGAGAAATGACAACACGGTCATGGATGGTCCTTCAATTCCAAATCAACAGCAGATCCTTAACCAAATAGTGTGAGCAAAATTCACCAGTAAGATCGACCTAAGCGATGCATACTTCCAAACACGCGTGGCCAAGGACAGTGTCAAGTTCAACTCATTCAAAACCCCATTTGGAGGCTTTGTGAGCAAAGTCATGCTCCAAGGAGACATGAATGCACCAGCAACATTTATGCGAATAATGGAGGACCTCCTAAGTGAATATTTACACCATTTTGTATGGGTATACATTGATGATATTCTCATATTTTCAGACATATCAGAGGAACACGAA
>PYWC01000035.1:429944-441145 GCA_003182015.1 Tuber magnatum
GATATGCTGTATTTAAAGACCGCTGATTCCCACCATGGAAACAGCAGACTTAGACAGACAGTATTCTTAAATATACTTGGTTGAACGGTTACTTCTTTGATCTCCTATTACACCCCGTTCGGAGCCTCCTTTAGCAAGCAGCGCTCGCTTCGTGTTGATCACGAGGCCATCTGCTCCTATCGTACTGCTACGTGACTAGGGCCTGGCCCGAACACGTTACACAATCTCTTTTTTTGGGTACGACGACGATGAACAGCAATAACTTGATGTTTTATGTTTGTCAGAACATATTGCACATGTGTGGTACCAGTCTCTGCATTCCTTCTCGGGATGTCCGTACCTCTGATATTTCGTACATTGCATCATTGGGGCTGACTTCCATATAATGTTTGCCTTTCGAAATTTTCCGAATAGTAGGACCTCAGGGGTCATATCGTCACCTTTTTCTGCTGGGACAGTGATGATCAGGGAGGCTCACTTTTTGTTTTCTCTATCTTGTTCTTTTTTCAAGTATCTGATGTTAGAAGGTTCGAAGCCGTATCGCACCTTAACCGCTTCGAACAGTTTTCTTTTATCTCTTAGAGGTTCTCTGGGACTATTGAGTACAGAAAACCATGTGCTACAATCTGTGTAACGATTGGTGCTGAGCAAAGAAGAGAGTAGATCTCTTCTTCTCCTCCCAGGGTTGTATTGATTTTCTTTGTGATTGTTTCGAAGTATTGAATGTAGGCTGTGGCCTCCGTGTTCGCAGGTGTCAGGAACGAAACATTCCCATTCAACTTGTTTTTACGAACTTGAAGGTTAGTGGCTCCTTTAAATTCACATTCCCTCAGTTTCCTGGCTACCGCTATGCTAACTTTCGCCTCTGACTCTTTAGTGGCTTCCACAGGGTTGGAGTTAATTGCAGTTGCGTAAAAACGCTGTTTGGCTATTGCCACCTCCCTGGAGTCTTTCATCTTCTCTGTCTTTTTTTTTTCTTTCCACCTTTTGCCAATTGTCCTTATCTGGGTCAGCTGTGTTGGGTTATGCTGCCTGGGCATAGGTTACTTTAGCTGTTTTTCCTTTCAGGTTTTGTGGGGGTATGGGACCCTTGTCCGTAAGCCACTTTAGAATCCGCCTGGGGGTTGTTGGTTCCACTTGTGGTATAGGACTCCTTCCTTGCTTGGAGTCATTCTCTTTTTTCCCTTTTTTCGGGGTCGGGGGCTCCTGCTGTTGCAGTCTCTACTGGACCACCTTCGTGAGCTTTTCAATTGTGGCCGCTATATCGTTGACCCTCTTGTATAGTCCCGTTACCATGGTAAGGAGAACCAGCTTCAAGTAACCAAAGTCGATTTCGTTTGTATCGTTTAGCTTGTTGGCAATATGGGAGCCCTGCTGGAACCCGGTGGTTTTGAACGCTAATTTGACTCTTTCGAACAGCCAGTTGAAGGCCAGTTGATCACTTGAATTCGGGGAAGATGACATAGGTGAGGAGGGCCCATGCACAGGGTTAGAGGTTGTCTCATCAACCTCCATCCATGTGTCATGTACCCCCAGACCCCTGTTCTGGCCACTTGACATGTGAGAAGCTACTTCACGATGTCAGCTTGGTGTTGTGAGAGTGGGGATTTCCCGATCGAGACTGAAAATTTGCGTGTGATTTCAATCGCGAGGAAAATAGGGGGAGAGAAGCTTGGNAATACTGTATTACCGGTATGTTATCGTGAGTCGGGCGAAGCGATATGATACCGGTACTGTACTCGAGTACTTGTACTGTACAGTACAGGTACCGGTATGACACTCGAGTACGGGACCGGCGCTGTATGAGTAGACTATGATGCGATAGCCCTGCTCGAATCCCGCCATGACCAGCTGACTCAGACCTCCTGGCCCGCTAAATTCAACCCCGATCAGATAAGCCACCGCCACCGATGCATAACACGTAACTTGGAGGCTCCCGAGATCCCAGGAACACCGACTCCCTGCATAGCCCACATCAGCCAAGGCTAGCCTCAACAAACCACCCTCCCTTGACATCAAAGAAATCACTTCATCCTCCTCCTCCTCCTCCTCGGCTTTAGCCTCCGATTTTCAATACTTAGCCACGTTCAATCGTCAAGATGGTGAACCTCGCCTACCCGTGCGAGCAATCGCAACCGCAACCAGCAAGCTAACATCCCTCGCAGAATAACAAAGCCAGTAAAGAGCCTTCGATTAAAGCCTCGGCAGATGGTCAGTCACCGTAGGCGCCCCACACGAAAACATCTTCCCTAACACGCGTACAAAGGTGCAACAAAGTTTACCGACTCATACTACGAAGCCATCAACACAAAGCGAGCATCCCTCGAAAATTTCTACGATCCCAACGCTTCCATAGTGTGGAACGGAAACCCCATGACTGGTGGGGTAGCATTTGCGGCGTTCTTTGAACGCATGCCAGCAACCCATTACGATGTTCAATCCTATGATTCCCAACCGATGCTGGTGCCCGGCACCACAGGAGGGCCCTGCAACTATATGGTTATTGTCTCTGGGAGCGTCAAGTACGGGGATAGCAAGGAGCAGAGGGGCTTCAGCGAGACTTTTGTTTTGAAGCCAAGCTCTACAGATCCGAATCGATATGTAGTAGCCACTCAGGGGTTCAGATTGGTGGTTTGAGTTGGCAGATGCGGTGCTGTGGAAGGTGTTGGGGCTGGAGGGTATCGAAGCGCAGCAACACAAGCCTGTAAAATATGACCTTTCTTCCCTTCCTGGTTTCGTATCTGGCAGAGGCTGAATCTGAAATTGATGATTTGATTACGTGAAACAAGCTTCCATGATATTTGGCAATGGCTTGGCTCGTAATCAGGACATTTACCATACTCGGCAGGGCGGTTCGGATGGGCCCGCAAGCCTACAAATACGGGCGCACATGAGATACACGTTTCCACCAAAAAGCACCTAAACAAAGGTGGAAAGAATACGCCCTGGAGTTGAGAGTGGTGGGGTGAGGGGACATAGGAGAAGGAGAAAAGTATGAATAAGGGTTGGGTATAGGGGACGTGGGGTTCGAGGTATCCGGTAGGGGGGGGTATGTGAAAGTGGGGGGATCGAGAACGGGGATCACGTACTACTGTATTGTGAGTTGTGAAAGAGGGGAAGGAAGGGAGCTTGGGACGGTTGCTGGGAGGGAGTTGTCAGGGAAGGCGAAGGCGAGGGAGAGGGAGAGGGGGTCGCGGGGAAGGGAAGAAACTGTTAAAAGATATCGTATCATACCTGCTGCAAGTGCTATCATATATGACACCTTCTATGGGAGTTTAGGGCAGGGAGTAGGGATGAAATTGTTTAGTTTTTGCAGCTTGAGGTGAGGGCAGACTTGCATCTAGCACAGAGAGCCCGCAGTGAAGAAAGTGTTTTTCCGTCTCCCCGCTCTTTTTTTTTTCCAGGGGACAAGAGTAAATGAATACAGGGTTCAAAAAAAATTGCGCTGTACTAGTATAGGCTGTACGGCAGATTGCCTGTACTCGCCTGGGCGCCCATGCCAAACCTAGATGTGGATATTCAGGTATAATACTTCTTGCTGGGTAAGTGTAACTTAGTTCCCGAATAACGGGAGCTCTTGCGATATTGGAAGATAGGGGCTATTCTTACTCTCCAATTATGTCGGAAGTATTATAGAAATTCCGGTATCATATCATACGATTTGGTTCCCGGGTGTGCGTGCCTTTTTCCACGGAGAACTTGTCAAGCGCTGCCCACCCCACCAATTAACCGCACAAGAAATCACTCGATCACGAACTCTCGACTCTATGATATCTCGTTCGGTATGACATTTACTCTCTGACTTAAGGTATGATATCATAGTAAAATGTTCGATCTAATCTAATCTTGCTTACTAAATGTAAATCAGGGACGCGACCAGAGCCTAACAAACACCTGTCCAGAAGGAAGCAACGCGGCAATCTCCTAGACGAACCTCCCTTAGAAAAGCCTCAAGCGGGTATACCATCTGCTCATAACAACACCTGCCGTTCATTATACCCAAACCTGCTTTCACAGTCGTTCCCTTTGGCCCTTTCTACTCCTACTTCTTCCCATAAAACTTCTCACCAAGATGGATTTCCTCGGGGTGCGTAGACGGATTCCTTCTGAAGAAAAGCTACGGTAGTTCTTAAAGCTATAGTGGGACTGACGTATTGGTGACCTTTCCAGCCCCTTGCCCAGTCTTTAGATCGTCCGGGATTCAACTGGAAGGGATTGATTATTGGATTCGGGCTTGCGCATTATGCCTTTGAAACCTATCTTTCGATAAGACAGCACAAGAAGCTGCAAGAGACAAAGCCACCCAAGTCGTTAGAGTCAGCTGTTACCCAGGAAGACCACGATAAATCTCAAGTGAGTTCAATATTGTTTTGCATGGGCCATGACGTTGGTATGATGGGGGCTGACCTCAGCGTGGTATAGGCGTACGGGAGAGCAAAATCTAAGTGCGGACTCGTCGAGTCCTTCTTTGGACAGGTTACCAACGTTTCGACAATCTACTTTGATCTCCTACCGAAGGGATGGGCTCTGATGGGCGGTATCATCGCACAGTATGCGCCTGCTAGATTTTCCGGAGAAATCTCCCAGTCAATATTGTTCTTTATCGTCTTCAACCTTCTCTCGACTATAATCAACTTGCCCTTCGCCTATTACAAAACGTTTGTTTTGGAGGAGAAGTTTGGGTTCAACCAGCAAACCAAGAAACTCGTGGGTGTCGCTAAGCCTATTCGCGGGGCATAGGCTGATTTTATTCCTCTAGTTCTTTACCGATATTGTCAAGACCCAGGTTCTCTTCGTTGTCCTTGGAAGTCCGATCCTCGCTGGGTTCCTTGCGATTATCAAGACCTTCGGGGACAACTTCTTTTACTATGTCTGGCTCTTCGTCTTGGGGGTTCAGGCTTTTATGATCACCGCGTACCCTATCTGGATTTTGCCCTTGTTCAATACTTTGACACCAATGGAACCTGGAAAGCTCAAGACGGATGTTGAGGCGCTCGCGGCAAGATTAAAGTTCCCACTAAAGAATTTGTACGTGATTGATGGATCTAAGAGATCAGCGCACAGTAATGCGTACTTTTTTGGACTTCCGTGGAGCAAGCACATCGTTATCTTCGATACTTTGATCGAGAAGAGTGAAGTTAGTGAAGTGGTTGCTGTCTTGGGGCATGAGTTGGGTCATTGGAGTGAAGGGCATACTACCAAGATGTTCGGTATCAGCCAGGTAGGGAAGCCCCTGTCAGGCGCCGCGCTAAACATGTACTAATTTTTTTATTCGCCAGTTCCATCTCTTCTACATCTTCGCACTTTTCTCGGCGTTCATCAGCAACACCTCCCTCTTTGAGGCTTTCGGCTTCTACAAGACCCAGCCGATTCTCATTGGGTTCCTCTTGTTCAATGATATTCTTCAGCCTCTTGACACTATCTTCAAACTTTCCATGAATGTCCTTTCGAGAAGGTTCGAGTTTGAGGCTGATGCTTTCGCTGTGAATCTGGGTTATGCTGAGGAGCTCTCCAAGAGCTTGATTAAGCTCCAGGTTCAGAACCTCGCAACCATGGATGCTGACTGGCTTTACTCATGCTACCACCACACCCACCCGATTCTCCCGGAGAGATTGAGGGTCCTTGAACTGAAGGGTAAGAAGGCTCAGTAAGTCATCACATGGTGTGGGCGGTATTGGTAGGACATAAAGTAGATGTATTGGGTCTGGCAAATGAAGGAAATGGGCGTTGGGAATTCTGGGTGCTGTATTTTCGCAAGGACTCAAGGAGGGGCTCTAGGGTTGGATGGCTATGCGAGTGGCGATGAGGTGATTGTGTGAAAAAAAAAATACCTTATAATGCTGATGGATAAAAGAACATGAAATCCGAGTGACCGAAACATAATACCCGTTCCCATTCACTAAATAAGTATCTCATTAGGTTGTAAATCCTCCACCGACTATTCCGACTCGTCCCCCTTTTTCCCCTTCTCCTTCTTAGTCCTCTTCCTCCCCTTCTCTTTAGCCTTCCTCTCCTCTCTCCTCCTAGCCTTCCTCTTTGCCCTCCTCTTCTCCCTATCCACCCCTCCCGCCTCCGTCGTCTCTACTGTCGCAATCTTTGGCGCAACCTCAACCGACACCTTCTATGGGAGTTTAGGGCAGGGAGTAGGGATGAAATTGTTTAGTTTTTGCAGCTTGAGGTGAGGGCAGACTTGCATCTAGCACAGAGAGCCCGCAGTGAAGAAAGTGTTTTTCCGTCTCCCCGCTCTTTTNCATTGACATCTTCAACATTGCACTCGACCAACATCCCACTATGTCGGTCCCTTTGATGTTACGACGACAGGTCCCGCGGGCCTTTTCCCCATTGACCGTTGCAATCCCTTCCTCCAATCGCAACGCGGGAAACCGAAACTGACATATTAACAGAGGAGACCGCCAACCTTCCACAAACCTCGTTCACTCCACTCAATGCCAGCCATTTCCCTAACGGAAGAAGGGGCCCCGGGACTCTTCTCGGAAAAGGCGTTCAAGACAGCATGGACTGATTACCAGAATCACCTGGTAGAAAAACTCGGCGATGTCACAGCTGGTAGGAATTGCTTCCCGCGACGTCAAACAGATGGGGGGAGAAGGTGGGGATGCCGGTATTCTGACAGGAGATATCAGGTACGGAGTTCGATGGAATGGATGCAATGGATATCACTATCGCGACAGCCCGACAACCGGATCGGGCTTCAATCTTCAATTATGCATCGCAAGCCTACAACAATCACTTCTTCTTCCAGGGCATAGTAAACTTCCCGCATGCTCCCTCCCTCCCCACAACAACTCCGGGCTAACAATCTACAAAAGGGACAAAATCACACAGATGCCGAAGAGATGACCCCCCAATTCCAAGCCTACGTAACCTCTACCTTCGCCGACGTTGCCGCTCTAAAAACCGAACTCTTCGCGATCGCCAACTCCATGTTCGGCAATGGCTACGTTTGGCTCGTCTTGGACCAGGTCGGCAGCCTGCGCATCTTGTGCACGTATAACGCTGGAACACCCTACGGCCCTGCGTACCGCCGCCAGGACACGGATATGAACACCGGCCTCAGACTCGGTAGCGAGTTGTCGCCCTACACCAGCGCCATCAGACACGCGGCCAAGGGGAAGATGGGCGGGTGGGTTATCCCCGTGCTCAACGTGAGTGTGTGGGAACACACCTGGCTAGAGGATTTTGGCATACTCGGGAAGGACGACTACTTGAAGGCATGGTGGGATCATATTGATTGGGTGGTTGTGCAGGGTAGGTTTCCGAATAAGGGTGCGGCCAGGGTGCCTATGAGCAAGTAAATAGGGGGGGGGGGGTTGTATCGTTGTACAGATAGAGAGCAGGCAGGGTGGAAATCGAAGGCCGGGGGATGGGTTAACAAACCAGACGGCAAATTTGGAGATACCGGTTGCTGCACTACCCGTGGCGCAGAAGGAATATATAACCTTAGGGGGATATTACGGGCCTGTACCGAGACCAATTTGTCGTTGACGCTCCAGAATTGATCGAAGTCATCTGACCCAACCCCTATCAGAAAATACGTCCTCTAATATTTCCACCGTAGGGGACCAACGTGACTGTAATGAATCCCAGAGCTTCGTGGATTCCGCTTTCGACAAGCTCATGACCGCCTTGGCACTTCCATTCCGGACGTGGTCTGCCTATTGGTATCGTGACTCAGTAATCCACCCAGTTGACGAGCGAGCGAGCGGAGCTAGACCAACCTCCTTGACCGTATTCATCCAGGAATCATAGCAAGTCGCCGGACCCTCTAATCGCATCAAATGCTTTGTAGGATAGTCTCGGAAGTGAACTATTAATGTCCAGGGGAGCAAATGCTCGTCATCCTCTTCAACATTATTAGCAGCCGGATCACGTCCGGTAAACAGGTCATACAGAAGACCAACAGGCCAGTGCCTTAAAACCCGCAATCCGCACCGTTAGCTAGGGTAAGCAAATATTGGGCAAAGGGCCTAACCAACCATTTCATGGGAACACTCTCAAACTCAAACCATGCGGACTCCGGTTTTGCGACCTCCGGGTCTATCACGAACGGTCTGAAGAAGTTGCATATCCGCTCTGCGAAGAAGGGTAGGTATGCGATCCGCGGTATTATTATCTGTCGTTATAGGTGGGTAAGTAAGGAGAGGGTTGAGCATGCATATTGGGCGACGGGGGAGGGGTTGTAGCGGCGGGGCTTACATAGTATGGGTCCGAAGCGTCGAACACTCGGGACTCTCCAGGGTCCAGTAGGATTTTGCAAGGAATGGAGCCAGACCAGATCGCTCTCCTGATGGCTTTCGGATCCGACGGCTCCATTCGAGCGGAATATTTCTCGCAAGTAATAATCGGGGATGGTGGGGGCTGTGGTACTGTTCCTTTTCCTTCCCGAGGAGTTCGCGAAGAAACTTGTGTGGAAAAGCGAGGTGCTTGCAAGACTGGGGGAGGAAACTCGAGCTCCAATACCGGGACTGTATCATAGGTAGTTAGGTTGGGGTTTAGCCTCAAAAGCCACTTGAGGCGGAAGACTGGCACTTTTTTTGAATTTCTCCCCAAGTATCTATAAGCCACCCTCAAGAAATTTGGTGATCCCGAGAATCGTGGGAAAGGGAAGATAGAGTCTACAGTTTATCAACCTTCAAAGGCTGGTGATTGTGTCTACGATCCTGTTAACCCCCCACTCCTGCTCCACAATTTTTCCTTTGGCCAACCCCCCCCNAGCCTGCATACAGTGGTTTTTTGTTTTGGGGGGGGGGGGTGAGGTCGGCCTGATTGATTTGTTCCCTCGGGGAATCTGGTATCATATCATAATAATATTATCATATCATAGGAATTTAATTGTCTCACTTTGATTTAAATTTAATTATTTACCATACTGGAGAGGGGTTTGGGGTTATGTTGGAGGTTAAGGGAAGGCTCAGTGTCTGGGGTAACTTGGACTAGGTACGGTAGGGCAAGCCCTGAGAAAGTGACAGTGGTTAAGAACTTGATATTTTGAAGAAAGATAGTGTATGATATCCTACTATCATAGTATGATACAAGCCGACCACCGAAACACCTACGCTGTAGTATCATATTGATTTAGGGGATGTTTGGTGCACCCAGGTTTGATTTTGAAATCACGTCTTCGCAATTTTAACTCGGGTTATATAACACAGGCCAAATCAATTAGGATTAGGGATAACATTCGTGATAATCTGTACTAAAGTTGCCAAGACCCCATTTTTTCAAAATCAAAATCTGCCCACACCAAACACCCCCTTAGTGATCGAAAGAACGGACCGGATGATCACCCGGCGCAATGCAAAAAGTGTATCCGGATGAGCTAGTTTGTCGTATTGCTCGATATAAACCCCCAAAGAAGCCTCCTTGCGTAAAATTCGCAACAAAGATGATGTTTCACTATTTTTCTTTTCTCCCCCACTTGTTTGCAAGCCCCACCTTTAAAAAACTCCAGAAACGCCCGACCCTCCAGAACAATGGAAATCACTACAAGTATCATAGATGCACCGGTACCCTATCGACCGATGCAGTCGTATGATGATCAAACCCTAGGACATCATGGCCAAGGATATATGTAAAAAACCGTCCGGATAGACTGCCTCCCGCATCAATTCCAACAAAGGGGTATTCATTGCCACAACGACTCCGTGGACTACGGGTCTTGCAAGAACTGCCACCCTTTGACTGGGAAAAAGTTCGGGAAGAAGTGTGCGCAATGCTGTACCGACTGTTTGAGGCTCTTCTGCGATGGCAAATATCTAAGTTAGTGGTATGATATCCATAAAACGCCAACTCCCGGTTGCCGGAGACAGGGTGGAAATCGAAGGCCGGGGGATGGGTTAACAAACCAGACGGCAAATTTGGAGATACCGGTTGCTGCACTACCCGTGGCGCAGAAGGAATATATAACCTTAGGGGGATATTACGGGCCTGTACCGAGACCAATTTGTCGTTGACGCTCCAGAATTGATCGAAGTCATCTGACCCAACCCCTATCAGAAAATACGTCCTCTAATATTTCCACCGTAGGGGACCAACGTGACTGTAATGAATCCCAGAGCTTCGTGGATTCCGCTTTCGACAAGCTCATGACCGCCTTGGCACTTCCATTCCGGACGTGGTCTGCCTATTGGTATCGTGACTCAGTAATCCACCCAGTTGACGAGCGAGCGAGCGGAGCTAGACCAACCTCCTTGACCGTATTCATCCAGGAATCATAGCAAGTCGCCGGACCCTCTAATCGCATCAAATGCTTTGTAGGATAGTCTCGGAAGTGAACTATTAATGTCCAGGGGAGCAAATGCTCGTCATCCTCTTCAACATTATTAGCAGCCGGATCACGTCCGGTAAACAGGTCA
Organism: Tuber magnatum; assembly: GCA_003182015.1. Classification (NCBI taxonomy): domain Eukaryota; kingdom Fungi; phylum Ascomycota; class Pezizomycetes; order Pezizales; family Tuberaceae; genus Tuber; species Tuber magnatum. The sequence continues at coordinate 440,321 of PYWC01000035.1, forward strand.
TACAGAAGACCAACAGGCCAGTGCCTTAAAACCCGCAATCCGCACCGTTAGCTAGGGTAAGCAAATATTGGGCAAAGGGCCTAACCAACCATTTCATGGGAACACTCTCAAACTCAAACCATGCGGACTCCGGTTTTGCGACCTCCGGGTCTATCACGAACGGTCTGAAGAAGTTGCATATCCGCTCTGCGAAGAAGGGTAGGTATGCGATCCGCGGTATTATTATCTGTCGTTATAGGTGGGTAAGTAAGGAGAGGGTTGAGCATGCATATTGGGCGACGGGGGAGGGGTTGTAGCGGCGGGGCTTACATAGTATGGGTCCGAAGCGTCGAACACTCGGGACTCTCCAGGGTCCAGTAGGATTTTGCAAGGAATGGAGCCAGACCAGATCGCTCTCCTGATGGCTTTCGGATCCGACGGCTCCATTCGAGCGGAATATTTCTCGCAAGTAATAATCGGGGATGGTGGGGGCTGTGGTACTGTTCCTTTTCCTTCCCGAGGAGTTCGCGAAGAAACTTGTGTGGAAAAGCGAGGTGCTTGCAAGACTGGGGGAGGAAACTCGAGCTCCAATACCGGGACTGTATCATAGGTAGTTAGGTTGGGGTTTAGCCTCAAAAGCCACTTGAGGCGGAAGACTGGCACTTTTTTTGAATTTCTCCCCAAGTATCTATAAGCCACCCTCAAGAAATTTGGTGATCCCGAGAATCGTGGGAAAGGGAAGATAGAGTCTACAGTTTATCAACCTTCAAAGGCTGGTGATTGTGTCTACGATCCTGTTAACCCCCCACTCCTGCTCCACAATTTTTCCTTTGGCCAACCCCCCCC
>PYWC01000035.1:442918-457573 GCA_003182015.1 Tuber magnatum
GGGGGGGGGAATACCGGGTGAGCAGCGGTATGTGGGTACGTGGGAGGCGGTGGAGGAGGAGGGGTAGGGGTGTGCGAAACATTGGTTTGTTTTGTTTTGCTTTGCTTTTAGGTCGTTTTGTAGTCTGTTGGTTTGGGTTTGTTGGTTTGTTGGTTTGGTCGGTCGGTCGGTCTGTTGGTTGGTTGGTTGGTTGGTGGTCTGTCGTGATATTTGGTATCGTAGTTCGCATCGTATCATACCCGTTGAACAAAACTGCCGGTGACAATCTAAAACCTAACCCTCATTCCACTATTGTTCATGGAATCTCACTCGGAGTCTTTCAATCGGGATTTGCTCAAGATGGCTGGATATCGTATCACACAGTACTATACGTTCGTCTGTGTTCCCTTCACTTTTTTTTTTCTTTTTTTTTTTTTCTGTGAGTTTATTATAACGATCCATCGGGATTCCCCTCCTCTTGTCTCGCCCCTACTCCACCATCGTTGGCATTCGTTAAGTTTGCAGCGCAGTCTAGTTATCATATCACAATCCATCCAGTGCGCACTACCATACCGCTTACAACAACAACGCTTATATAACCACCCCCTCACAAAGCGATACACCCTACAATACGGTACTCACGCTTCAACCGCAAAAATATCGACACAACCAAACCTCGACAACTAACCCATGATACCGGTACCGTGCAATTACTCACAAAACGTAGAACACGGGTCCGCTCTACCCTTTTTCATCGTTGGTTGTTGTTATATGATATCATACAAGTACATTGTCCGTCCATTCCTGTGTGGCACTTTTTTTCTTTTCTTTTCTTTTCTTTTCTTTTTTTTTTATGATACCTCTTCTTCGGCTAAACCCTATCTTAACGTCAGATACCGGGACTAGTTGTACTGTAGGTTCAAAGTGAGACATGAGCGGACGGAAGGTGAAGGTGAAGAAGGTGGAGGGAGGGAGGGGGTAGGGGGCGTAGCGATCCCGTCGCTAAATAATTCCTTACGATGCGGCATTTTTTTTTTTAGTCGAGTGCGTGGGTGAGTGGCTGCTATTGTTCATATCATAGTATTTATATTGAGACTTTGGAGTCCTGAGTTAAGTTATGGGAGAAAGCACAGTATGATACGGTATGATACCCGTGAGTTTTCATTTTCATTTTTTTAACATCATTATTATGTCTTGGGTGTACCGGTATGTTGTCATTTGTGGAATTGATTATGAAAATAGAAAAATATCTATGATATAATACCACTTGAGCTAAATATTTATTCCTAAGGGCTGCTCTGGCCAACAGCTGACCCTGAAAACCAACAATAATCCCAGTGATCACTGCTTAATCTAGACATAATGCTATATTAATGGCCTAAGATGTGTCCGAGACACGGAACAGTTTTTTTTTCGTTCTTCGATGATTTCTGGAGTCGCAATATGCCGTATTCTGTTACTTGTTGCTTCCACTGCCATATCGAGGGAGGGAGGAAGTTGTGGGTATTCTTGCTTGCTCGCTTCGCATAGCCTTTTTTTACTCTAATTCCCTATGGATAGTAAAAAGAAAAGAAAAAGAAAAAAATGGTAAAATCGAAATACATGAAGTTGGAAAAAGGGGGAATAGAGTATAAGGGGAAGGATGGCATGATATAAACGCTTTGTACCAATGCGAAGGGGGGGAAAAAAGGGTAAAAGGTCAATTTTACAAGAATGGTTCATAGTCAACAATAGATGCTTGGTTGATACCCGTGAGGAGAAACCCACGCCCAAAACAACGTACAGGAGAAGATAATGGCGGGAAAGGATGCAACGAGAATAATGAGATGCCTCAGTGTGAGGATAAGATTAGAAAGGTGACCAGCCTCTCCGCAAGAGGTGAGACGAGCCCCGTATCAGGTAGATGTCCCTTAGCTTTGATTAATGTGTTGAAGATATATCGTTTTGGTAGTGTAGACGTCATTACGTAAACGAGACGCGCGGACGGCTTTTCGTAATTGTAGCTCGGAATCCCAGAGCTTTGCAGTCGCCACGCCGCGCAGTGAGTCACAGCTGAGATGGTGGTTTGGATTGGGGAGGAGACGGGTTTATACCTCCTGTGTTTGCTCCAACTGAAGTATTCATGCTCTCTGGCCCCGATTGACTCGGTGCTGATGATGATGCATGAGAGCTTGCCGCCTGATGACCATGGAATGGTGATATACCCGCTGGCGTTGGAGGCGGGGGTAGGTTCTGCTGGTAGACGCGGGGTGAGCGTGTGGGCGGCGCGGGAGGTCGATGCGGCCTCTGGTCAAAATATCCGGACCCAGCAGAGGGCCCGGGGGTAGGTGGGGGTAGAGAAGGAAGTGCGCGATGAGAGCGGCCGCCGCCGTCGTCGAAAGAAGAGACAGATGGTGTCAGTGATGGCGCCGAGGAACTTCCACTGCTAATGGGGGCCGGGGTGGAGGGCAGAGTTTCATCGGACCGTAGACTCGCCCCCCTCATGGCAGGATTTGGTATTGGTGGCCCTGTCCTGGATATAGGCTGGGCACCCAATGGAGGTGGCTGGTGCCTCATAAATGAAGATTGCTGTTGGATGTGGGGGCCTTGGATAGTAGGGTGGATTCGAGGAAAGTAAGGCGGCTCAGACTCAGTTACTGGTGTAACGAATGCCTCCTGTTGTGGCTGTTGGGTGGATCGTGTGATGGCGTCTCTGTATCGCGCAACATCAGATGGCGACCTGGAACGGCGTGCGGGTGAAACCGGATATGCCCTCGATGCCGAGGTGGGCATGGATTGGGCACCAGAAGGGTGATGCGCGCCTGAATCGTGGCTAGAGGGAGATGTATAAGTGATTTGGTCAGAGGATGTACCTGTTCCCGAACCGGTAGGACCACTTCCTCTACCAAGCCCGAGCACGGGAGGCACAGTCGCACTTATCCCACTCGCCACACTGGCTGAATTACTGGTACTAGCAGACCCTACAGCACCAGCAGTTGAAACACCTTCAAGCTTTGGCCTCTTCCGGTTGGCTTCAGCTTGTTCTGTGGGAGAGTGAGCAGCGGTGGAAAGGTCGGAAGTCTCGTGGATCTTACCGCTCCCTTCCCTACCTTCTTTGCTCAGTTTGGACTTGAAGTCTGAGAGATACTGGATGTATTCTTTGTAGCTGTCTGTCTTTTTGTACTCTAGCAGCTCCGAGTTGTACTTCTCCTTGGCTATCGAGGCTTCATGCTCATACGATTCCTTGTTCTCCGGATCCAGAACTTTCCACTTTTCGCCAACAAGCTTCGCGATATCCGTGAATGATAAATTTTGCCCCTTGAGTTCATCTCGAACGCCTGAACTGAAGGTCAGCATCCAAAAATAGGGCATCATACGGCTCTAGTAAAGGAATGCTCACGATTTGCAAACATGACGTACGCGGAGGGAGGTTTCTCCGGCGCATGTTCATCAGGCTTGCATCCAACACAACGTTAGCATACAGTTTTTCCGATTCTAGGATTTGGGAGTCCTTTGTTCTGTGCAGTGGTACCTTTGGATGGCGTCTATACTTTCTTTTTCCTGTGGGTGCAATACCTTTTCCAGAATCCTGCTTAAAGGGCTTTGGCGATGACCTGTCCTCAGGTTCAATGTCGTCGGAAGGATAGTTGTGGAGGGATGTCAATGCTTGGGTTGGCGGAATCCCTCTCGCACTCGCAATCTCCCGTTGCAAAAGCTAGCGTTGAAAACAAGGTCAGTGACTGCACCACTCCATCTTCCCTATTGCCATCGCCCGGAGAAAAGAAGGGAAGAATGCGTGCGCATGTTGACATCAAAACTCTGCATAGAAGAAAGGAGCAAGAGAGCAGCAAGGCGAGAAAGGAGCAAGGCAGCACAGCCAAAAAAAAAATAGCCATCAAAGGTAGGTGAACGGTTATACAAGAATGTCATCTTACCCTTCGATGACCTAACTTGAAACCTAGGGTATATCTAAAAGGTTCAGTTAGAAAACCCTGTGCAAAAGTATTAAAAGTGGGAGGAGGGATATCTCACAGGTCCTGTTCTGTAATATCCATTACAGCCTCCCATTTTTCAAAACCCTCTTCACTAAGCCGCCCTAGGTACTGCGAGAGTCCCAGTCGAGCCAAAACCTCCTCCAGATCTGTCATATACACAACTGTTTATCACCTGGGCGAAATAACCTCCGAGGAAGAGGGATTTCCCCAGATGGTATACCAAAGTTACCGGGCGCCCAGAGACCCTCTCTTGCTACTGTGTCTCTTTACCGCAACAGTAGCGGTGTATGTTAATATGTTCGGCTCAGGAACGGAAACCGATAAATGTGTAGTTGGGTCGCCAACGTTCAAGCTGTCGATGTTGCAGGAACGCAGTCGATGTGTACGAACAGGCCCAGACCATAACAAAAGTCTCAGACTAATTAAGGAAGAAAAAAAAAGAAACTCGTCAAAATTGAAGCGTTGTGCCGCTCTCCCTCTCTAATCCAAATAAAAATAAAATAAAAATGAAGGGGAGGGAGGCGAGTCCAGCCCCAGGGTGGCTAAAGCTGTCTAGACGGTAGGGAAGTATGGCTGCGAGATTGAAGGCGTTCTAATCTGGGGGAATTTCGTTAAGTACCGTAATTAGAAACCCAAGGTGTGGGATTCGGCTTTGATGGAAGAGGATACAATCGTGGAGATCTACCAGACAGTCCAACAAAGTGACGTCCACCGCGTTAATCGGCGCACGGCAAACTATCTTGGGGGAGCCAATGCAGCCCTCAAACGACACCAAAATGTCTTTCTGGAGGGTCAATAATAATAACTGACACGAAACTCGGCGTAGCTAAACCGAATACGGTCAAGTAGGAACCCAAATTACAAAAGTAGGAAGATTCCCACAGGTAAAAAATAAAATGCCAAAAGGTATGGGCACGACTCCGAGTCCTTAATCTCCTGGTCGTAAGAAAAACACGAAAACGGAGTGCCGCTTTACAGATTCGGAATAGTTATTTGGGAGGAGGAGGAGGAGGGGGGTGATTGAAACCGGTTGCTAAGGAAGTCACTAGCGGTGAGAGTTGGCGGCGGCGATATCAGAACCAAACCCGTCCTCCACGAACATAGCAGAGCAAAATGTTCAAAGGGTCCCGTGGATCGAATTTTGTAAGGGTGATCACCCGCAATGACGGTAGTGCCAAGGGAGTGTAAAAGAACCAAGGATTTCCTTTGAGGTAGACCGTGTTGCAGAAAATGATGGAGAAAACTGTGTGCTCGGAAGGAGTGATGCCGTTTGGTGCAGGCCAAAGTTACCTATGTGCGTGAAAAGGGAGATGAAAATGACAGTATCCCAGCGGTAAACCCTTAGAAAAGGACAAGTGTGACAACCGGGCACGCGAGGAGAGGCTTTGAGGGAGAGAAGGGGGTTAATGTGTCGCCGATGGTGATGGTGGGGGGGGGGGAGGAGGAGGAAGTGAAGGTGGGTTGGAATGCGGGTTACGGATGGCCTGGTTGACTGTGTGTATATGCGTATGTGTAAGTGAATACCAGTAGTGGATGTATGCGAATGGTGTACGCCGGATGTGCATCGGCATGTGTAGTAATGTGTCTCCGATATGTACACCCACAGTTGGGGTGGACAGTGCACTGTACTGGAATATACTCCCACTGGTGTGCATGCAAAAACGGATAGAAGGGAAGTATGGTAAGCAATGCGAGGTGAGACCGTGAGAGCGAGTGAGCGAGTGAGCGAGGGAGTGAGAAGTGTGGTGGTGGTGGGAAGGCAAAGGGAGAGTGACTCCAAGGGGCTGCTGGTGCTGCCCTCGGGGGATTGGAAAGTATTTTCCTTACTTTCTCCTCCTTGCCCCTAGTGCGGCGAGAACATGCCACTCAGGGTCAAAAGATCGGCCAACGGAGAGAGTAGCGGGTTCTTCCTGCTCGCTGGGCTGCCTCCACCACCACCGGTGGTGCTTCTAAAGCTGCTTGGAGTTGCTGCAATATGGTGCCGATGATGCTCCACCGCTCAAAGCCCCTCTTTTCCTCAGTCTGTCCCTTTTAGACACCCGGACACTCCAGTCAGTCGGGACAACAAGGAGGGCCTCTCTCTCCCTCTCATTTTTTTTCTTTTTCTTTTTAGATGTCAAAGGAAAGGAACGACGTCTTGTGGACAGGCTTAACCGGTCTAAGCTGGTGCAACCGGCAGTCTGAGGAAAGTGACTAGAGAGCGGGAGTATGTGGAATGACGTTACAGTTGACGGGGATGATGGGCGATGGGGATGCTTCGTCCTGTTGTGCACGGCGCCTTCCTTGGTTGACCTGTCCCTGGCTACCTACTTATGATACCTTTCTTTTCTTTTTCTTCTTCTTCCCCTTCCTCTCTTTTCCTCACCGATTCTTCTCGTTCCAAACAAGCCCACCGGAAGAGAAAGAAGGCCCCAACCTTCACTCCATTGCTTGGAAGGAAGGGAGGGGGGGGGAGACCTACCGAGACACATAAATAACAGCCAGCTGCCCCCTCTGTTGCTGGAATCGCAATTGGCACAGTTACATGCTAATCGCTGTGACATACATACGTCTCGTACATGTATGGTACTGTAGGGAATTGTGCTTTGCCAGGTGCTCCTTCGTGCTGCCGTTCCGGCTCACGGGCGAGCCAAGGGGGGAGGCTTATGGGGGGAACATGCTCGTATCATAGTTGAAAGGATACTCGTGCAAAATTATCCTGGGCGTGGTCATACACGGTGGTCTCCTCCCAAAGGGGGGCGTTGACTGTTGTTGCCCTGTTTTCTGTCCGACAAATGCACTATGACGTCGGCGGAGCTGCGGAGGGCTTAGTTTTTATTTGAAGAGACCTCCCGAAAGAAGAACTCTTCCATGCGACAGGCAGAAGGGCAGCCCCGACTCACCACGGGCACGCCCCACGGAAGGGGAGAAGAAGAAAAAAGACACAGAATAAATTTTCATGGGAGATATGAGAGCGAATCCTGTCCCTCGTGCCCGGACCCGTTTGAATCTTCGATTTCGGAAAACAGCGTGCGGACTGGTCAATTGGAGTGCCGGTACCGTACTCGTACTGTCAAAAAGAAACAACACAAAAAATTCAGAACAAGCACCAGGACATTTTTCCCGGCGGTCAATCTTATACAAAATGGTAGGGTGGAAAGGTTTGGATGTTACCGCCCCTCACCCCTACGGGAATTATTTATTTCAACACTCCCAAAGTCACAGCAAATTAACGATCAAAAATACCGCCATCAGGAATGGAGGGGGGGGACACAAACGAATAGGGTGGAAGTGGAGTTAGGCAATGGGAATTGGGGGGAGAAGGGAGAAGGGGGTTCGAACTGGATACCCGTACGGCACCCCAGAGACGCAGCGCACCTCACACAATAGTTCACCCACAGAGCGGTGTCCATCCACACACACAACCACACAACCGCACATTACCGTACGTACACAACCATAACTATGACGCGCACCGACACCAGGTCCAGAGAATTGGGTACGGGCATATCGTCGTCAACGGGGGGAACAATGGAAAGAGGAGGGGAGGGGGGGAAGGTGCGGTGGAAGAGCTCAGCTGTGTGGAGCCGGTCAGCGAACAATGGCGGTGCGGCGTCGGCCCTTCCCCAATTTCGATCACACTTCTTCAGAGTAGCTAGCAGGGGTCAAATCAATAGTGATCGCATCCCTCAAGCGAGATCGGGGTGCCCTCACTGTCAGAAACGCCCCAGACGCCTTCTGGCGAAAACGGATTCGCCCGAAACAGTGAGAGCCTTTTTTTTTTTTTTTTTCCTCTGCGTAGGGTTCGGTCAAAAGTGTCCTCTAAGAAATTCGACACACAAACAAATAATACGGTATATATGCCGAGAGCTCCCAGGAACTCCTCCACTGTCGTGGCATCCTTATTGTACTCGAGTATGCTTTACCCCCGTCATCCGGCCTGGTAAGACCCGGCAAACTGGAAGCTGAATTCGCGGGAAGTCAAAGGGAAAAAAAAAAAATTTAAATTCGGGGAGATCAGCCACTCACTATGAAACTCCTCGGGAAAGAGGGTCCTACTTCTCTAGATTCTCGAGAGAGCCGGTGTACCGTGTGATACGGTAGCAATCTTTCCCTTCATGTGCCGGCGCTCGTATCATACGTGCATTCGCTCATCCGCTTTTTTTCTTCCTCTTCCTTTTCCCCCTCTCTCTTTCCTCTTCTCCCATCATACCCTTGCCCCCTCTCTCTACCTTTCTCGCTACCAACATCTCTCACTCCTTTTTCTCACTCTCCTGTCTTAAACTGGATTGATTTGAATGGTGATCAGTACCGGAATAGAGTTAATAAAATAAATAAGGGGTGGGGGGGTAAATCTATTGTTGTGAGTTTATTTGCTGATGAAAAGATTCATCTTTTCATTTTCTTTCCCTTTTTCCTTTTTTTCTTTCTTAATATTTCGTGCGCCAGGAGTGCCAAACTTCAGGATCCAAGAATTCCTGTTACTGGGATCTGGTGGTATTTGGGGAATGCTCATGACGGCAGATGTTGGGAAATTCATGAGACTCTTACCGTTAGCCGGTAACCGCGCAATCCGGGCTGACCTTACCACTCGTTGAGGACCCTTTATCAAATCTAAGGCTCAGTTCCACCAATTAGATGAATTTATAAGGGCCTAGCCCTCCTAACCAACCAAAAGCCTCACACTGCTATACGCCGGCCTCATCCATCCATCAATTTAAACTTCAACCCCCCATCTCTCTCCTCCAACATCCCTGTCCCTTTATTAGAGGAAGAACTTTCGTACTAATGCCTTCCAAAGACGAGGATGCTGAATTTGCAAAGGTATTTCCGCCTGCCGTTACTTTTCCCCGCCTTCTCCGTATTCAATCCAGTGAAGGTCTGCTAACCCGGTTGCTTGCCGCTACACTGCAGGCCTACAAGGACCTGGTGGAGTAACGAACCAGATCAAATTCTGTTGGGCACGTGGTTTTCGCTGACCGGTTCCTTTTTGCAGAGCTGAGAAGCATGCAGCTACCCTGGAAAACCAGTTGAGTTCGCTCGAGCATAAATTGGATTCGTTTCTGGCCGAGCATGAGGGCAAGCATCCCGAATCCAACAACACCAACGCTTCGGGAAGCATTAGCAGTGCATTGGGGACGCGGGTAAATGCTCCGCAAGGTGGTGATCTGGAGAAAACTCGGAAGGACCCTCAATGAGCATGTGCGGTGGTTTTGACGGGTAGGGATGGTAATGGCACTGTTCGTGAAGCCTGGATAAGCCGGGTTATCATTTCGTGCTTAGTGATTACCGCTTATCAGGGGATGCAACGGAATGGATTGTTATCCAAATCTACTGGAACCGCACTGCATATTAAAAATATAGCATGGCCTGTTGATGTCATGACTTTTGTACGTACCGGACTATCTTTTGGCGCTGCCCCAATGGATCACTTTTCGAACAAGCTCCGGCTTCCCGACAAGCAACCAATTGGGCATTTCTGGGAAGAGGGCCTCCTTCGTGCATGCTCTGAGTGTGCGAATCAATGCGGCATACATTCCTGGATCTGTGCAACAGCTCAACCTCAACAAATTACTGGCCGTCCCGTTACTCGAACCAACCCGAATTGAGATTGGAAGCTGATTAATGAAAAAGAATTGGTTAAGCTGATATAATTCATTCTAAGCCAATAATGTGCTGATTATCCTTGGAAGCCTTAAAAGAACCTCGATAAACCGAAATCACCGCCCGCATCCTTGACGGCAGCCCCCTTCTCGGTGACAATGGCATCGATCAAGTCTTTTGGGGTCACATCAAAGCTAGGGTTATAGACATCGATACCCCTAGCTGCCGTGACCAGTGCCCCTACGGTCTCCAAATCCATCCCCACATCAGCCGCGTCATTCTTCGACAATGGACCGCGGATAACGGTTACTTCCTTTCCGGGCCTATGCTCGATGACAATATCCTTGCCCGAAGCTGTCTTCATATCTATGCTCGTAGTCGGTGCAGCCACGACAAACTTGACGCCGTGATATTTGGCAACAATGGCTAACTGATAGGTACCAATTTTGTTGGCTGTGTCACCGTTGGCAGCTACACGGTCCGCACCCACGATAACAGCAGCTATGGATTTGAGGCTCATGAGGGAGGATGCCATTGAGTCTGTGATTAATGTCGCAGGTATCTTATCATGAACGAGCTCGAACGCCGTCAATCGGGAGCCTTGATTATAAGGACGGGTCTCGGTGCAGTAAGTGTGCGTTAGGTTCGAACCGGAGTGCAACGAGCGTATGATGCCCAACGCAGTGCCGTAGCCAGCCGTCGCAAGCGAACTAATGATCGAAATGAATAAAAGAGAAGACCCATATGTCAGCTACGATATCCCCGATCCATAATCATTCCCCTATTATCTCCCATCTGCCCATCTTGATCCAACAAACACCCCCGAAAAGACAATAAAGAAGGGGCAACCAACCCCGTATTACAATGGGTCAAGACGGCAATCCCCCCCTTCTCTTCCCCATTTCCAACCTCAGAATTCTCCAAAATCCACTCGGCCCCAAACCTCCCAATATTCTCGTTGTCCTTGACATCATCCGCCAGCATTTTCTCCGCGGCCTCAACATACCTCTCTACCACTGTCTCCGCACTCCCCGCTTCAGCGTTGACAACGACCTTCAACTTCTCCGCCGCATCCGCCAAATTAACCGCGGTGGGCCGTGACTGGACCAAATAATCCAACCGCCTATGCACATACGCCCTCGCGCCCCCCGCGCTCTCCTTGACTTCACCTGACAGCCCTTCTCCGGAGGTCAGTTCGACCACCAAAGCCAAAACAGCCACGATCGCGATCGCGGGCGCCCCACGCACAACCATACGCTTTATCGCATTGTAGGCGTCCTCGCATGTACGGATGGGGACGTAAACCGACTCGTGGGGAAGTTTTAGCTGATCGAGGATTTGTAGTGCTGGGGGGGTAGGCGTGTACAGGATTGCTTGAAGGGACATGTTGGGCGGATGAGGAGTGATCGTAGAAGCCAGATAAACTAGATATGGTGCGAGCGAGAAAAGGAGGGAGTAGGGGAAGGGGGAATGGGGGGAAGGGGCTAGAATTGAACTCATACCAAACACCCCACACCCAACCAACTAATCAATCTCCTTTCAACCTTTCCTTCCTTCCGGTGGCACTTCCGGCGGCAAATAAAAACTTGCAGTGGAGCGAAAAGCGGGCAAAAAGAAAAAATTATATCCACATGGGAAAGATGTGTGGGGAAAAAAAACTATCTCCCACTCCACACCCCCCACTTTCTGCCAAGATTTTCCGTGCGTTTGGATTGCCTCCTCTTCGCCCGGTGCCATCGATGATAATCACGGTCAACCGCACGCAAAGGAGAGAGGTGGAACCCCTCCTACCGTTCACGGTTGCTAAGACCTTGGAACCCCCCCCCCGCATCGGATACTGCATGCTCTTTTGCAACTTGACTTGAGATGGGATATCTGCAGATTGTTTGTTGGGAGATAAAGTGGCTGGTTTCGGTGGCAAATGCTGGCTTAGCTTGTCGTGGAGTGCATTCTCTGCCGGTGCGCGACATTGCCGGTCGATTTCCTACGAACTAACTTGTCGTACCATCAAGGAGTCGTGAGAAGATTTTTTTAATTTTTTCCTTCCTCTTTTTCCTTTTCGTGCGGAGACGATCATTGGTTTTGGCGAACGAATGGACAGGAAAGGTGCTTGCACGTGAAAGAAACAGAGAAAAAAAAGTCAATACTTAAAGGACAGCTCCATATATACACACCACGGTGGGAGAGTAGGTGAAGGTACAAGCAAGAAAAAAGAAAGAAAACGGAAAAAGAGAAAACTAAAAAAAGCCCTTTCGCCAATTCCCTAAATATATATGCTAGGAGTAGAATCGTTTTTCCCCTTCCCATTTGGTGAACAGGGAATAAATTACTGTAAAAGAAATGGGGGAGGGCAGTCGTAGCCCAGCGTTGTGACGATGGCGATAATCCCGTCTTCAGCTGATATCTGAGATAAACACCCTCACGAAATAGTTTCTACAATAGAAAATCTTTGATAGTAGTCCTGTCCTGTGATCTTGCTTCCCCTCCTTGGGATCTTATGTGCCCCATCGCCTGTGTAATAATCCTTTTGTCTCTCACTCCCGTCAATAGTTGCCCTCCTCCCATGGCCCGTTCTAGGCCTACCTGGTGAGCCGTGGACGCCTTGATCATTAGTTACGTGGCCGAAAGGCTCCGCATTAGCAAATCTCGCTGGTAGCGGCGGAACTGGTTCGATTGGTGGTAAAGAAGTCTGAATGTCCAATATTGAATCCTGATCCTGGGCAATTGTTGATGTGCTCCTTCGGCGCCTAAGGAAAGATAGTGATCTCTTGGCCTTGACTGCAGGTTTGCTGGTAGGCAATTCCGGAGCGGGTTCCGCCCTAAGTACCGCTTTAAAGTCTCCATATGAGCATCTCCTCCTGATAGCCGCCACCATGCTCCTTGCTAGAGACTTCTTCCTCCTTACACCCGGTTTAGCATCTTCCGGCTTTTCATTCGCTTTTCGGGAAGAGGCATCCTTGTCCATTACCATCGAGCTCGCATCGTGCTGCGCCCTACTGCGCGTGGTGCGACTATTTACCGAGCCCGTAGAACTGTAACCCGAATCGGCTCCACTACACCCGTCGCAGTCTTGGAGGCTTGGTCGTTTCAGACCAATTTGAGGATCGAGTCGTGACCCCAAAGAGACACCTCCGCCAGCTCGTTCCCGTTCCGACAGTGGAACAGGTCCTTCGTCGTCGTCGTCGTCGTCGTCGTCGTCGTCGTCATCATATATGGGTAATCTCTCAAACGCATCATAGAAACTGACTTCCTCTTGAAAAACAGAATCAGAGTATTCCATATTGGGACCTAAATCTAGGTCCGGTATTGTACCCGATTCAAGTGTCGGACTCTGGGCAAAACTGAAAGGACTCTCCGGGACCCTATCCTCCGAACCCTGCCCCGTAACAATTGGCGATGAAGGCACCAAACGAACCCCACAAAAAGGGGCTACCGGCTCCATGCTCCTAGCTCGATGCACTCCTCGTGCCGGCCCGAGGTTTGAGCCTTGATAAGACGGTTCTTGTGCAGCCGAAATTCTTGGGGATGCCGGCGCAGAGGAAGGAGCGGGAGACGCGGCACCATTCACGATTCTCAAGGACCCTCGTTTAAACGCACCAATGACACTATATCCTGAGGGCGTTGTGCAACGCCCTGCATCCAACTCAGCGGCCGGGGCATACGGCCCTTGGGAGAAATAGTCCACGTAATCCCCATAATCCATTGTAAGGCTCTGGCATTTGGTTCTTCTAGTAGCAGTCGCGGGCGGGGCAGCGAGAAGTTGTGATCTACGTCTAACTGTTCCAATAGCAGCAGTCGTCCTATCGCATTCGTTGCGCACCGTGAAGGACCCCGCGCTACTATTGGCCCTCGAGCGCCTAACTGTGCTACTTGCAATCCCAGTAGAAGGTTCGTTTCCCCCAACCCACGTCACCGCCAGATCTTGAAATCCCGCATTTGCTCCAAAATCGGCGTATACAGGGAGTGTGATCGATCCGACTAAATGATTTCCCCCACCTCCAGTACATTTACCCCCCAGCACCTCAAATTCCGGGCCCAAGTGACAGGTGACATCTGGCAGGGCAGCCCTCGCCTGGGGAGCAGAGAATCTGTTCTTGTGTGGATAGTCTCGAGACTAAACCAGGCCTTAGTAAATGCATTTCTTTCCTCCTCCGCAATCCGCCCCCGTTGCCAGGAGAAGTTTTCCGGACACCCCGGCAAACAAAGCAAGGGGAGAAAACAAACCGTGACGGAATTCGTACGAGGTTTGGTGAGCTTAGTTCGAGGAGGAAGAGTGCTGGTTTGATTTTCCAGTCGATGCTCCGACGGGAGGGACTGTGCAGCGCCCATCTCTAAGGCACACAGATCTCACGAAGGATATTCTTGACGGGAATATTCTCCCGGTGGAAAAGCGGTCCGTTAAAACCAAGAGCCCGGATAGGACCCGACCTAGAAGGGGTGCGCTCGGGAAGGGGGCGAAGGTCGGATTAACGAGGCATGAGACCAAGACGTCAGCAGGACGTCAGCAAGGAGTTCTCCGTCCGCGCAGGTGAAGAGAAGTCACAATGTGAGCAGAAAGGGTTTAGCAAGGCAGTGGACGAGGAGTGACGGGCAAAAGGCTTGTTTGCTATCAAGAGAATGGAACAAGGAGGAGGAGGGAGCGAGGAAGCAATGACGGCTGGCAGCGTAGAGGAAGGGAGTACTGTAGGTGAATGGGTTTGGTATGGACGAGAGGGGAAAGGGGAGGAGGGAGGGGAGGGGAGGAGGAAAGAAGGATGGGGGAGGTCACAACACGTACGCGGCCACGCCCACAGGCACACATACAATGGCCCACAGATGCAGCAGACACGAAGATGAACAGGAAAGGGAGATTATGATGATGATGATGGTGGTGGTGATGGTGGTGGTGGTGATGGTGGTGATAGTGATACATGGGGGAAGTCCTTGCCATCAGACGGAAACGGGGACGGGCAGGGAGTCGAGATGAGAGGGGAGGAATGGGGCTGTAGAGTCCGGTCCCGGTATGGTCTGGTATGGTACCGGTGCTAAAGTGCACAATTATTATTACAGAGTTGTGTGGGTGGAGGGATCCTTCTCTCTCTCTCTTTCTCGGAGGGTTGGGGGGGATACTGCATGCTCT
>PYWC01000035.1:476086-496420 GCA_003182015.1 Tuber magnatum
GCTCCCAGGAGCACCCAGCCCACCACCACAATTGCGGCAGGTCAGACTGCTCTACCAAGGGCAAAGCATGCCTCCATACAATGATCAAATGTAACAATTGCGGCAATCTCCACCTAGCTACCTCTAAGGAGTGCCCCACTTACCTTTACGCACACCAGGCAGCGGGGGTTTCGAGCGATGGTTGGAGTATTGTGTCTCTATGGTGTGGAGGGACGATTAGTTTGCTTTGACCTGTGGTCTGTTGTCCGGGAGTCGGGTTGCAAAGTTCTTCCAATGAACGGGAGGGAGAGAGGAGTGAGGAGCGGCTCAGGAGCCACAAGCTTTGATAACCTCGGTATGATGGTAGCGGCATACCGGTGACCGTGGGTTAGGATAGAGGAATCGACTATCGTGCGTGATAGGGATTAATCATTCTCTTTAGTGAAGGTCTCCATATTTAAAGGGAAAAGGAAATGCATTACCACTGATTATCGGCCCCACTACCGTAATCCTGAATTATATAAAAAAAACAAAAACAAAGAAAGAATAACTCCTTCCAGATTGATCATTACACCAGTCCCGTTCGTTCGTATCATAATACCACTATTCATAATTATGATGCCAGTTGTTGTCACCAACCGTCGTACCACACCCTGCCCTACCCTAGCATTCCAGAAAGAAGAGATGAATGAAAGATAGAAAAAGTCCTAGATTGTGAATCCTCGTTGTACAAATGCGTCCACCCGTGCATGAGTTACATAAAGGGAAGAACATCAATAAAATGAATGAATGAAGCGCCGTACCCTACCGAACCCAACCCAACCCAACCCAACCCAACCCAGAACAAGGGATGGAGGGGTAAAAGAAAATGAAAGGGCAAAAGCAAAGTGGCAAACCCCTGAGTCGAAAGGGGACAAAACTATTGGCACTCCCCCAACCCTCTGTCTCCTCCATCTACAAGTTCTCGAAAAACCTACTCCCAACAGAACTTCTATTACCCGGTTCGCCGCCCGAGGCTTCTCTCTCCAGGTGCAAATGCTCTCTCGAGCGGTTCGGTTCCACCGGCACCGGCGGTGTGCTAGGGAGTGCATCACGTTCCTCAGTACCATCCGAGTGATTTCCTGTGTCTCTCATTTTTCTCCTTTGGGGATCGTTATTACTGTTGTGGTTGTTGTGGGCGACATCGCCGTTGTCGTCATCGCCGCCGGAAATGTATACTTCGGTAAGGGTGGGGGTCGTCGTCGTCGGGGTTTGAGAACCATTGGTTTGGAGGGCCGGTGGTGGTGGAACGTTGGGGTACCGAGATGGTGCTGTACTGTGGTTGCTAGAAGGATTGTTATTTGTGGTTGCCGTTGCGCTGGCTGCGAAGAATCCTTTTGAACTGGTTTTACCAGCATTTCGGAGGTGTCTTCTTACACGGAATTTGTTGATTAGGGCCCGGAGGCCTTTTTTTTCTTTTGGTGGGGGGGTTATCGGGGCGTGACCACTAAAATTGCCGTCGCTATTGGGCACTATGGGGGCTGGCGGTGGTCGTGGTTGGCTGTTGCTGTTGCTGACCTTTGCTCGCTTGTTGTCGGTTTTGAAAGGTTGCCGATGCTCTTTAAGGCGAAAATTTTCCTCTTCCTTGCGACGCTTTTCTTCTTCTTTTCCCATTGCTATGGATTTTGCGTTCCTACTATCAGCGTACGGGGTTCTCGATGGGATAGTTTTGAAAATCATTTGCTACGGCGAAGGGCAAAGAAGAGGAGGGAGAACGAAAAAAGAAGGAAAAATGCTTTATGAGGTAATGCGGAGATGCTTGTTGTATATTTATATTTTGCATACCTCTAGCTCTCTTTAATTCCTCTTGCGTCTCCTCCTCCTGCGCTCTCCAGACTTCTTGGAGACGTTCCCTCTCCTCCAGTTCCATTCGCTCCCCTGCCGATCCAGCCTTTTCCGCAGAGACCCGCGCTCTTTCCGCCTCGGCTTGCCTAGTCATACCGTCTAAGACAGGTCTCACATTTCTCGCCGCAATTGCGTCTATTTCCTCAAGTGTCATATACCCTCCGCCCCCAATGCTGACCGTACCGTGATTCTGGTGCTGACGCTTATCGTGACCGGCCTGGGCGAATTCTCTCGCTCTAGCTTCCCAATCCTCCCGTCGGACTAAACCCTTGGAGTCGGCAATCTGGCGGTCGAGTCCTGACATCTGAGCCTCAACGTTTCGTTGGGCTGCCGCCATAAGCAGCACAGCGTTCTCACCACGTTTTTTATTCTCTAACCCGGTCGGGTTATCGTGCGAATGGGATGAATTCCCATCAGTTCTCGGGTTTCGGCCGCGACCACTTGCGCTTCCGCCCTCAGCCACAGCTGACCGAGATCGACTGAGCGATGCTTGGGCTCCTTTGACCCCCAACAGGGAGGCAGAGCGCTCGGGGTCGTACCCGATTGAAGTCAGACGCTCTGCAGCGGCTTCGCATGCAGCCTCGTCGAGATACGGACCGTGGATTGGATGGCGCGAAGATGGTGGGGTTGTTGCTGGACGCTGCCGTTCTAAAGACGGCACACGATATCTCTGTCCCGGTGAGTCAGGTGAGTGGATGTCGCAATCACGTTTAGCCATGGATATTGTGGCTGCTCGCAGAATATCCGATTTGCGCCTTTCCTGCTGTGAAACTCCGCCCGCATTGTTAAGATCGTTTTCAACCAGTCGTTCAAAAGCCGGTTCTACGGCGTTAGATGCAGGTCGAACTATTGGCATGTGGGCAAGCGATGCGGCCGTCAAAGCATTTCCTGAGATCTTTACCCCCGACTCGTGTCGGGGAGTCGAAGCGAGCCTGGTGCTAGAAGCATGTATGGCTCCTTGAGTGCCAGTCAGCGACCAACCCTCCGGGGACCGCGATTCCGTATGGGGGTTTATACGGTCGTTGCTGCCTTCCAAGGCGTGACTAGCTGCTTTTCCTGCTCCTGTTCCTTGGATCGGTTTCCATGGTTCTACCCTTCCAAGATTAGCATGAGCTAGACATGCTGCTGCCCCGGCTGCGGAGATGGGGTTAGGTTTCCATATTTCCACAGGTTTAGCAGAAGTATGTGCGAGAGAAGCTGCCGCGGCGCCAGCCGCCTCGGGGTTTGCTAGGCCAACATTGCAGAAACTTGGTAATTCGTGAGCTTCCGCTCGGCGTAAGTAGTGGGAGGCTAGTAGTGGAACATGTTAGCAGACTGGTGTAATCACTTTGTTGCAATGCAATTTAGAAAGACGGACAAACCAGCGCCCTGTTTGGGTTTGGGAAGCGGGGAGTCTAAAACGCTCTCTTGACCGGATTCTTCCGCCTGACACTTCAGATAATTCCTGTCGTTGGCTCGATTCGCAGCAGGGCCAGTAGGCCTTGATGGGTCCTCGTCATCGGTCTGTGTAGAAGCGGTCTGCATCGGTATAGCCCGGCTCCCAGCGGACATTGTGTCCACTGCTGTAGGCGCCATAGGGGCATGCGTGGGGGTGACCGCCGAAGCAGATATCGAGGATGTGGACGAGGTATCCGTCGTACTTGACTCCGACCAGTCCGTTGGGCTCTTGATCGGGAATAAGACTGCGGGTGGGGCCAGCAAAGTGGACATTTTTCGTGGCCAATGGTTCCTCCAAGTTGCCCGTTCCGCGTCCTGTTTCTTTTTGATAATTTTTGCAGAGATCGAGCGGGAAGGGGACTGCAGATAATTCCGGACAGATGGCTGTAGGCAGGAGGAGGAATGGAAGGGGGAGGACCGAGTGGAAAGTTGCAGGCACGGTGGGGAAATCAAAGTGGAATCCGACAACTTGGTTATAGTCCCCAAGCCGGTTATGTGGGATTGCCGGTATTCAATTGCTCTGGCTCTGACTCTACCGGTCTGTGGAGTTCAGCCCTCTTTACGGGGCAATAGACAGTGGGCCGGAGCTCAACGAATGATCGTCGACAGGGAGGTGAGCTAGCCTCGCAGATTGGTGGAGTTCAATCACATGTGATAAAGCACTTGGATCTGATGGATTGGAGCGAAAGGAGCGAGGAGGTAGGGAAGGGGGATGAGGGAGGAGGAGGAGGGACACAAGCATGGCAGGGGGGATTAATGGATGGGTCGATGGATGTAGGGGAGGGGGGAAAGGGGAAATTAACTTACGGTATTGTTTTGCTCTGCGAGAAACCTGCAGCAGAACTATGAAATGGGCGTTCCGAGAGACCCTCCATCATAGTTTCTTTCTCGTTTTTTGTTTTCGGCTTTTCCATTTGATTTGTCTCTTTGTTTGGTGGGGAATCTTGAGGACAGGGGTTAATGATGTCATTGGCCTAATATCATACCTTGTCACCGTTCCGTCATCACTCGTAACTCTGTGCTGCCGCTCAAAAGACCTGAATTCTCTTCAGCTTTGGGGGTGATCCTACAGTACGTTCGATACTGTAATCGGGTAGCACCGTTGACGGTACTCGAGTAGACTTAATTAAAAGTCAGTCCCGTTCTACGAGTACAATGGATTTTAGGGTACTCGTACTGTGGGATGGTAGCTTTATTGGAAAGATATCAGGGGGTCTCGAGGTTGCGATGTTAAAGCAAGGGATCGTTATTGTGGGACTGACATCGCTCACCGTTATGATACTACCGTGAGCCTTGCTGCTTGTATGAGTAGAGTTTCGGCTCGGGACATGACACTCTCGACACTCCCGATATCATGGCCTTTGGAAACTGCCCAACATGGAGCACTATGCGCAGGGAATGATGCCATGCCCCAGAAGCTATCTCCGGGGAATATTCTCCACTAGCCCCGATTGTTATTTGGTTTTAATTGTGAATGTGTGCACCAAACTGCTCGAGAACCGGTATGATATGAGTTCTCTTTCTATCCTGCCAATAAGGCTACCGGTAGGAGTGCCCTAAATGAATGGAATGCTTTCTACTCGTATCATACCCTTCCGAGGAGGGCTTCTGTGTCTGAATTCGCTTTCAATGACCCATGGACTGAGCCCAATCTTTGTTCATCACCCTTCCGATGCAACCCGCATCAATGCACATGTCAACCATCTATTAAGTACGCGAGCCTTAGGTTCAATGAAAAGCCTATTTCCACCTCGTATAAGGATGATGCCGGTCTCAACCGAGAAGCTCAATTTGCAACCGATCCTGCCTCGATTCAAACGTGACAATAGCCGTCTGATGTCCATGAAATAGGGTGAGTTGCTCCATCCATATTGGAGGAGAATCGAAGAAGCAAGGCCCCGTAGTCTTAAGGAGCCACCCAGCGCTGTAGATTGTAGCATTCAGGAAGCCGAGGGGAGGTGAGCCAGGTACAGTGCCTGCCGTATCTGCCCACTTACCCGTGACTGAGCAGAGTGCTGATATGGAAACAAATTATGGCCGGCTTCCCCAGCAGTGTTTCTCCCGTGGCGGTTCCGAGAGAAGCTTTCATGTGCCTGTGAGACAACATGCACAACCGGGCAAGATACTCGAGTACCGGTAGTGTTCGGGCGCACGCACGGGGCCGCTGGCCGTTCAGTATCACAATCAACGCCCCCTTGGTTGGCGTCAGATTTGGACCTCTTCCTCCCACCCTTTGTTATCATGGCAAGGGGATGGCGGATCCTATGGGGAATGATACTTGTATGCGAGGGAAAAAAATTGCCATACGGTAATACCTGTGCTGTACTATCCTACCGGTATATCGCAAAAATCGACAAACGCTGGATATCCCGCTTCCTTGAGCTAGCCCGCGTGGGTCAGGTGAAGAGGTATTAACACTTATTATCCGCCATAACACCAGGGTCCTTTGGACAGGGGGAAGGATAGTAACACTGCGTTTCCTTCCCTCCGGGAAACCTCCGGCGCATTCGATGCTCATTTCATTCCTTCGCTCCTATTGTAGTCTTCCACCCACACACAGGAGTCCCACAACTTCTCTTATTCCGAGTAACCGGCCCAATCATTCGCCATCCTGGACTGCTCCAAGCTTGGGATGAAGTTGAGCCAAACTTAATACAGCGTCCTATCTGATTGGTCCATTTTCTGTTGCGCTAGCCTCATGCCTGCAAGAACCAATTCTTGGCGGGCGGGAAGAATGCTCTTCCCATCTGTATGACGATTTCCGACGTTACAGTTTTTGTCTTTCACGTTTTGTTGCATGAGCGTTGGAAGCGAGTGTACCTCGAACGCCCTGCAGCCCATGCCTTTTCCCCTTCAACACAATTTCCTTCTTTCAGGAGAGAGAGTCGATGCTATATCTCTCATCGAGATACACTATCATCCACCACTGGGCTTTTAGGTTTGGCTGGTGGCACTGCACGAGAACCGTACGAGTACAGTACCGTACAGTAGAGCTACAGGTAGTAGCACCATTTTTTGGCTCCTTCTCTGCGATCCATGGTCACCTGGGCCTGCCAGCATACTCCATTGGCTTCCACTTTCGCCGGGCTTGTGACACGTGCTTGTTTGTTGGTTCCTTACCGTACCGGTACTCTGAACTTGGTGTTGCGTTTCAATGGTCCAACAGATTCTCCACGGCGAAGTACTCGAGTAGCAGACACAACAATTGGAGTTATTCCACAGCCTTCCTCGCCCCATCCAGGAGGCTCTTCACCATGACAGCTTCCCTCGAGGCTTTAGCTGCCCCGCCCTGGCCTGTTAGCGATCTTTGAGGAATCCATACAAGAACCCGTTGATGTTGGTTACCCAATTTCACTTTCTCAGCCTCAACACCCTGTGGATGTATGCAAATTTATATATGCCAAGTATATATGCAGGTATCCAACGGCAATGGTGGTATGAAAGGGAAATGCTCCTTCATTCCATCATTCCCTCCCTTGACACTCTCTTCAACTCACTGTCACAGTCTTGCATCGTTCTGTGCCCGCACTGGAGTTTGTTAGCCACTTCCAATATCAGTATGCCAGGGAAACGGGTCCCGGCCAATGGCACTGTGTCCGGGTGGGTGATTGGGCGAGCACTCTTAGTTGAGGAGGGGAGCGGAGCTTTTTAGTCTGCATGTCTCAATAAACAAATTGGCACCACTACACCCTAGCATTACGTCAAGCTTCCCACCTTAAACCCCCCTCGGAAAGCTCCAAATGTTTTTACTGCTTCCAACTTCTAGGGAGTCTAGTTAACTTAGTGGAGAAACAGATATAAAGTGTTTTTTAGCCCCAATCCCTCCCTTCTAACTCCCAACGTGTACACTAACACTCCTTTGATCCTGATCTTCCCTTGATCCCCCCTCGATTGTTGCCCCTAATCCCCCACCTCCCCTGCACCGAATAACCTCAACCTAAGTTACTTCTTCTGCCCCCAATGTTACTCTACTAGAGCCCAGAAGAATACCCTCATCGCCATCGAATATTTGTTTATCATAGCTCTTCACCCTGAACCCAATTCTCACTTTTTTCTTCCTCCTCAGATCCGTCGTTGAAATCTCCGGCACCGGCTCTCTCCTGCTATACGGCAGCTAACTTGACGGTCCCTACTTTGTCTAAGTTAAATTCCTTCGCTTGCCCGAAGGAATCAGCGTTTCTACTCTGGCCTCGAAAATCAAAATAAGTGTGCTAAGAGGTTACAAGGCCTCACGTAGCAGCAATGACCACATTCGTGGCCTCTCTGTGAGCATTCTCACTCCTTTGGAGTTTCCCTTTGTTGATGAATGCACTTCAGCCCTACCCGGTTTGCTGGGATACTGACATTCTCTATTCAGCCACCTCCCTTATACCGTCCATTTTGACAATGGCACCGAAACCCCCCGGTACAAGTCTCCGCTTGGATCACCCACTACCCCCCGGGAAAGAACCCTCTCGGACTCCCGGAGGTCATCGCCACGAATGAAGTTGGCAGCCAATATCAATAACCGCACCGAGATGGATCGCACTCCCTTTGAGAACCCAGCTCCAGTACCGAATCTTCTTCAGACACTTGGCAGAAGTCTCTCTTCGATATCAGCGAGCGAACCAACCCCTCCTTTGACCCCAACTGCCTCCGGTAGTCCTACAGGCGAGGAGCTCTTCTTCCGCCTCAGTGCTTCTGAAAATGCGCTATTAGGCTCTCCCAGTGAGCCGGTTTTTCCCCAGAAGCCCCACCAGCCAAAGCCGCCAACTGGGACGTCACCACGGGGCTCTGTCGAGAATATTATTGGTTCTAGCGTGCAGGGTCTTGAGGATAGCTACTTTCCTCTTCCCATCACCTACAAGCGAGAGAAGCGCCGGTCGTCTGCATCTGAGCGGAGCAGCTCACTTACGGATAAGTCTTGGCGTATAGAACGAACCGATCAAGGCAATGGTGGTTTGAAAAACGCCGTCGAGGCTGCAATTTCCTCAGGGGTTATGGAAGACAAAACCTGGGTTGGAACATTGGGGTTTCCTACGGATGGCCTTGAGGAATCAGTGAAAGTTGCAATAGAGGGGCGTCTCCGCGAGGATTACGATTCACTTGCAGCTTTTCCTAAAGACAAGGATTTCGATAGCCATTATAACCATTACTGCAAGGAGGTTTGGGAAATCTATCAAAGCTATGCCCATAGATGTGCTGATTGTTTCCCCAGATTCTATGGCCTGTTTTCCATTATCAAATTCCGGATCATCCAAAGAGCAAGTGAGCGGATACAGCTCCTTAACATTTTACTAAAAAAAATAAAATTCTAATTTGTATCTACAGGGCTTTTATGGATCACTCATGGAAATATTTTGAGACCGTCAATCGTTGTGTTGCCGACGTCACCATTAAGGATTACAAGCGTGGCGATACTGTCTGGGTTCACGACTATCACTTACTTTTAGTCCCTAAGATGGTCAGAGAAGCCCTCGGTCCGGAGGCCAAGATTGGATTCTTTCTCCACGTGGCATTTCCATCCTCAGAAATCTTCCGCTGCCTGGCGCATCGCCAACAACTGTTGGAGGGGATGTTGGGAGCTTCATTGATCGGATTTCAGACAGAGGAGTACACACGCCACTTTTTACAGACTTGCAGCAGACTGCTGCGTGTCGAGGCCAAAAATGATGGGCTAGAGCTTGATGACAGGTTTGTTAACGTTATCAACTTGCCAATTGGAATAAACCCCGTCCAACTGGAAAAGAAGAGGAAAGAAGAAAAGGTTCAGGAGTGGTTGGATACCCTCAAGACAAGATATGCCGGAAAGAAGTTATTCGTCGCCCGAGACAAGGTATGCCGCCCTCGTTCGTCATCTAGCGTCATTCTTGGCACTTATTATTTTCAGTTGGACGGTGTGCGAGGTGTTAGGCAGAAAATGCTGGCATTTGAGCTCTTTCTAAAGAAGCATCCCGAATGGGTCGGGAAGGTAGTACTGCAGCTCGCAGTCTCTAGGTATGGACATTAACAATCACCAGGTCATTTTGATACAAGTCGCTCTCACTACAACTTCCATTGTTGAGTTGCAATCAACCGTTATCGACATTGTAACTCGCATCAATTGCACGCATTCCACTTTGGATTACCAACCAGTCGTATACCTCCACCAGGACATTAGCTATCACCAGTATCTCGCTCTCCTTGCTATCGCCGATGCTCTCATCGTGACCAGCCTTCGTGATGGTATGAACTTGACAAGTCATGAGTTTGTTTACTGCCAGGACGAGAAACATGCTCCTCTTATTCTCAGCGAATTCACCGGGAGTGCTTCTGTGTTTGATGGTGCCGAGATACCCGTGAACCCGTGGGACCATAGCAAATGTGCCGACGCACTCTACCAAGCCCTCACAATGCCGGAAGAAGAGAAGAGCGAGAGATGGAAGAAGTTGCACAAGATTGTTATGCACCATAATGCAGCATATTGGTGTGAGACATTCATAAATGAGCTTCATCGCGCTTGGGAAGAGCAACAGCGACGCGGGTCAACTATGATCCCGAGATTATCGACAAAGGCTCTTATGGAGGCGTACGGAAAATCCGAGAAGAGGGTTTTCTTTTTGGATTATGAAGGGACATTAGCTTCGTGGGGTTCCCCTACAAGTATCATTCTCACAAGTCCTCAACGCACTCTAGACGTTCTGCACGACTTACTTCTTGACGAGCGAAATGTGGTGTACGTGATGAGCTCCAGAACTCCTGAGGTATAGTTTCTATTTTTATTTTTACTCCCTATTTCTTCCCCCTGAATTGAGCAACTCACGGTACAGTACTGATACGTGATGTAGGAGCTTGAGCGTCTCTTCCACCGAGTTCCAGGGATTGGGCTCATTGCCGAGAGCGGCTGCTTTATACGCTTGTTCCAAAACGACCGTTGGTTGCGCTTAGCGGATAATAAGCTCCCTTGGCGGCAGAGTGTGAAAGAGATTATGGATTACTACGTCGAAAGGACACCCGGTACTTTCGTTGAAGAGCGGAATTGCTCTTACATATGGCACTATAGCAGGGCGGAAGATCAGACGCTCGCTGCACGGCAAGCTGGCGAATGCTGCAATCACGTGAACGACTCATGTGAAAGCTATAATGTTCATGCGGTCCCCTTAGGCGGGGCAGTCCTTGTAGAATCTATGAACTGGACGAAGACAACTGCAGCACAAAAGGTCATGGTTTTGGAAGCCGGCCAAGATGAGCCCGGAACAGACTTCCTGATGGTTATGGGAGACGGCCGCGACGACGAACCGGTCTTTGCTTGGGCAAATGAATTGGGCCGCAGTGGGGCAATCAAGAACGTAACAACTGTTAAAGTGGGGACCAAGAACTCTCAGGCAAATACAACTGTCACCGGTATTGCGGGTAAGCCTGACTGCAAGAGGATTGCTCTTGCATGTGAGCGTGCCGAATGGTTGGCTGACAATTTCCCGCGAGATAGGTGTGCTCACTGCCTTGCATAAGCTCCCTGCTACAATTCCCGATTTTTAAGTGGGGTTTCCATTTATTTTTATTTTGGTCAATTAGGCGTCGGGATTTCCCTTTTCTGTGATGCTCTCTTTATTTTCTTTTGGAAATTTGTAGGGTTGATATCAAAAACATCTGCTTGCGCCTCTCGCTCGCCCCTAATTTTCTCTGTTATTCCTTTTTATCTGGGGGCTAATTACTCATTAAGTTGGTCGGTGGTAACCGTTGGGATACCGCAGAGAATCGATTTGACCATTGGTCTGCTTTGTAGCCCTGAGCTGGTTCACTGAACCTCTCTCTCCCTTCATTTCCTTTCAGCCGGGGATCGGTCGGTTGGCCCCTCTGAACAGATGAATGTTTCCGTACTGTGTACACATCTAACCCGGGTACCTACATAGATTAGCCCTCACTCTGGAGGGCTGAGGAGAGTGGAATGATTGAATTACGAATTGGAAATTCATATATCATGTACATACGGAACACGAGGGTGGGAATTGCCTCGGTGTAATGGTGCCGATGTCGATACGAAGATGACATGACAGGTAGTTATTACTATGACCCAGGCTACCATAGAGTTGTGAGACTGTGTCTGTGGTTTGCGATAAAATACCATACCCCTCGGCTCTGTCCCTGCCTACCGTAGGCTAGGTTGCAGCATCATATCGTAGAAAATCACTCCAAGAGGCGCAATAACATGGCCCAATGCTACGATGCAAAAGCTTACTAGTAGCCTGGAAAACCTTCAATTCCCGTCATTCCCCCCCAAAACTACTCACCCCTCACTCCCCATACCCCGTCCATGCTGTACAGTACAGGCGACCGATAGCACTCGTACCGTACCGCGCTCGAACAACTTTCAAAAGTAAAACTTATCCCCCCCCTGATCACCATACCTACCCACCATTCGATTCGAATCTTATCTCTCACCCAACCCACTGGCCAAATGCGGGGTACCCCAGCCTTACAAACCCACCCAGCCCCAGCCCCAAACAAAATCCTCCCCGTCAAGTTAGTTATGATACCCACCTGTATAGTCCGGTAATCGCCGAGGATCCAAAGCCCACCGAGCAAACGAGGCTTTCCCGCCTGCCTTGCTAATTCCTCGTAGTTTGAAATCCTCCCATGAGTTATCGATTTTTCCCCCGCTTTCCCCCCCCCTCTTTCAATTATAGATGGTCATGTCGTATCACTCGAATTGTCTTGGCGGGTTAATTCACAGTAAGTTTGAAGGGGGAGGGGGTTTGGGACTCTGTGGTAGTTGTGGACTATACCCAAATCGGTTCATCATACCGCACCAAGTTATCATTTCCTACAAGCACTGTACTGTATGGTACTCGAGTCTTAGACTGTACACCAACCCCGCACAGATAGACTATGACACCCATCCAGATTTAATCCACGGTAATCCCTCGAGCGGGGACGGCGGGACCGTACCGTACCGATGCCACATCTTGGATATATGACAGATAGGTAGAGCAGATATTGCACTTTGAGATATCACAGATAGATAGAAGCGTCATAGAAAAGTCACGGGCGCGCGGGGGGGGGGTTATCATCCACTATTCCATACCGTACCCATTCCTTTCACCGATCCAGCGTGCTGTACGAGTACTGCACATACAGTCGCCGTCGATACTCCTATGCAGCGCTTGTATGATACGTGTCGGCACTGTGCCAAGGGGAGGGGTAAAGTACTGTATCGCACCCGAGCACAAGGTATCGGGACAATAAGGGGTGCTAAAGTCGATTCTATCCTCCTACGGGCTAAGAATTCACAACCTAAAATAAGAAATTGCCGACAAATGGGATGGATGGATGGATAAAGTTGGGGATAGTGGTTCTGTTCGTATTGTTCTTGGTAGGATACCGCACGGCATGGTATAACGTCCCCGACCGGGAAGCTGGCCACGACGGGGAAGTTGGCCACTGCTGCAACCATCAACCTCCTCATCAATCGAGCTTCATATCAACAACCACGGTTCACTATGGGCAAAGTCAAGGTATGTACAGATACGGCAAAAGAAGCTCAAATTATTAGAGCTCTTGAGGCTTTGAATAAGGCAAAGCCAATCAGCATACACGCTGCAGCACAAAAATTTGGTGTTCTCCGAGCTACCCTCAGCAACCGATTTTTTAAAAAAACAAGGCCATACAGCGCTGCCCACGAAAGTCAGCAAACACTTACGGAGGAGGAAGAGAACCAGTTAGTCACATGGATTAAGCGTCTGGACCAGATAGGAATTCCACCAAGGCTTGTTCATGTTCATGATATGGCGGCTCTCCTAGTGAGAAAGCATTCCACAGTGTCGGATACGATTACTATCGGCCAACACTGGATAATGTGCTTTTTAAAATGGCATCTAGAAATCTTGGCTCGCTTTGCCAGTAGGATTGACCACCAGCGGGAAGTTGGTGGCAAACCTGAGAGTATTAAGAGCTTTTTTGATCGTTTGTGTGAAGTAAAGAGCTGCTACCAGATTCAGGTAGAGGATATATGGGATGTGGACGAGAAGGGGTTTGCATTAGGAATTGCAAAGGGGGGGAAGGTAGTATGTAGTAGTAAGAGACGGAGTCCAAGGATAAGGCATCCAGGGAACAGGGAATGGGTAACTCTGATGGAAGGAATATCTGTAGTAGGACGAGGCATTTCTCCCTTGTATATATACAAGGGAGAGGCACATTTGATGGGGAATCATGGCTATGAAGAAAGGGATTTAGCAAGCTTTGCTATTTCAAAGACAGGATGGACAAACGATAAGGTAGGATTCATTTAGCTGAAGGAAGTTTTCAAACCTGAAGCCCAGTCCAGTCAACATCGCCTTCTCATAATTGACGGCCACTCCTCTCACCTCATAGTAGAGTTTATTGAATTCTGCTTTAGCTACAACATCCACCTACTCTGCTTTCCTAGTCATTCAACTCACCTTCTCCAGCCTCTAGATGTAGGAATATTTGGACCATTGGGCAGATACTATAGTAATGAGGTTGATGACTGGACCTGGGCACATCCTTACCAGGTGATCAATAAAGGTGACTTTTTTCCACTTTGCCAGCAGGCATGGGAGAAGGCCTTGACCGAAGCAAATATCAGGTCTGCTTTTGCTGCTACAGGCATTCATCCTTACTGCCGTGGACAAGTGCTTGATATTCTTTCTACCTCAAATGGGCCTACTACTACTGCTACTACTACTACTACTACTGCCCCTGCCGCTGCCACTACCTCTACCATCTACAATCCTATCCCTCAACTCTCTCCACCCTCTACGGCAAAGCAGGTTACTCAGTTAAAACGAGTTGTAAATACCTGTGATGATATTCATATAGTATGTGAAGCTGGACTCGCCCTCGCAATAACTGCAGGTACTGTATTTGCTGCAGCAACGATAGCAGAAGAAACAGTTTGCCAAGTGGCTTCTGCTCCAAAGAAGAGCAAATTGGACTACCAGCACATTAGCAAAGCTATACTTGTGTCCCGCTCATTTCTGGATAAAGCGAGCAAGAAGAGGCTTGCAAAAAATGAGGAAGAGAAAAGGAAAAAGGCCGAAAGGGAAAAAAAAAAAAAAGGACCGAGGAACTGGAAGGGGAGTAGCAAGGGCGAGAAAAGTGCTTCTAGACACTGAAGGACCACAGGCAGACATGAGTGATGCCAATTTTCCTTCTCAAAATGAGAATACCTCAGCATGACCCGAGCTCTCCAATTCCACTACACTGAATGTGCTTGGTGCACTCTGTCGAGCACCTCTCTTCGAAATGAACTCTGATACTATGATTTAGATAAGGTATAGTAGATCTTTAACCATTCCTTTCATGTAAAAACTTACTTCCTATCTAGATTGACAATCATTTACTAGCCTTTATTAGATTTCACTTAATTGTGTCAAACCTCACATCTTTGCTCATTTTCCTTTTTTTTTTCTCACTTATTTCTTTTGTCAGGGTATTTCAGGAATTGGTTTTACTATTGCTTAATTTTCTGGCCATAGTCTGTATTCATTGTATCTCTATTCTAAATTTTGTCTTATGGTATGTGTGTTGTTGAGGTGGCCAATTCCCCGTCATGGCCAGCTTCCCAGTCGAGGATGTTAGTGAGGAACAGTAAGTGAGCATTTGGGGTAATAGGATATCATTTCCTATTCTTGGCTTTGTAGATGTATGGGGCTGGCACCAAAAATGATGAACAGTAACAGGAACGATTTTCTCCATCACAATGACCTACAAGTGCCCTCAAAAAAGTGAGTAGACATACTCAGTTCTATGACAACAACAACTCTAGAATCACCACCTTGCATACTCCTACAAAATGCCATGAAAACAAAATGGAAAATGACATGAAAGCATAAAATTAGAGCACATTAAGGTCATCCAGCTCTAGGTAGAGAGCTATTCCTATCATAAAATTTCCAACTCTATCCTGATCTTAGAGTTAACTATAGCTAAAATAATCAGAAAATAGAAAGTAAGGAAGTTTGTAAAAAATGTAACTCATTCTGGAAGACCTCACAAAATTGGACCTCACAAGCTCTGGTAGCTGAATAGGACAGCTGAGAACAATCTAATAACAATTTTAGCCAAAATTACCAATAAGTCTAGACTGGGTAGTTATTCCAATAAGGTTAAAAAGACATTTTACAAATTAGACTTCCAACTACAAATTCTATATTGCAAACTATTTTGAATACAAAGGCAAAGTAGAAGAGGTTGATATAGTGCTAGTAAAGATGTTATTGGACAGTAGAGGATTAAAGTAAGTGCTTCTATTCTAATGAGGCAAAGGTTGAGATTGAGGTTGGTGGAGTATATGAACAGGTCTGGTGAAAGCCCAGAACTGAGCTTTAAGATCACCATCTTTAGGCAACTTTCAGAGAGAAGTGAGTCTCTATTCTAGGCTACTATAGGATATAGACAGCAGAGTCAGCCTATTCATATCTGGTAGAAACTACTAGCAGAGTATCACTATTCAAATAACTGTAGTAGAATAGATTCAGAGCAATACAGCAGAGAGGTATTGAGACATGAATTCCTTCCTTCGTGGGAAAGAGTAGAAGGATTAGGAGAAGGGTTTTCATAAGTTCAGAATGGTTTAAAAATATATATCTCTGTACATAGTTATTAGTTAAAGTTGAATAATAGTATTATTTGCTCAGACTAGGTAGTCTATAGTGTCGCTCTTAATCCTATTGAGAATGTTAGACTGACTCTCAGATGTTAACTCAAAATCTGATTCCATATACTGCAGTAATGGCTTAAAGACATTGCTGGACTATTTTGCATAACTCAAGAGAAATATAATAGAATTGAGTAGGAAAAGCTTGATAGGTTTATTGATTCTATACCAATCAGAGTTCTTCATATAATTTGTTAGTATGGGGGCTATTCTGAGTGGTAATCTATAGTTCTCTCTTTCTTATTTTATATTTCTTACTTTTGGTCTGAGTAGTCTATTGGTTTTTATATAAAGATATATTTTTATAATTGTAACAGTTATTTTTCAGGAGCATGAAGGCTTATATCCACTTACCTTCTCAGAGGCACTTGTACTATCATATTAGAAAAATGAACTTTCCACCATACTGATATCTAAAGGGTAAATATATAACACCAATAAGACCTAGAGTTATTACTCCCTGTTACATACTAGATTATCACAGAGTAAAGTAGCAAAATAGATAAATATTTTATATATGGTAGTTTTATAGTAGGGTCATACTTTTAAGTTATAATGAATAAGAGGACAACCTGGTCATTCATGCCAGCTTGATAAATACAATATTGAAGGACCAATTAGTTAATTTAAAAGTAAATAGAAAAGATAAAAGTTAAATTAGAAAACGATTGGCTAGAAGGTTCAAGGTGAACTGTCAGTATCAGAACAAATAATTCCAAGAGCTCTTTCTTGGTATAGCTATTCATACTATAAGACCTATATAGTTCTGTCTAATAAGTTCTTATATAGTTGCTTGGTAATCATATTACCCACAATCCTTCTGATATCTATATACAATTATAGCACAACTATATACTAGAAGAGCCAACAAAGATGAAAATCGGAAGTTTATACTCTATATAAATACACTGATATAAGATAGAATAAAATTTCTAAGTTTATAAAACTTCTCAAGTCAACTATTTCTTTGGAGTCCAAAATCATAATGACAATACTTATAATACTCTCAGATCTAGTAGACCAAAGATTACTAATCCTAAAAGGTACAGAATTTTTAATATTATTGATACTGAGTTTTATTTAGCACTCAGAGATATTACTCAGAAAGCTAATATTGGTCTCAAAAAAGATACTATTAATAAAATCTCTAGTGAAGCTGGTTTTCAACTTAAAATTCCTAAGAAAAAGTCATTTTGGAGAAAAGGACAGAAGGAGAAGAGAATAGAGTTTACTAGGGTAAGGAGAAACTGTACAAGAGTATGGAAGTGGATGGTTTTTGTTGATAAAGCTATCATACCATTGAATATGATTCAAATCCTAGAGGTACAAAGGTTAGACTTAGACCTAATTAAGAGCTGGAAGCAAAAAATCTAAAGCCCAGCTTTAAGTCTAATAGAACCAAAATTGGGGTCAATACTAAAATTATGTATAGGGGAAAGACTAAGTTAATTCTTGTAAGAAAGAGGACAGAGGAGAAAAGGACTAGTAAGGAGGATAGATATGAACTCGATACCTACTAATTTGCAACTGAGATTTACCAGCTATATTTTATTCTCTTTATAGAAAGAATAAATAGAGCAGCTAAAACTATCTACATAGCTGCTAATAATGCATCATGGTATAATAGGGCAGAAAACAAAAAATTACAAGAAGACTATAGGTATCTGAGATGAACTAGGTCTTCCAACTTCCTAGATCTCAACCCAATTGAGAATATGTAGGTGCTTCTCAAAAAAGCCCTCAGAAAGAAATTTATTAAGCTTGAGAAAAGCTCTTATAGTGCTGCTGAGTTGTTTCAGATAGACAAGAAAGAGTGAAAGCTTATTCCTCAAGTAACATTTAATAGGCAGAGGGAAAGGATGCCTAAAAGATCTCAGGCTGTACTGGATATAAATGGAAGTTATACAAAATGGTAGCATTACTAAATTATTATTCTTTATCTCTAGTATTATTTATTATTTAATTGAGTTTATATCTTTTATTTTTTTATAGTCAAGATTACTATTTGGTGTAGAAGTGTGGTTATTGGGGATTAGATAAGAACGTATTAGATACAACTATACAATACCTTTTATCAATTAAGAAAATTAGTATAAACAAATACATTTCAGTGACTTCCACTAGTAGAAATCAGTTGACTACTAATAAAAACTAATATATTCAAATAGGTATATCTTTGAAACTTTAATATAGAAATTGATATAGATAACCAGATTACCTTATAAATACTATTATATTAACTACCTAGAGTAGTATATCTTTTAAAGTAGAAGAATATTAGTACTTATTTGGGATACAATTAGTTATAATTGAAAATCAACACTAGTTTTTTTTATTAGTAGTAGAAAAGAACTATTATGGCAATAGGTTTTGAAACTAGGTATTTTTTTAGTTTTTGGAGATTTTTATAACTTTTCTATACCTTTTTACATCTCAATATATTAAGGATAGAGTGTTAATATAATGAACTTATTCTAGCTTAATTGAGGTAAATACAAAGTTAGGTATTTCTTTATATAGTGACAAGACAAAAGTCTTTGTAATTGTGCTATATAAGACAAAGTCTGTACCCTGAATAGTATTGCACAATCCTATAATAATAATAAAAATAATTTTATATTAAAGATTACAGTATATGTAAACATTATATGACTCAGTTTTAGTATTTTGTAAATTACTCCTTAGCTTCCATCACTGTAGCTACATAAGAAGACATGAACTTATCGAGCTTTGCAAAGAAACTCTCTGGTATTGTTTTCTACACCAATGGTAAGATCTCTACCAATCGATCTCATACTTTCTCAGGACCACTGGGGGTATTCAGGATATCAGGATACTGTTTATGCGATTGGCACTTAAGCTCAACCCATGCATATTCAAATGGGTTGAATCAGGTAAAAGTGGGGAGTAATCTTCCAAATTGATTCCATTCTAGATAAGTCATACTATGGTGTTGTGAGAAGTGTGCACCTTTGGATTATCCTGCTGAAAGAGAGGATCTTCAACCTTATCAGCAATCTCCTGCATAGGTGGTACTAAATGGGCATCTAATAGTCTAATATAGACATGTCTATCTACAGTTGTATCCCTAATTGAGACTAAAGGACTTAGGTGCTTTCCCCAAAAGCAACCTCAAACTATTAGGTCTACCTTATTGGTCTTCTCTCTAGACTGAATGCAGTCTGATAGCTACTTCTCATGTAGTGATCCAAACACCCAACTGTGTTGAGCATCTGCAGATTTTTGCACTGAACACTTGTTAGTATAGAGGATACGGTAATGTGTTCGGGCGAGGCCCTAGTCATGTAGCGGTACGATAGAAGCAGATGGCTGCATGATCAACACGAAGCGAGTGCTGCTTGTTAAAGGAGGCTGCGAACGGGGCGTAATAGGAGATCAGAGAAGTAACCATTCAACCAAGTATATTTAAGAATACTGTCTGTCGAAGTCTACTGTTTCCATCGCGGAAATCAGCGGTCTTTAAACACAGCATATCGCTTATCTCCAGTATGAGCGATATTGCAAAACAAGGTGTGTATCAACCGATAGCACACGAAACAATACAAGTATTAAATGATATAGTGAAACCAAACATAAAACAAGGTATGTATCAACTGATAGCACACGAAACAATACAAGTATCAAATGATACTGTGAAACCAAACATAAAACATAAAACAACCTAGTACCCGTACCGGTTACACTCCCAAAATAAAATAACAATTTCACTAAATAAAACAATCTAAGGAAATCCTAATAGCCGGTAGTTCTGCTATTCTCCGGAAAGGACCTATTCTCATCGTCATTGCTATCGTGCAACAATCTCAAGTTGTCCTGCAACATCCACTCCGCCCCTTCCAGCCATCTTTCCAAACACTCTCCGCATAGCGCTCCGCGCACAAAGCAACCAGGCTCCCAGTAATGTGGCAGGTCCACAAAGTTTCAGACTATCCGGTCCTCCCATTCCTCCGTCTTGACATCGATTCGTCCGCAATCTTCGCAGTGATCGATGTAAAAAATCTTCCAGTAAGCGTCTTCTGGAATGATTTCTCGGTAAAGTAGGTACCCCAAAGTGAGGTCTCGTCCCTTTATGCTGACTTCTGCGTAGTTTGACATTTTTGTTTAAAAATAGGTTTGTAATAGGGTGAAGGTTTTTTGTAAGAGGTTAAGGGTTTGGAGGTCTGGTAGTGTGGTCTGTTTTCTTTGGCGGTTTAGAGGGCTGGTGGCCGGTATTTATGTTTCTGTGGTGACCTCGCTTAGGTGTTGGCCTCGCGTAGGTGTCGGCCTCGCTTAGGTCTTCAATGGAAAAAAGGGGTTGCTTAATTTCGGTTTCTTCCGTTTCCATGCAACCATCACGTTTTTCTGTGCTCAGGTAGCACCCGCTACCGAAGTGGAAA
>PYWC01000035.1:500331-558462 GCA_003182015.1 Tuber magnatum
TGTCATCGGCGAATTCCACTGCTGTATCCCCACACCGGATAAGAGCATTATGTCTTTTCAGGAATGGCATTCCAATCAGGGCGTCATACTTTGCCAAGTTCCCCACCAACATCTCCTAATTTGTCTATTTCTTTTTCCCGATTCCTACAGTCAGTCTACATTTCTTGTGGCTTGAGGAACGGGATCCTTTCATAGCCATATTGACTGTTGTTGGTTGGGGTAGAGGCTCCGTTGGGATGCCATGGGTGGAGATAAAGGTGGCGCTTATTATGTCGCAGCCGATTGCTCCCGTGTCAAATAGTACCTTCGCTAGGTGGGCTTCTATATAAATCATTTCTTTAAGAGCGTCACGGGGTCTGATTGCCAGCGTCGGTTTAGTTCGCAGGCTTTCCATCTCCACTGAGTTAATTTCCACCTCGTCATATTCGGTTGCTTCCATGTGGTTTGTGCTTGTCTCTCGCTTTGCGGCCTTTCCCTTTCCTTTCTTGGCATAGGAATTCTTTGCGTAGTGCCCCTTCTTTCCGCATTCGAAACATGTGCCTTCCTCGCGTCGTTTCTGTTTCTTGTCCTTCTTGTCCTTCGAATCCTTGCGGTATGGTTTATCCTTCTTCGTATTGTCCCGCGATGATGATCCTTTGCTATTTCTTTGCTGTGGCACATGGGTTCGGTAAACTCTTGTTTCATACAGGATAGTATCCTTCCGTTCGGCCCGCTTGACTATTTTGTCAAAGGAATCACCATCCTCCTCCATGGGTTCTACCTCTTGGCGTAGTCTGGGATGCATTGCTTTATACAATCTTTGTCGTAGCGTATACTGAGACACTGTCCTGGTAGGCAGTCGTCCATGATACATTAAGAGATCTGTCGCGACCAGGGTTATTCTTTCTGTTTTGCCATTTTGTACTTGCTGGATTTCCTTGAATCTTTTGTATAGTTCTTCCGTGTTTTGCGAGGATTGGAATCCCTCTCTCAAGTACTTTATCAGGGTCGTTCCATGGATCTTTTCCCCACTCTCATAGTGGTTCATTGCTTGGTGGTATGCTTCTTCTGCCGTTCCAGTGTGGAAGCTTCCAAAATATACTCCGCTTCCCTCCTTAGTTTTTTCCACTCCGTGTAGGGCCAGGTATTGAGATGTTGTTACCACCCACCGATCGAATAGTGCAGGTTTTATGTCGTCCTTTTCGCCCGAGAATGAGGGTGGTAGTGGGAGTTTGATTTTAGGTCCTGTTCCCCCGGCAGATTCACCTTCGGATATTTCGTGTTTGGACCTTTCGTCACTTGAACTGTTGTCTGAGGAGCTTTCTGGATAGTCGCTGAGGGATTTGTCTGGTGGCTGTCCTACTACCGTGTGATTGGATGCTTCTTCGTTGTCTTCTTCCTTCTTGGGTGTCCTGACAGGGAAGCTATCTTTCTTCGGTGGTTGCGCTGGTGCCTCCCCCTTGCTGGGGCTGAGGGGAAATAGCGCAGGAAGGCTTGTTGCTGCCTTTGTTAAGTCGTCAGCGGACTCGCTAAAGGTCTGCTTGGCCAAGTCTCCCGCTAGCTGTCTTTCTGCTTCGTCGCTCGCAAATTCGCTCTTTGGCCCTTTCAGTCCTTTAGGTTGCCTTTTCTTGGTAAGGCCTTCTCGTGGGACCTGCTTCCCCCTTCGAGTCTCTAGTGACTCAATGGTGTTGTGTTGGCGGAGCCGAACCTTTCGTGGTTCTGCCGCTCCCCGATGCTAGCTTCGCTAATTGGACTTTCCGTAGGTTGATCAGACCAGGTCCCTGCAGGTTTCTTAACCACTTGCTGAGGTTAAAAAAATGTAACGTGTTCAGGCGAGGCCCTAGTCATGTAGCGGTACGATAGGAGCAGATGGCTTCATGATCAACACGAAGCGAGCGCTGCTTGCTAAAGGAGGCTTCGAACGGGGCGTAATAGGAGATCAGAGAAGTAACCGTTCAACCAAGTATATTTAAGAATACTGTCTGTCGAAGTCTACTGTTTCCATCACGGGAATCAGCGGTCTTTAAATACAGCATATTGCTTATCTCCAGTATGAGCGATATTGCAAAACAATCTGTGTATCAACCGATAGCACACGAAACAATACAAGTATCAAACGATACTGTGAAACCAAACATAAAACAATGTGTGTATCAACCGATAGCACACGAAACAATACAAGTATCAAACGATACTGTGAAACCAAACATAAAACAATGTGTGTATCAACCGATAGCACACGAAACAATACAAGTATCAAACGACACTGTGAAACCAAACATAAAATATAACACAACCTAGTACCCGTACCGGTTACAGATACCCAGCAAGTCTTCTGTAGTCCAATTCTTCCAAACTAAGGCCTATTCCTGTTGAGCCATAGCATGTCTTGATTCCAATTTAGGTTGTATTTGTGGAAGCTACTTTTTAACATTAGCTTCTTGAAGGACATGATCCCTGGTATAAATTGAAACAAGAGGAGTATATTGGTTTTGAAGTTCTAAATGGGTCATCGCATGATCTCCTTTAATAGCTCTGACAATTGTGTGCATTTCCTGATGACTAAGCAGCCAGGGATGACCTACTCAGGATTTATTATCTTTTGATTTATAAGTATATATGTCTGTAAGAAAGTTTTGAACTGTTGACCAAGGATGGCCAACAAGATTGGCAATGGTTGAGATTATTTGAAAGATATAGGAAAAGGCAATGATCATGGCTTTTTCAGTATCTGTGATCTCTTTGTGGGCTGTTTTATGCTTATGGGCTTGTTTAGCAGATATTGTATAATTGTTTTGAGTAGTGTAACATGATAGAACTCTGACAAAGTGTGTATATGATTTTAAAGGGAGGTCAAATTATTTTTGCTTAGGTATTGCTGACTAAGCAATCACCAAGACTTTTGTCTAGTCACTGTACAGGTACTAATATGCAAAAATTGGTCTACTCCTCCAATATAACAAACTAGCTTCTATGCATATAATACTTCTTGAGTCTAGAGGATATAATGTGAAGGTTTCAAAACATTTCTCATGAGAGTTGAACTCTTTATTGGTTCTTAAATTTAAAATCTTTAATTATTTGTTTTTTATTTTATTATATAGTTGAATAGCTTATCTCTCAAGGTACCTAAAATATGTTTATAAATTCTTTGTACAAGGAGAATTAATTATTAAAACAAGTTTTATGATTTGTATGAAAATTATCCTGAATGCAACTGAATCCTTAAATCACTATTAATAGTATTTGATGCAACATATTTTATTATTGGAATAGGTTGAGTAATAGTTGGTAGAGGTTAAGGCTGTCTGCTGAGTTCTAAGAATGAAAGGAGGAAGAAATAATTCTGTATTGTTAAACTTATCAATAGCTAGCATGAGCTTACTTATATTTTACTTCTATCATATTATAATTCAAAAAATTAAACGAAAGTTTTTTTATTTTTTTCATGATAGTTATATAGCAAAAGTAATTTTAATATAGTTCTGGAAGCCTAAACTTTGTACTAACTTTCTGACAAAAAATAATGACACTTTGGTATATAATGCCAAGTGTAACACTTCTAAAATAGGTTACCCTAGGTCTTAAAAATTTGTCAGCATATAAGATATGAAAATATGAGTGACAATTCATGTTTACTGTACATAGCATAATATAATACTAGTATTCCTAGCCTTATTAAAATTATTCAATATCATATTATCTAGACCTGTATAAAATATTTTCCTTTTTGTACAAGTTTATATCCATATTGTAATCTAACTTACTTTGCCAAACATTCTTTCGCATCCCTTCAGCTTTACCAAATTGTGTATAAACCTTCCTTAGTACTCATAGGAAGTCTTATCTAACTCTGGCTTACATAACTGAACTTTGGATAATAGGTTTAAAAACCTAAAATTTACATAATAAATTTGAGGTGTTACAGTTGGCATTATATACTAAAGTATCACATTTTTAGTCAGAAAGTTAGTACAGAGTTTAGGCTTCCAGAACCATACTATCTATATTACTCAAAAATTATGTTTTGCTATTATTGAATTACTATTAGAAAGCTTTCCTATAAAATTACTTTTGTAAATTTCTTGAAATTGTGGTAGTTACTATGCAAACTTCTAAGAGTAATAACTCAAAACTAGGTTTAAGATGTCTGACCAATTTTTCTATATCAATACTCATATTTGCAACTGGCTATCTTATTAGACCTTAGTCTGATTGAAAATATTTAGTATTTACTAAATCAATATATTAAAGTATTTAATAGATTTCTCAAAACTCTTAAAAAAATATATTTAACTGTAAAAAGAGAGTAAAATGATCTAGAAAAAAGTAATTGAAATATGTATATTAATAGTAGACCTAATTGGCTAAGACAAATTAAATAATAAAGAGATATCCTATGCAAACAGAATTTTAGTTGTATTTTTTTTAATATTACTATCTATCTAAATATTTTCTTTTATGATTCTGAAAGGCTGGACTCTACCCCAATTTTTAGACAAAAAGTGTGATAATACTATTGTAATATCAAGTGTAACACCTATGAAACTGTATCGCCCTTACATCTAAAATACTAAATCCTAACTTGTAAATTTTTAAAACAAAGTATTATAATTTATAATTATCAACTACTGGAGTAATAATTAATTAATCAATTTATTCAATCTCATAACCTTTACATACCTTTCTGTTACTAAGTTATTATTTCAAGTTTATATTTCTATCGTAGGTAAAATATGTTATGATCAAAAGAAGACATTGCTAATGTTATTGAATTTAAAGACAGAAAGAAGGACACAATTGGGTGGCAGAATAAGGGACAAATATATTTAGAGTAGGCTAATAGTGAAAGTAAAACTTTGAATTCAATTATTTTACTGAAATACATTCTATTAATATTTCAACCAATTGCAGCTCTCAGCAGTACTTATAACATCCTCCATCTCTGTTGCAACTCCAGACATTGAAATTTATTTCCTAATTGAGAACGACTCAACACTAGAGAACTATCATCACAATTACAGGTCTTGCACCTCCTGCCTGGGGAGTGCTAGACTACTCCTATTCCTCTCTCGCTTGGCTGGGCATTACCTATGGCTCTTACTACCGTTTCCCCAGAGTTAATCCTCAAGGGGATACTCCCTTCTGTTTGCAGCCACCTTGCGGTGGTCCCTCTTCTATACTTCCCCGCTTTCCCCTGGGCCTCGCTTCGGGGTCCGCCCATGGTCGGCGGGCTAGTCAGTGGCCTGGGTGTTAGGTTCGCGCGATCGGACTTCCTCTGCTTGGGCATGAGGTCTGTGGCTGCTTGTTGTTCCCTGAGTCCTGTACTTCTTGCTTGCAGCCTCATTTCTGCTCTCTTTGTGGGTCGGCTGGCACCCTACTGCCATTGCTTAACTTCTACCATGGGGACTCCTTCTTTGGGATCCTGACCCCTCCCGTCCCGGGCCCTGGTTGGGGGTTTCTTTACAGGCTTGGCCTTTGGTATCACGAGTGTCATCCCCCAGCTTACCCTTTTGCTAGGGTTTGGCACACCCAGCCTTGCCCCCCCTTCACCTACCTCGGCCGTCCCCCCGGCTCACCCCACCTTTGCGCGATCAACTAGGCCTACCGGCTAGCACCGTTTCATAGGTCCGAATGTGGCATTGTAGTTTCCGTACCTGCCCGTTAGGGGAATTCTTTGGGGGAAATTTTACTTTTTGTTTTGTGCTGTCGCCAGTGGGGTTTTTTGTAGCTTCCTGCTCTTCCTGTTACTTGGGTTTCCTTAGTTTGTCTGGTGGCTGGCTGGCGGCCTGGGCGGTTGTAACGATCCAGCATACATGAGCTATGGCAGCCGGAATCTACACCCATACAGGTAGCCAGGAGGCGAACTGGTAGGAACCGGCGGGCAAGGTAGTACTTGACCTAGGGCGACCTGATGGCCTGGGCTCCGAGATGAACAGAATCGGCTGACCAGATACTTAGGTATCTGGGCACACCGGGCAGTGGTGTCAGTGTAGTTACAGACCTCTGAAGGGGCAGTTACTCAGTTAGGCCAGGTAACTGGAGAAAGGTCAGAAGAATCTAACTCAGGTGAAGGAGTAGACAGGGTAAAAGGGAAAAGTTATCTTGTCTACCGGACAAGGTTACCCTACTCTCAGGCTCAGGTTACCCTGCCATGAGGCTCGGGTTACCCTGACCAAAGTCCTGAGTTATCCTACCTTTCAATACAAAGTCCCTCTGGGAGTTCGGGAAAAATGACTGGAATGTTGGTCACACAAACCCATGCATAATACTGGAATCTGGGTTTCCGGGGGATGCTATTGGGCCAGCTACGCAGCTCCTAAGAAGCTGTAAATTGTAGACATTATTTCTATCATACCACTCTGGCCCCGCCTTGAGGCCCAGACGTCATGGGCAAATGGTTGTGTAGTTGTGCACAGTCAAGCTAAGAGGAATCTTTGGAGACCTGCTTGCAACACCGTATACGTCGCTGCTGTCCGGTCGACTGTAAGCTGTTGGCAGGATATACAAGAGGGCATAGGATGGAAGGTGGAGTACCTCCTCCAAGTTGTTCGGAGTAAAATGGACCAAAACCGACGGAGTTAATGGGTGTTAACCGTGGGGGTCCCGAAGATAGTCCCGGGTGGTGCCAGGGCGACTGGGAGAGTTTTCCGCCTACGAAGCCCAAAAGTGTCACCAATGCCATAGTCTCTGAAAGGGAAGTGCAGAGACACTAAAAGCATGATTCCTACTGCAGGTAAGGTAGATCCGAGGTAGTGGTCATGGGTAGTGCCCATTGGATCACTCCCGGACTAGCGTATCCCGCAGAAGACACCAGAACCACGCAACTCGTAAATAGTAGATAGATAAACCGCTCCCGGTAGCTTCTGGAGCCAAGTAGAAATCAATGCATATGGGAAGGGTGTCATAGATAGTCCTGTTGATCAGGTGTCTGGGCTGTTAGCTACTGGCAAGACCCCGATGCGAAGAAGTTTGCACTATGTTGGGTAAAATGGGAATGCACCGCAGAAACGATAACTGCACAAGGTGAACACCGAATAGAGTGTGTCGACACATGCATGCCCGAAGGAGATGCCAGGAGACATGTCGGACCACCCTTAGCGGAGAAGGGTGTGCTCGAATAGTTGGATTAAACTGATGGGGGAGTTTCTGGCATAAGATAAAACTACCTGAAAGTCTATGCGAGAACTCTTCTCCTCCAACAATCAATCCTCTCGAGACCTTAATTGAGAGAAGCCTCAGGCTTAACGATATTAAGTTTTACCGTTTACTTTACTCTTACATTGGTGTAAACCTTTGGCAATAAGTTGGAAGTTGTTCGGTACAGTCACAACCTTGGGATCCATCTTACTAGGGGTGCTCCTGTTACAGTATATCGTTAAGCGATCTCCTCGCTTAACTCCTCTCCTGATTAATTGCTTTTCGATCTTCGGCACTGACCTTGCGTCAATACTGGTAATGTTGTCTAGAACACATAGTCCAGGGTGGAAAGCGCAGTTGCTAGTACCGAACTTCAAACCAGAATGGAATCCAACCCGGATTCAGACCTTGACCTTGACCAGAATACCGCCAACATGTTTCGTGCACCGGTTTTTGCAGATGTTCACGGTATTGACTGGGACAGCCACCAGTTACTCTTGCAGGCCGCCCCTCTTCAGTTACCCATTGAATGTCTTGATCTTATGATTACAGACCCTCGTGCTGTAGCGCTTTCATTTTTCCAAGACCCTAACCTTGTCCACAATATGACCCTTCCCCTGCCGGAAGGGGTCCCATTTAGCCAGTTCTCCACCGACTTCGTTGAACCTTACATCGTCTGGGAGGTATCTAAGTTGATTGTGGAGGCGAAGCGGGAACTGTAGAACTAGAACATCCAGCAGCAGCAGGTGTTCCGAACACAGATCACCACGGTAGCAGTGGAATAGATGAAAGTGCAGCAGGAGGCATACCTGCGGATGATAAGGGATCGGCACACATTGAAGACTTGGATGGCAGCATTGAAACGGGCTTTCGAAGGAGGGTATAGTGTTGATGCTGAGAATGATGTACTGATGTTAGAGGCCGCACCCCCACTCCCGCTCGTCTATACCAAGCCTGAGAACTTTGGCATAGAGTTGGCCATGAGAGCCAGAGGCGACCAATGGAGGGCGTACCTGCATTCAATCGGTATACAGATGTTGGAAAGCTTGAAAGGTGATGGGTACAGCTATACCTCCTCCTTCCCATGAGCATCTACAGGCTCTCTGTCAGTCCCTCCCCCAATCGCGCGTAGT
Source organism: Tuber magnatum (assembly GCA_003182015.1). Classification (NCBI taxonomy): domain Eukaryota; kingdom Fungi; phylum Ascomycota; class Pezizomycetes; order Pezizales; family Tuberaceae; genus Tuber; species Tuber magnatum. The sequence continues at coordinate 508,584 of PYWC01000035.1, forward strand.
CGTTCGGGCAGCCCCACAGTTGGGCCAACTGATGGATGTTGAGCAAGAAAAAGGACATCCAAGCCAAAGGGCATTATGGCTCTGGACACGCCTGACCCTACCCCTTGTCTGACTCCGGCTTCTATTATTCCGCCTGTAACACCATCAGTTGCAACCCCTATACCTCCCATCTCTGCTCCAAGACCCACACCTCTGCCTGTTTCGCTGCCTGCTCTAGATACGTTTCCTACTGCAGCCTTCCCACTGGCAGTATCGGCTATCCCAGGGTTCCGGCCACTGCGCGTGGCATCATCTAGATTCTTTGAACAGGTAAGATGCCAGGAAGAGCGAACACCCTTGGCTTTATCACAGGGGACTCCAATCCTGGGACCTGGGACACCTGCTTGCTCCGTTTCTTGGGCACCAGTCATTGCCTTGGTGCCCTGGAAGCCAAGTCTTTCCTCCGGTCTCCGCACTATCACAAGTGGCGATTCGGACAGCCAAGACGGGTTCTGTCTGTTGGGTTGTACGTCGGAAGAAACCAGAATGGGGTGGATTCACTACCACTTCTATGGGTGTAAGAAGGGACCACGGACCCTGGTGAGGCACCGAAGAAGGCAAGAGGAAGGAGATAGACGACCGACATGTGGGTATTGTGGGTCATGGAGGCATGCTGGCCCACCGATGCAGCCCCTGAGTTGTCCAGAGTTGCAGTCATTTCTGCGAATAATACAGGTGGCGTCTAACCCAACTCCAGAGAGTAGACGATGCCCTGTTCTACCACTAGCATCAGTACCATCAGGGGCTAACCCCCCTGAGGATGGGAATCAAGATGGCCAGGAGGAACGGTTTGATAGGTATGATAGACCACGGGAGACCCCAGGTGGAAATGCCAGGGGTAGCGGAGACAGAAAGATGCCACTGGGCGGTGGTACAGCGGGAGCGGGAGGAGACCCATGGGGCTCTGACCATGATAGTTTGGATGATGATGATGCTGATTCTCTCCATGATTTAACCTGCTTCCTCGGTGCTCGCAAGGATGACTGGAGCAGCGCGAAGAAAGAACGGTGGGATCACCGGGCCAAGAGGCTAGTGAAAGCCCTGAGTGTAACGTGTTCGGGCCAGGCCCTAGTCACGTAGCAGAACGATAGGAGCAGATGGCCTCATGATCAACACGAAGCGAGCGCTGCTTGCTAAAGGAGGCTTCGAACGGGGTGTAATAAGAGATCAAAGAAGTAACCGTTCAACCAAGTATATTTAAGAATACTGTCTGTCGAAGTCTGCTGTTTCCATCGCGGAAATCAGCGGTCTTTAAATACANGGTAGCAGTGGAATAGATGAAAGTGCAGCAGGAGGCATACCTGCGGATGATAAGGGATCGGCACACATTGAAGACTTGGATGGCAGCATTGAAACGGGCTTTCGAAGGAGGGTATAGTGTTGATGCTGAGAATGATGTACTGATGTTAGAGGCCGCACCCCCACTCCCGCTCGTCTATACCAAGCCTGAGAACTTTGGCATAGAGTTGGCCATGAGAGCCAGAGGCGACCAATGGAGGGCGTACCTGCATTCAATCGGTATACAGATGTTGGAAAGCTTGAAAGGTGATGGGTACAGCTATACCTCCTCCTTCCCATGAGCATCTACAGGCTCTCTGTCAGTCCCTCCCCCAATCGCGCGTAGTCGTTCGGGCAGCCCCACAGTTGGGCCAACTGATGGATGTTGAGCAAGAAAAAGGACATCCAAGCCAAAGGGCATTATGGCTCTGGACACGCCTGACCCTACCCCTTGTCTGACTCCGGCTTCTATTATTCCGCCTGTAACACCATCAGTTGCAACCCCTATACCTCCCATCTCTGCTCCAAGACCCACACCTCTGCCTGTTTCGCTGCCTGCTCTAGATACGTTTCCTACTGCAGCCTTCCCACTGGCAGTATCGGCTATCCCAGGGTTCCGGCCACTGCGCGTGGCATCATCTAGATTCTTTGAACAGGTAAGATGCCAGGAAGAGCGAACACCCTTGGCTTTATCACAGGGGACTCCAATCCTGGGACCTGGGACACCTGCTTGCTCCGTTTCTTGGGCACCAGTCATTGCCTTGGTGCCCTGGAAGCCAAGTCTTTCCTCCGGTCTCCGCACTATCACAAGTGGCGATTCGGACAGCCAAGACGGGTTCTGTCTGTTGGGTTGTACGTCGGAAGAAACCAGAATGGGGTGGATTCACTACCACTTCTATGGGTGTAAGAAGGGACCACGGACCCTGGTGAGGCACCGAAGAAGGCAAGAGGAAGGAGATAGACGACCGACATGTGGGTATTGTGGGTCATGGAGGCATGCTGGCCCACCGATGCAGCCCCTGAGTTGTCCAGAGTTGCAGTCATTTCTGCGAATAATACAGGTGGCGTCTAACCCAACTCCAGAGAGTAGACGATGCCCTGTTCTACCACTAGCATCAGTACCATCAGGGGCTAACCCCCCTGAGGATGGGAATCAAGATGGCCAGGAGGAACGGTTTGATAGGTATGATAGACCACGGGAGACCCCAGGTGGAAATGCCAGGGGTAGCGGAGACAGAAAGATGCCACTGGGCGGTGGTACAGCGGGAGCGGGAGGAGACCCATGGGGCTCTGACCATGATAGTTTGGATGATGATGATGCTGATTCTCTCCATGATTTAACCTGCTTCCTCGGTGCTCGCAAGGATGACTGGAGCAGCGCGAAGAAAGAACGGTGGGATCACCGGGCCAAGAGGCTAGTGAAAGCCCTGAGTGTAACGTGTTCGGGCCAGGCCCTAGTCACGTAGCAGAACGATAGGAGCAGATGGCCTCATGATCAACACGAAGCGAGCGCTGCTTGCTAAAGGAGGCTTCGAACGGGGTGTAATAAGAGATCAAAGAAGTAACCGTTCAACCAAGTATATTTAAGAATACTGTCTGTCGAAGTCTGCTGTTTCCATCGCGGAAATCAGCGGTCTTTAAATACAGCATATCGCTTATCTCCAGTATGAGCGATATTGCAAAACATTGTGTGTATCAACCGATAGCACACGAAACAATACAAGTATCAAATGATACTATAAAACCAAATATAAAACACTGTGTGTATCAACCGATAGCACACGAAACAATACAAGTATCAAACGATACTATGAAACCAAACATAAAACAATGTGTGTATCAGCCGATAGCATATGAAACAATGCAAGTATCAAACGATACTGTGAAACCAAACATAAACAATGTGTGTATCAGCCGTTAGCACACGAAACAATACAAGTATCAAACGATACTGTGAAACCAAACATAAAACAATAGTAACCTGTACCGGTTACACTGAGGGGTACTAGTTCAGCTTCTAGGCCTATACGGTGACACCAGTAGAAGAAGCCGGAAAAGCTGAGTGGTATCCCTCCATTGAAGGGCAAAGTTACGGAACTCGCGAGCTTCTTGACCTTGGCGGAGGTCAAATTCGAATACTTTGCCGATTGTAAGGTAATCAATATGGACAAGGTAAACTTGGTAATCCCGCTTCTTGCAGACTCAGCCTGGGCATGGTATCTGGGGTTGCATGGGTACATTAACAAGGAAGCCGCCAAGGGTACTGGCATTCCTGTAAAGGACCATAACCCCTTATGGATATGGAACGGGTTCCGAGAATGGTTAGAACGAAGTTTCAGCAGAGACCAGGCCGAGGGAGATTGATCTCTTCTCCAGTAGCAAGAACTTGTGATGAAGCCACATCACATTGATGAGTACCTGGATAAGATAATTGATTATATGTATAAGCTTAGCTATACAGCTCCAGTGCAGGTATGAGACAAGGTTCGATCAGGTATTACGCAAGAGATTCAGAATGTGTGGGCACTTAAGGAGCCATATCCGACCGACCTGAACGAGTACCTTGATCTTCTCCGCAAGGTAGGGCACACACTGGAGGACAACAACCAGTTCAGTACCCATGTCATCCACCCTGCCCCCTCGTCTCAGCCTGCATATAAGAAGGAGGATCGATCCTCAACGTCTGGCAGGTTCAAGAAGAAGGAAAAAGGTTCGGTTAGACAGAACCAGAGGTCTGTCAAACCTCCTAATTTCAATATGGGGAAACAGGCAAAGCTGGTGACTTCGGAGTATGCAATAGCGTATAAGGAAATCCCGTCGACTGTGACCGACCGCCAAAGGATGCACAACTAGTGCACCAAGTGCAGGCAAACAGGTCACTTTGGGAGAAAGTGTACCATGGCAGCCCCCATCGTTAGTTTGTCCAAACGGGCTCATGGGTTGAAATGGTCAGCCCCGGTAAGCGAGCCTACAGGAACAGACAAGTGACTAAAGTGCATTGAGGCGCCCCCTCCGGCTTCCTCGTCAAAGATACTTGAAGTCCGTCAGGCATCACCTCAGATTATGGAGGTTGATACTGATGGCTTGGAATAGGTAAGAACTCATTCTGCTTAAGGTGTAACCTTATTAACCCGTATCCATAGACCCCTGAGGGATGGATGGACTGGAGCCATGGAGGTGGCTTCAGGGATTGGTAAGTACCCCTCTACTGCACAAACGACCCTGATACTGACTAAACCCAGGTGGTGTGGGCAGATGGATGTTGCGGGCCGTGTGCAGTGGACTGGGCTATCTCTCCTTTGTTGGGTTTCTGGTTATTTCGTTTGTTCTAGTTATACGTATTTCTTTCAAAATTTCCATAGCTGGATGGGGAAGTCGTAGGACATTATTTTGGTTGAAGCTGGGTGAGGTCTTGCTAGAGGAGACGCCCGACATTGGGGAAGCAAGGATGCTTCGCTTGGAACCGGCCGGACAGGGGACTTCTACCCACCTCGGGGAAAATTGTTATATTTAGTACAAGTGGAATTGATTCAGGCTGGACTTGATCAAATAAACAGTCCTATTTCCAAGTTTACCTGAGGAGGATTTAGTACCCGAAATCAGGCTGGTGTGATAGTAAACATGCCAGCTATTTATAAAGACGAATCCCAATCCCTTAACGTTTACCAACCCATTGTGGCCGCTCTTGTCTCGAAAGGCAAGAGACTAAAGGATTCACTAAGCTAAGATGACTAAGTTCCCAAGACAAGCGAAGAGTCAGAAGCGTGACAACTTGCCTCGTCATACCAAGTCTATCCACCTGCGGGTAAAGTTAGACTGGAAGATAGGAGCTCGACAGGTAAGCATGGAAGCACTCCTGCTACTTGATAGTGGAGCTGCTGGGCTGGGGCTTAGTAGCCGATGGGTCAAGCTGACTCAGGCACTTTGTGTACGATGAAAGGTACACGTGCTGATAAGTGACGCGAGTGGTAATCACATTCCGGGGTCAGGTCTGCACTATACCAAATCATCGGAGATGAAAGTTGGCAACCACCATAATGAGATACGCTTTGAAGTCCCAGATATGCCTGACACTAAGGTAGATGGGTACCTACCTATGTCTTGGTTAAAGGACCATAACCCCGACATAGATTGAAAGACTGGATCACTAACCTAGTGCTCAGATTTCTGCAAGGCTAATTGCCTAGTAGAGCAGGGGTGGTTAGTGTTCATGACTGATGAAGAGTTACTAGCTGAGGATCCTAGTAATGTGTACCAGTTGGGAATCGTTCAATTCTCTGATGAGGAAGGTGCCAACATCATGGTTAAGCTACTCTACGAGTATAAGGACTATGGGGATATCTTCGGTCAAGAACGGATTGAGGCGCGGCCCGGGCACTCAAAGTATGACCACACAATCAAGTTGCAACTGGGGAGTCAACCTCTGTTTGGGCCCATTTATCTATTATCGGAAAAGGAGCTTAAGGCACTGCGGGTATATCTCAACGAAATGCTGCGAATGGAAAAGGTACAGCGATCCAGTTCCTTGGCAGCAGTCCCTATCCTCTTTCTGCCAAAACCAGATGGTATGCTAAGATTGGTAATAGATTACCGAGGGCTGAACAAAATCATGGTTAAGAGTAAGTACCCTCTACCATTGATGAACGAACTGAGAGATAGGTTTGCAAAAGCCCTTGTATTCACTAAGTTGGACATAAAGAATGGCTACTACATTCTGAGGATTGCAGAAGGCGAGGAATGGAGGACAGCCTTCTGGTGCAGATATGGACTATCTGAATACACGGTCATGCCGCTTGGGTTATGTAACGCCCTGGCAACTTTCCAGAGCATGATAAATGAGGTCTTTCAGGACTGCATGGATGAAGAAGTCATTGCATATATGGTTGACATCCTGATCTACTCCGCAAATATGGAAGAGCATGTCGCAATAGTGAGACGAGTGATGGAGAAATTGCAGAAAGCCAAACTATGAGTAAGCATGAAGAAGTCCAGTTTCCACCAACAGGAGATTGAATTTCGTGGATACAAGATCTCTGATATAGGGATTTCTATGTTGTTGGAAAAGGTGCAAACAATCAGGGATTGGGCACCTGCGACCTGTGTTGTCAACGTTCAAAGCTTTATGGGCTTTGCCAACTTCTATCGTCGGTTCATAGAAGGTTTTAGCAAGATAGCGAAACCTTTGACAGACTTGACAAAGAAGGATGTTCGATGGGAATGGACACCTGCCTGTGAGCAGGCCTTCCACTAATTGAAGGAGGCGTTTACGTCTAAACCTATCCTGGTACATTGTGATCCTGAATGGCCAACGCAGCTGGAAACTGACACTTGTGACCTTGCATTAGGAGCCGGTCTCTTCCAATTCTGTGAAGATGAGAGATGGCATCCAGTGGCCTACTATAGTTGGAAGTTTCACCTAGCAGAGATTAATTATGATACCCATGACAAGGAAATGACTGCCATCATGGCAGCATTCAAGGAATGGGATCATCTGCTAGGGTTGGTAATGGACCAATTGGTGATCTATACCGATCATAAGAACTTGCAGTACTTGAATAGTACCAAGGTCCTCAACTGAAGGGAACACCGCTGGGCTGAGTTCCTGCAACCCTTTAACTTCAAGGTAGTTTACCGAGAAGAACGGTTGAATGAGAAGGCAGATGTGCTGTCACGGCGTAGGGACTGCCGCCCTGAAGAGGGCAGTAGTTTTCCACCACAGTCGTTTTTTTGCCTCGAATAGTGGGTTGGGAGCCAGGAATGGGACATCTTGCGACCACAAGTGTTGCAGGTGTGCCAAGGATTTCAGCTCCAGTCCTCCTTTTTGGATCAGCTACGGGTAGTGATAAAGGAAGACCAGGAATACATAAGAATCCTGAAGGCAACCGCTGCCGGTGACAAAGAGGTCAACTGACACTGCATCATGGAAAAGGGCTTACTCCTGTACAAGAACAGGTGGTATGGTCCCAAGGGTCGGAATCTGGAGCAGACAATCATGGAGGCGGAACATGACTCGCGAATCGTGAGACACTTCAGGACTTACAAGACTCTTGGCAGCGTTAGGGGCAACTTCTATTGGCCTAAGATGGACGAGTACATCACCGACGATGTGGGGATATGTGATGTATGCCAAACGAATAAGTCCATCAGGTACAAGAAGTTCGGTCTGCTGGAACCTATTGATGTTTCTATGCCACCATGGACAGCGATTTCAATGGACTTCATTGTAGGACTGCCAGAGTCCGCAGGGTATATCAAGATCTGGGTGATAGTGGACAGATTCTCGAAAATGGCACATTTCTTACCCCTGCCCACTGAGGTACCGATCAAGGAGCTTGCCTTGATATTCCGGAAGGAAGTTTGGCGTATTCATGGACTCCCAGAGTTAATCATCTCCCACCAAGATAGCCGATTCACATCCAAGTTCTGGATGAGTCTGATGCACTTGTTGCTGGTGAAATTAAACGTCTGAACTGCATTCCACCTGGAAACTGATGGGCAAACCAGGAGGGTTAATCAGACACTGGAGCAGTACTTGCGCAGTTACTATTCCTACTAACAGGATGGTTGGGTTTCGCTACTACCCCTTGCGGAGTATGTGTACAACACCTCCACATCAGAATCTACCATGTTGTCACCATTTGTGATCAATTATGGGTTCAACCCACAGGCAAACTGGTCGCGTGTCGTGTCAGATAATCAAGGAATACACCCTAGCAGTGAGCTCTTGGTTAAGGAATGGAGAGGAACCTGGCAAGAGATTCAAGAAACGATGCAACGGGCACAGGAAAGGCAACGGAAATGGCATGACCAGAAAAGGTTGCCATCACTGGACTATATTACCTTGGAGAATGCGGCCACTGGGCTGGCAAAGAAAGCAGACCAGGTGATGTTAAACTGAAAGAACATCTTCACGAAACGTCCAATAGAGAAGCTGGACCACCCCATGGTTGGTCCTTCTGTGGTCGAATATCGGGTGGGTACCCGAGCATATGAACTCCAGTTGCCCACCAGATGGAGCATCCACACAGTTTTCAATGTCACGTTGCTCGAACCATATCCTGAGGATCCAGGATCAGAGAGGATCAAAGAGGTCCCTACCCCGGAACTTGTGGACAATGAGCCAAGTTACATTATCGAAGCTGTTGTAGACAGTCGATGTTACGGTAGAGCAAAGGCGAAGTTTCCGTCACGCTTCGTGCAGTACCTGGTTTCATGGGAAGGCTGCAGGGCTGAGGAGAATTCATGAGAGCCCTATGAGATGCTAGAACGGACAGGGTTACAGGCCATCTTCGATTTCCACCAAAGATATCCGTCCAAGCCCAGGGACCATAGGGTCTTGGGGGAATCGAGTTGTGGAAATAAGAGACGACACTGATGGTCTGGGACGGACCATAGAGAAGAGGGGAGTGATGTAACAACCCAGCATACAAGAGCTATGGCAGCCAGAACCTACACCCATACAGGTAGCCAGGAGGCAAACTGGTAGGAACTGGCAGGCAAGGTAGTACTTGACCTATAGAGACCCGATAGCCTGGGCTCCAAGACGAACAGTATTAGCTGACTAGATACTTAGGTACCAGGGCACACCTGGGAGTGGTGTTAGCGTAGTTAGGGACCTCTCAAGGGGCAGTTACTAAGTTAGGCTAGGTAACAGGAGAAAGGTCAGCAGTGTCTACCTCCGGTGACGGAGTAGACAGGGTAACAGGGAAAAGTCATCTTGTCCACCAGACAAGGTTACCCTACTCTCAGGCTCAGGTTACCCTGCCATGAGGCTCGGGTTACCCTGTCCAAAGTCCTGGGCTACCCTGCCTTTCAATATGAAGTCCCTCCGGGAGTTTGGGAAAAATGACTGAAATGTTTGTCACGCAAAGCAATACATAATACTGGAATCTGGGGTTCCGGGGGATGCTATTGGGTGAGCTACGCCGCTCTGGAGAAGCTGTGATTTGGAGACATTATTCCTGTCATACCCCTCCAGCCCCGCCCTGAGGCCCGGATGTCATGGGCAAATGGTTGTGTAGTTGTGCGCAGTCTGGCAAAGAGGAATCCTTGGAGACCTGCTTGCAACACCGTGTACATCGCTGCCATCTGGTTGACTGTAAGCTGTTCGCAGGATATATAAGGGGGCATGGGATGGAAGGTGGAGCATCTCCTCCAAGTTCTTGGGAGTAAAACGGACCAAAACTGATGGAGTTAACGGGTGTTAACCATGGGGGTCCTGAAGGTAGTCCTGGGTGGTGCCGGGGCAACTGGGAGAGTTTTTCACCTACCAAGCCCGAAAGTGTCCCCAACGCCATAGTCTCTGAAAGAGAAGTGCAGAGAAACTAAAAGCATGATTCCTACTGCAGGTAAGGTAGATCCGAGGTAGTGGTCATGGGTAGCACCCATTGGATCACTTCCGGACTACTGTATCCCACGGAAGACACCGGAAGCCCACGACTCGTAAATAGTAGATGGATAAACTGCTCACGGCCGCTTCCGGAGCTAAGTAGAAACCAATATATTTGGGAAGTGTGTTATAGATAGTCCGGTTCATCAGGTGTCTTGGCTGTTAGCCACTGGCAAGACACCGATGCGCAGAAGTTTTCACTCTGGGGGGCAAAATGGGAATGCACTGCAGAAACAATAACCGCATAAGGTGAACACCGACTAGAGTGTGTCGACACATGCATGCCCGAAGTGGGTGCCAGGAGACGTGTCTGACCACCCTCAGCGGAGAAGGGTGTGCTCGAAAAGTTAGAGTAAACTGATGGTGGTGTTCCTGGTATAAGATAAAACTACCTGAAAGTCTATGCGAGAACACTCTTACTCTAACAATCAATCTTCTCGAGACATTAATTGAGGGAAGCCTCAGGCTTAACGATATTAAGTTTTAGCGTTTACTTTACTCTTCCATTAGTGTGAACTTTTAGCGATAAGTTTGAAGTTGTTCGGTGCGGTTGCAACCTTGGGATCCATCTTCCTAGGGGTGCCCCCGTTACAGCAGTGGGAAGGGATTGCGCGGTTGCTCCCAGACCAGAGGGACTTGGGGCGATTTATCCCCTGGCGCGCAAAGGGTGTTTTTCGAATTAAGGCTTTTTGTACGTCATACCATGTGGTGCATACGCGTTTTTGCATTATAAGCAATAAACATATGAGTTAATAATAATTGCTAGTACTTATAATTAAATTTACATTCTTATAATATTTTAATTATTGTATTTCTATATTTATAAGTTAGGGTTCAGTATTTTATGTATAAGGGTAATGCTGTTTTGTAATGTGTTCGGGCCAGGCCCTAGTCACATGGCAGTACGATAGGAGCAGATGGCTTCGTGATCAACACGATCCGAGCGCTGCTTGCTAAAGGAGGCTTCGCACGGGGTGTAATAGGAGATCAAGGAAGTAACCGTTGAACCAAGTATATTTTAAGAATACTGTCTGTCGAAGTCTGCTGTTTCCATCGCGGAAATCAGTGGTCTTTAAATACAACATATCGCTTATCTCCAGTATGAGCGATATTGCAAAACAATCTGTGTATCAACTGATAGCACATGAAACAATACTACTATCGAACGATACTGTGAAACCAAACATAAAACAATGTCTGTATCAGCCGATAGCACACAAAACAATACAAGTATCAAACGATACTGTGAAACCAAACATAAAACAATGTGTGTATCAACCGATAGCACACAAAACAATACAAGTATCAAACGATACTGTGAAACCAAACATAAAATAACCTAGTACCTGTACCGGTTACATGTTTTATGGGTATCACACTTGGTATTACAATAATATTATTACACTTTTTGTTTAAACATTGGCGTAGCATCCAGTATTCTGGAACTATATTACATTTTATATCTTATCTTTGTAGTAGCAAAATAGTAGAAAGGAGTATAGAATATCAGAATTCTATTATAGTTATTATTTTTATTACAGCTACTTAATAGTTTTGGTACTAGTCTTATATAGTATATACTAATATAGGAATACTACAATAGAAGTATTTAAAGATAAGCAAACTGATTTACTTTTATAGTTTTATATAAACTTGGTAAATACAAAATCAATTAACTTAACTTATAATATAATACAATTTAGGAAATAGACACTAAAATCTAAAAATCTATAACTATTCTGCATTGACAAAATTAACCAAATAGCAACAAACATTAATAATTTTACTATAACAACAACCCCATTAATGAATTCAACTACCTTAATATTGGCTAAACAAAATGGTTAAAAAATAAATAAATACATAGCAGTAACTAGTACTTAGTATACTATCCATTAGCCTCCATAATTGTCTTTATCCTATCTGCTATAAATCTAGCAAGAGTATTAAAGACTTTTGAATCCAAAAGCTTCCAACAATAAGTAATTACCTTCTCAAAAGCTTTTTAAGCCATATTATCAAGACCCTACATGAGATGGAGCTTAGAATAATGCTTAGAAAACTTATCCTTAATTAAAGACCAGATATACTCTATTGAATTGAGATCTGATAAATAAGGTAGAATTTTCAATAGTGTAATTCTATACTCTCTGAGCTATCTTCTAAAGAGTAAGTGAGTCTCAGTATTATTAATAATTAAGAAAACCTCTTTCTCTTCTGACTATTCCTTGATCTCCTTCTATCAACTAACAAAATCATATTAATCAAAAATATCAATAATTGACTTTCCAGTAACCCTACGGTTAGCAGAAGAAAGATCCGGAAATATAGGAAGAAATAGACTATGCTTTTAACCATGAAAAAATCCTGTTATTACTAATCTTTGACTGCTGGCACTTTCTAGTTGCTTCTACTACATTTTAGCCTATTCTGCCAAACTCTTATCCATACTACTATTATGCTAATAAAGGAAATTCTACTATATAGCTATTGTATAACTGTAAAATATCTACTTGCCTGCACTATTTCTAGTAGTTGTAATATCTTTCTCTCCACTGTCCTAGCAATAGGCTCAATGCAGACCTTATTTTACTTCTTATTTAGATATCTGAATATCGATTTTCTCCTCTTTCCACTGAGTTCTTTCAACTATAGCTTTATTATCCTATATTGTCTTCCTTTACTACATCTTTTTAGTCCAAGACCTATAAGCCAATGCCTATTTCAATCTCTTCTAAGCAAGACCCTAATTAAGATGTACTCTTTCTTGAGTTTGATGCTTTTTAACATTTTTTTCTGCTAATTTGTACCTGATAGTTCTTTTAGAAACATCCGATACAATCTTTTCTGAAATCTCTTGATAAGTAGTATTGTGGTTTTCAAGAGGTTTCTTAACCTTAGAATTATCTTAAGCCTTAAAAGTCTTAAGACATCTTCCTCTACCCTCTTTCTCTTTTTCCTCTTAGTCTCTTCTTACTACTATATTATAAACAGTTATAAGAGAGATGTTTAGAGACCTGAAAATTTCTCTTAAGGGTATAACTCTCTTATACAATCTATAAATCCTTTCTCTTGCCAATTGGCTAAGAAGCTTGAAAGGAATTGGTTTATAAGCTGGGCTGCAATCAATGGATACTGTTATTTCTTAGAATGAAAAATTGAAAGAAATTATAAGGTACTGGTTGAGTGGTAATGATTTTTGTAGAGAGAAGTGGTTGTACAGAGAGTTGTTTGAATATGATGGCTATCATATTTACTAAGTGTTTGGTTAATTTTGTTAATACACAATACAATAAATTACTAGTAAACAAACTCTAGAAAAACTATGAAGTAGTATATGAAGTAGAAAGAAAAACTAAAAAAAGAAAGAGAATAGAGAAAAATATTATAGTTCTTGTAAAAAGTACTTGTAAACTATTACAATAAAAGAGTACTTGATTTTAAGATTTTCTCAAGAAATAATAAAATCTTTCCTATAGTTGTAGACTTTATATACTTTATTTCTAATTGTTTTAGTAAACTAAAGTATATTATAGTTCTGCAAGACTAGCCTCTACACCAACTTTCAGACAAAAAGCGTGACAATATAGTTCTAATACTAAGTATAATACTCCAAAAATAGCTTTACTCTTATATCAGAATTACAGAACTCTAACTTGTAAATTTGAAATATATAATACTTTTATAAATATTGACTATCCTATCTTGATAATTAATAATTTATCAATATACTTATTCAATCTCATATTCTCTATATATATTCTTGTTATTTATTTATCCCAAGTCTGTATTTCTATCTCAGATGAAATTTGATATGATAAAAAGGATAAATTACTAACTTGAAAGAACTGGTAGACAGAAACTATAACCAAATATTAATTGACAGAATGGAGAATGAAGTTGTAGAAGCTGAGTAGAGAAAGAAATTAAAGTATACAGCTATACAAGAGTATGTATGTAAGTATCAGGCTACTAAATATTTACCAACTATAGCTCTATGGTACCATCTATATTGAATCAAGAGGAATTACATTAAAGCTAATTGAAGAAAAAGTAATAGTATCATATGCACTCTATCTACAATGAATACTAGGCTGAAACAACTACCAATAAGTCAGCTCTGAATCTTATATGAATGTTGAGAATACAGTGATATTGTAAGTGGTAGAGAGAACAAAGTAGATAAGTTAGAAAAAGCCCTAATAGTAAAAGTACGCAGAACAGAAAATAGTATACAAAGACCAAATAACTTGGACTTCAAAGTCAAATAGTAGAGGTAGTGAAAGAACAAGTAAGAAGTGTTTAAGCTAAGTTTAAGATTGAGTAGAACTAAATCTTAAGTACTAGAATTCTGAGTGAATAAAGCAAGCATGTACCAACTAGTAATATTTTGTAGGATCATTACAATTAATAAAGAAGGAACTTCTAGAATCTGCTTTGAAGAGACTTAAGAGAAAGATAAGATTACAGCATAGACAGAAAGGAGCACTTAGCATGAATTTGCAGCTTGACTGAAATGTTGAACTATAATATTTCTAGGACTACAGTTGAAGGCTAAAAGGCAGTAGAAGCATATAGAAATAAAAGACAGTCTAATAGAATTACTTACCTCTTAAAAGTCTAGAAAGTAATTGGCACTTTTGGTTGTCAGGTCAGGTACTAAATAGAGTACATTAATGATAAGGAGGATTTTGATACAAGAAGGAGATTATATTTAATTTGGAAAACTGCTAATATATTTGACCTAGTAATGGTACACTCACTAGATATGAGACACTTTTTAAAATCAGACCTGTGAAATTGAAATGTATATAACAGAGCCAGTTGGAGGTCAAAAGATCCAATACTCCTGTATAATATAGAAAGCTAGCTCTAGTTTCAGTATATATAAAAGAATTCTTTCTTTTCTGTATCTTGATATTAGTATTTTGCCTAAAATAGTAATATTCAAATAATTTGTAAAGACAACATAGATGGCTAAATTGACCTGCTAAATTATCTGAATTTGGAAATGTTTTAGTATTAGGATCTTCCTCAAGGTCTGTTTTATGATACTCTAAGGTTTTGTAGGAGTTCCTGTGTTATTTAATTAGAGTTATTAATTTCAAGTTTTTGTTATTCCTGTACTTTTTTAGTTATACTTCTCTCATACCAGATACAAAGCAACAAATTTCTTTAAATACCTTTCTATCACCCAATGATATCCAATTTCTCCTTCTAAGGATACTAAGAAAATATGTTTTCAGGAAGCCTTGACAGCTCATAAAGCTGATCCTAACCTTTCTCTCTACAAGTTATCTCTCATATATGAAATACCAAAATCTGCTCTTCATAATTGAATCTCACAACAGTCAATACTGGTAAAGGCAGCTTATGAATTACAGTAGCTCCTGTAGCTCCTTTCTAGCTTCTCAGGAGGAGGTATTTGGTACCTAGATTAAGAAGGGGAATAACTATAGATTTTCAACTCACTGCAGACATATAGATCAAATTTTTCAGAGTCTCCTTTGTACAAGGAATTGTAGTGACCAAGTTGGAAAGTATTGGCTGAGCCACTTTCTGGGCCACCATCCTGATTTGGACTTCAAAGTAGGAAGGTGTTTGGATAGGAGCAGGCTCTCTGGCCACTGACCTGGATTTCTTTAAGAAGTATCTTGATTACTTCTATTATATTGGCTGCAAGTTTTATAACAATAATGAGGATACATAGAATACAGACGAAAAGCAATTCAGTATTGAATTAGGAGGAGTAGGTACCATGATCTGCTATGCCTCATGCTGAAATCCCAGTCTCATTCAAGATAGTGGCCATGATTGAGTTACTATTATAGAAGTAATATCTGGTAGAGCTAAAGTCTTGCCTCCTCTTATTATCTTTAAGGCAAATGCCTACTTAATAGAACATCATGTTAATATTGCGATTGAAGAATAGGAAGATGCTTTCTGTCATGATCTGGCTAGAGGAGTGCTAGCCAGGTAACGGAAGCGAGGAATAGGTTTCATGCATGACCTCATTTAGAGGTCATGGGGTTAAGTTATGTTTAAATTGTTTTCATGCATGTGACCTCATTAGTATGTTATGGGGCTCATTTAGGTTTGATTGCATTTTACACATGATGTACAATTGACATCATGGGAAGAGTCTAGGCTGGCTGGTAAGGCTTACCGGCAAGGCAGACTTATTTATATTTTGGGCATGATCCCGTAAGTAGGTCATATGGCTGGTTTATATATCTGATTTATATTATATTTGATTTTGTTTTCATACATGACCCCGTTTAGAGGTCATGGGGTGTTTCATGTTTTACACATATGACTCGATTGAATCATATGATGTTATGAATGATTTCGCACATGACCTCGCTTGAGGATTAGGACGGGATTAGGCTTGCCAGAAGAAGCCTATACAAAGGCTAGGTTTTTATAGATGGGTTAGCTTTTTATGCAACCATCTACTATTATTTCCTATCTACTACTTTACGCTCTTTACAATCCAAAACCTTTACACTCCAAACCTTTCCGCTATGCGGACTAGACATAGAGTCAAGGACCTATCTGCTATGCAGCTCAAGTTAGCAATATAAAGACTGATACTCTTGGCACTGGTAAGAAACTGATTCTTAAGTGAGAATACTAAGATAGAATCAAGAGACTCAGGGAGCTCTTGGACATAGCACAGTGCAGTTTGAAAGAAAAAGAAGGTTGTTACCTGTTGTGACCACAGCAAGTAGTGGGAAACCATAACACTTTCTTTGACAACTTATCCAATGATTACACCAGTATCTAAGTCACCTTTTAGTGGTTTCAGGTAGAATTTGAACTATGAACATACTTTACAAAAAGTATCAACCAGTATTATGTTCTAGTGTTGGATAGTTTTTCAATATAGTTGGAGAACTATGAGTTTGTTAAGTACATAATTGAATATATCATCTATCTTCTATGTCTCCTCTCCCATTTAACTCACGTTCTCCAGCCCATTGATGTTGGTATCTTGCATTCACTTACCACATATTATAAGTAAAAGTTTGAAGATTGTATATGTCAATAAGATCCTTAGAGAACTTTTAAGGCGGGAGACATCTTTTTAATACTTCAGAGGGCAAGAATAAAGACCTTTCAGCTAGAAACTATTAAATTAGTCTAGTGGGCCTGTGGACTTATCCATTCAACAGAAACGAAATTTTCAGAGATCATATCTTGCCAGTAGGGATAGTTCCTAAGAGTCCTTTAGCAACAAGACACCCTGCGCCTTAGCTATATATTGAAAGAGTAGTTGGAGCCCCTGATCTTGATCATATTCAGATCAGCAATCAACAAATAGTCAAAACTTCTAACAATAAACTGTTCAAGGACCTCTTGAGCTAATATATCAAGGAAGTTAGAATTAACAATATGGTAAAAATTATTATTGAAGAAGAGGTCGAAAATGTATGACAGCTAGTAAAGTCAGCCAGGGCTGATAGAGAACAACTATGTAGTAGACTTCTATTAAGTTCTAAGCACTTGACTAAGCTGTATTATAAGTATATAGAACTTAATAAGAGAAAAGCTGCAGCTGCAGCTGCAGCAAAGTCTAAGGGGACCAAAGCTCTAGTCAGGAGAAAGGCAGAATCCAAGACCCACTAAAGAAGGGAAATACAACAAGACCATAACGAGTAGGCTATTATATCCAGCAGTAATGAGCAGAACTTTGCGAGTATTATGATCTGACTAGAGGAGTGCCAGCCAGGTGACCGGAGTGAGGAACAGGTTTCATACATGACCTTATTAGAGGTCATGGGGTTAAGTTATAATGTCATATATAACCTTGTTAGTAGGTCATGTGACTTGTTCATAGTTTAATTTATGTTTACATTTGATTTATATTTCACACATGATGTACAGTTGACATCATGGAAGAGGTCTAGACTTGTCAGTAAGCCTTACCAGCAAGGAAGACTCATTTATATTTCATGCATGACCTTGTTCGTAAGTCATGTAGTTTGTTATATTTGATTTATGTTTCGTATATGATGGACCCTTGACATAACAGGATGGGTCTAGACTGGTTGGTAAGACTGACTAGCAAGGCAGAGTTATTTATGTTTTGCACATGACATCGCTTAGAGGTCGTAGGATTGTTTTATGTTTTGCGCACATGAGGCAGTTGTGTCATATAAGGTTATGATTGATTTCAGACCTGACCTCAGTCGAGGATCAGGGCAGGGTTAGAGTTGCAGGAAGAGGCCTATATAAAGGCTGGGTTTTCACAGATGGTGTAACCGTTATGGGTACTCGGTTAGTTTCATATTTGGTTTCACAGTATTGGTTGATACTTGTATTGTTTCGTGTGCTAGGGGTTGATACACATATCGTTTTGTGTTTGGTTTCACGGTATCGTTTGATACTTGTATTGTTTCGCGTATTATCAGTTGATACACACAAAGTTTAGAATATCGCTCATACTGGAGATAAGGGATATGCGGTATTTAAAGAGCTCCGATTTCCACGATGGAAACAGCAGACTTCAACAGACAGTATTCTTAATATACTTGGTTGAACAGTTACTTCATTAATCTCCTATTACACGCTGTTCGAAGACTCCTTTCGTAAGCAGTGCTCGCTTCTTGTTGATCAAGAAGCTATCTGCTCTGATCGCACTGCTACGTGACTAGGGCCCGGCCCGAACAGGTTACATTTTTTTAATCTTAGCAAGTGGTTAGAAACCTGCGCGGACCAGGCCTGATTAACCTACAAAAGTCCAACATCGAAGCTAGCAGAGGGGAGCGGGAGAACCACGAGAGGTATAGCTCCGCCAACACGACACCATTGAGTCATTAGAGACTCAAAGTGGGAAGCCTGTCCCACAGGAAGGCCTTACCATAAGAAGGCAAGCTAACAAGCCGCAGGGGCCCAAGAGGGATTTTTCAATTGAGAAAGTAGAACAGCAATTGGCGGGAGATTTGGCTAAGCAGATCTTTAGCGAATCAACTGATGAGTTAGCAAAAGCAGCAATGAGCTTGCCTGGGCTCTTCCCCTCGAGTCCAAGTAAAGGAAAGGCACCAGCACAACCACTAAGGAAAGAGAGCCCACCTGTCCGTACTCCCAAGGAGGGAGACGACAACAAAGAGACATCAGACGACTTTATAGTGATGAAGCCTGCAGACGAACCCCCCAGTGACACTGCAAAAAGCTCGACTGATGACAGTTTCAGCAGCGAAGAGTCTGAACACGATATGTCCGCAGCAGAATCCCCCAGGCCGCCCGGCCCATGGGCTGGGCTAACAGGACTCAAGGTCAAGCTCCCACTGCCATTGACATTCTCGGGTGAAAAGGAAGACCTAAAACCTGAAGCCTTTGATCGATGGGTAATGACCACTTCCTAATGCCTTGTTCCGCATGGCATGGATAAGACAAAGGAAGAAAGTGGATCATACTTCGGAAGCTTCTGTATGGGAAAAGCAGAAGAAGCGTATCATCAAGCAATGAACCACTATGACAGCAAGGAAAAAATATGAGAAGCAACCCTGATAAGATACGTAATGGACAGATTTCAGTCCTCATGAAACACGGAAGAACTGTATAACAAGTTCAAGGAAATCCAATAAGTCCAAAATGAGAAAGCAGAAAGAATAACAATGGTCGCAACAGATCTCCTAATGTACCATAGATGATTGCCTACCGGAACAGTATCTCAATACACACTATGACAGAGACTGTATGAAGCAATGCATCCCAGACTATGCCAGCAGGTAGAACCCATAGACGAGGATGGAGACTCCTTCGACAGGATTGTCAAACGAGCTGGAAGGAAGGACATCATCTTATATGAAACAGGAGTTTACCAAATGCACACACCGCAGCAGCAGCGCTGTAAAGGATGGTCATCACACCATAACACAAGGAAGGAACAACCAAAATGCAAAGGTTCAAAGGACAAGTAAGATAAAAAGCAGAAACGACGCGATGAAGGCACATGTTTTGAATGCGGGACAAAGGAGCACTATGCAAAGGACTACTATGCCAAAACGGGAAAAGGAAAAACAGCTAAGCGAGGCATGAGGTTGCACCACATGAAAGCAACCAAATACGATGAAGTGGAAATTAACGCGGTGGAAACAGAAAGCCCCCGAACTTGACCAGCGCTGACAGTTAGGCCTCATGATGTACTAGAAGGAACAATCCACACAGAGGGCCACCCAGCAAAGGTACTGTTCGATACAGGAACAATCGGTTGTGACATTATCAGCAGTACCTTTATCTCTACCCAAGCCATACCCACGGAACCCCTACCCCAACCAACCACAGTCAACATGGCAATGAAAGGTTCCAGCTCTTCCAGCCACAAGAAATGTGGTTTGACAATAGGAATCAGAAAAAAGAAATGGATAAATCAGGAGCTGTTGATAGGAAACTTGGCAAAATACGATGCCCTGATTGTAATGCCATTCCTAATAAAACACAATGCCCTTATCAGATGTGGGGACACAGCAGTGGAGTTTCCCGATAACAAACTGCGGGTGCTATGTAAAGCAACAAGCAGGGAGTTCTGAGCTGCTGTTTCCGATGCAACCTCACCAATACTGCTGGAAGAATGTAAGAATGTATTTCCGGACAAGGTCCCTGAAACGCTGCCCCCGGTACGAAGCATTAACTATCATATTCGGCTAAAGGATCCCTTGGATTTAAAGAACCAACCAACATACTCAATCCCAGAAGCATACAAAGAGAAAGTCATGAACTGGATAAATGGGAAATCACGAGCTGGAGTAATCACATGACAGGAAGTCCCAGGAGCGCCACCTATATTGGTACAACCAAAGTCAGATGGCAGCATCCACCTCTTGGTGGACCTGAAAGTTCAAAATGACAACACAATCATGGATGGTCTATCCATTCCCAACCAAGAACAGATCCTAAACCGGATAGGATGAACGATATTCCGGAGTAAAATTGACCTAAGCAATACATACTGGCAAACACGAGTGGACAAAGATAGGATTAAGTTCAACTCATTTAAAATACCATTCGCAGGATTTGTCAGTAAAGTAGGGCTACAAGGAGACATGAATGCACCAGCAACCTTTATGTGAATAATAGAAGACCTCCTAAGCAAATTCCTACATTACTTTGTATAAGTATACATTGATGATATTCTCATGTTCTTGGATACATCAGAAGAGCATGAAAGGTACATACAGCAGGTATGTGACCAACTTGGAACAGCAAAATTCTATGCAAGCAAAAGGAAGTCAGTACGATTCACAGATAAGCTGGAAGTATTAGGACACATAGTGGATAATGAAGAAATCCATGCATCCTGCCAGAAAATATCTTCTATTGGATATTGGAAAACACCTCAAAACATGAAAGAATTGCAATGCTTTCTAGGAATAGTGAACTATGTGGCCCAGTTCCTCCCACACCATGCGATCCTAACAGCATCATTAATGGATTTAACGGGGAATGCTGAATTCATATAGACAACCATGTAGCAGACCGTGTTCGAAATAGTAAAAAAGCAAATTGTCGATCAACTAGTAATGCGGCTAATAGACATATGGAGCTAGAAACCAATTTGGCTAGTCACGGATGCCTCAGACTTAGGAATAGGAGCATGGGTAGGACAGGGGCCCACGTACGAGACGGCTAGACCAGCCATGTTATACAGTAGAAAATTCACCAATGCGCAAACACATTATGGAACCAACGATAAAGAGGCTTTAGCAATAGTGAATGCACATAACCAGTTCCACAATGTACTAAGGGGAAATACCTTCACAATAGTAATGGACCACCAATCCCTGACGCATCTACGAACTGCAAAGAACCCATGCAGAAAGCAAGTTAGATGGCTCAGTGCCTTAGGAAAGTACGATGCAAATATAGTAGACCCACCAGGAAGCACAAACCATTTAGCTGTTGCCCTTTCCCAGATATACGAGAGAGGATCAGACTTGAATCCACTCTACATCCATGATTATACAAAGGAAACTGAAGACATCTCGGATAACACAGTCTATGAACAAGAATCAAACAGGATAGAGCCCGAGGGAGACTTCTCTCCTACTTCTCCTCCTTGCTCATACACTGAGTATCCCAATAAGGCCCCTGTGCCCACTGGAAGCCCCTGCTCAATCACGGCAGCAAATGATTGGGGTGACCAGTGCACCTTGCGAAGTACCCCACCTGAAGAACACCAACATAACCGGTTGCACTGTTTACACTGTTACGTAGATGATTGCCCATATCATCAAACCGAGATCAAATTCAGAAACAACCGCCCTGGATGGCAGAGAAACCTGACCCCTCATCCTACTAGCGAAGGCCTGAGACCCCCAAGCACAGAAATTGACCCAAGATCTTCAGAGTCCCCTGTGATCGATGACTGGGAATGGGAACAATTGCTTGGCGGTAGACCAAATAGCGCACGGGGACGGGCCGTCCACCCTTGTTCAGCCATCACACAGGTCCTGCACAATCGAAGCAATTCTGAACCCTGAAGCCCAGGCATTCCAAATGCCAGAACCAGACAGTCTGCCACCAATCGGACGTGCAGAACCAATAGAAAGCCTTACCTATGAGACAATAGTGGCATTCAGAATGCCAGGCCCAGACAGTCTGCCACCTATCGGATGAGCAAATCCGATGGAGAACCTTAGCTATGAGACATTAGTTTTAGTGATGCCCCCATCAATGGACGAATATCGGCGGGGACAACACGATAACTTAGAAAACAAGAAACAGGATAAGGAACCCGAGGGGACCAGAGGAAGCGAAATCAAGCTGAGCGTGACAACTTACAGACAATCAATGAAATGATTGGGACATTCTGAGCACACATGATTGGAGCATACCGGAGAGAACTGATATGGAAAAAAGTCAGTGAAAACATGGACTCCACAGGAGATTTATCCTCCCACAAGGTTGCAAATGTAATGCTATATACAAAAACCCGATATGGGGAAGACTGCCGGTCTATTCCGAAAGGTCCCGCATATGGAAATACTACATTAAGCGAGTACATTATTAGTGAAATATACAGCAAAGGCCATTACGGCGCTGAATGAAACTTGTGGTATGCTACCGAGTGCCTATTTTGGCCTGCAATATGGAAGGACTTCCGAGCGTATGTGGCACAATGTCACACCTGCCAAACAAACAAGAAACCTACAAAGTTATCAGAAGGAAAGGCCCAGACAATTGTCCTACCATCAGAGATTTTTGAGCCATTAGCCATTAATTTTGCGGGCCCCTTCCACAATTCATGGGGATAGGATACAATCCTAGTTGTGATAGATAGGTTTTCAGGATTCACATGGCTCATACCTACAACTAAGGAAGTAATGGCAATAACAACCTGGGAAGTACTGTGCAAGAAAAATATTTACACCAAATGATTACCCAACATCACTAGTAAGCGATGCCGACCCACGATTTGAGTCACATGTGTGGTGACAGCAGTGTCAATCGCTAGGAATTGAGCGCATCAAAGTGGCACCAGGCCACCATGAGACAGATGGATAAGTGGAAGGGAAAATTCAAGAATTGAAAACAGCGCTGCGAAATCTAGTCAATGCAAGACAGAACAATTGGTTCGATACCATACCGGAAATGGCAGTATATCTAAATGCAGGATGGTCAGAAACCCTTGGTATATCACCATACAAAGCTGTTTTTGGAAAAAACTACCCACTACTCCCCCAAGCGAATTTCTAGAACTCTGTAGTATCAGCCCCCCATGAATTGTTGAACAGACAGCAAGCAATCCGGAACATGGCATTTAATGCTACCAAGTTGGCATGATTCAGGAGTACGAGAACAGCAGCAAAACGACACAGACACCAGACACGGATAGGGAAAGGTAACCGGTTATTGGTTTGCAGAAGCCTTTTCGCAATGGAATCAGGACGAAGCAAGAAATTGCAACGACACTTGCAAGGACCGTTCAAGATAATTAAATGTGATGAACATATACAAAATTAACTGGCGGAAGTGGATGGCAGGTTGTACAGAAACCAAGAATCGACATTCTACACATCCAGTGTGAAATGATACCTCTCTTATGGCGATACCTCCTTCCGAGGAAGAAGCCACGTAAAGCCATCTGCGATCGTAGTTAATGAGAAACCTGAGTACGAAGCGGATGCCATCTGAGACCACAGAAAACCATATAACCGCGACCAGTTCCTAGTGAAATGGGTGGGATACCCAGAAATAGAAAATAGCGGGGAACCTGTTAAGGGATTGGAAAATGCAATAGAATTAGTATATCAATAGTGGGTGGACAGCAAACTGGAGGATAAGCTACCCCCTACAATGAACCATGTGACAGTGGCATTGAGCCCAACTCTGCCTAAAATCCAATACCTGCACCCAGACACAGATCAAAGGATACAAGACAGGTTCTGGTCAGCCCATTTTGAAAGCGAGTTCGAAAGCAGCTAAGACGAGAATCGGGTAATGGAAGACGAAGCCGCGTACCTAGAACAGCTAGCTGAGGCCGAGTACAGGGAATAACAAAGAAAGAAATACACCATCCAACAGCCTTACGATGTCAAACTATGAGCAAGTCCCTAGGAGACTGCGCCATCAGCTAATGGGACTATTGGTGAACCGTGATATTATCCCTAGACAATACCTAACCTAGTGATTATTCATACACAGTTGCAACCACTGCCACGAAATAACAACTGAATCAACAGGATGGATGTAGGGAGGAACACTATTGGGTGTGTTCCGCTTCGGTAGTGGTTGTTACCTAAGTACGAAAAAATGTGATATGTGCATGGAGACGGAAGAAACCGAGATTAAATATCACCCACCTTCCCCTGAACACCTGAGCGAGATCAACACCAGGACATAAATACCACCCACTATCCCTAGCACTCCGCTGAAGAGAAAACCCCTTACCAAAGACATTACCCTTAGAAACCTTTACTCTTTTACAAATCTAAGAAAAGTTGATCTATTAGGAAATAAGCATTAAGGGACGATACATCATTGTCGGAGAACTACTCTGTAGTGGAACCATTCCACTAGAGGCATACTGGAAGATATTTCACATCGACTACTGGTACCATTGCAGATGGATCGATATCGAAATGGAGGATTGGGAGGACTGGACGGTCTGACACTGGATCAATTTACCACAGTACAAGGAATCAGGTTGCTTTGTGCCCTAAGCACCCTGTCAGGGGTGCTTGGAAAGATGGTGGAAAGATGCAGAATAGATGTTGCAGGACAACATGAGATTGTTGCAGGATAGCGATGAGGATGAGGATGGGTCCTAAGCGAACTTTTAGGAGAATAGCGGGTTTACTGACTATTAGGATTTCATTACGTTATTTCATTTCGTGAAGTTGTTATTTTATTTTACGAGTATAACTGGTACGGGTACTAGGTTAGTTTTATGTTTGGTTTCTTAGTATCGGTTGATACTTGTATTGTTTTGTGTGCTACCGGTCAATGCACAGATTGTTTTATGTTTAGTTTCACACTATTATTTGATACTTATATTGTTTCGTGTGCTATCGGTTGATACATAAATTGTTTTATGTTTGGTTTCAAAGTATCATTTGATACTTGTGTTGTTTCGTGTACTATCAGTTGATACCCAAAAAGTTTTGAAATATCGCTCATACTGGAGATAAGCGATATGCTGTATTTAAAGACTGCTGATTTCCACGATGGAAACAGCACACTTCGACTGACAGTATTCTTAATATACTTGGTTGAACGGTTACTTCCTTGCCTCCTATTACACCCAGTACGAAGACTCCTTTAGTAAGCAGCGCTCGCTTCTTATTGATCAAGAAGCCATCCACTGCTAACGTACTGTTACGTGACTAGGGCCCGGCCTGAACATGTTACAGATGGGTTAGTCCTTCACGCAACTATCTCTTGTTATTTCCTATCTACAACTTCATATTCTTTATAATATAAAAACCTTTATACTCCAAACTATTCCACAATGCAGACCCCACTTAGAGTCAAGAACCGATCTGGTTAATAGAGTAACTTGATGATATACAGGCCGAGACTCTCAGTGCAGGTAAGAACCTGATTCTTATGTGGGAATACTAAGATAGAGTCAAGATACTTGAGGAGCTCTTGGACACAGCACAGCACAGTCTGGATGAAAAAGGTCATTACTTGTTGCGAGTACAATGAGTAGTGGGAAACCATAACAGAGAGTAGTAGTAATAAAGAAATAGTTGAGAATCAACTATATTAAGCTACTTATATGGTAAGTCTTCTATTAGTTCAATTTTTACTTTTATCAAATCTAATGTCTTAACTTCAATAGAGCTTCAATCTTCATACTAGCTATAGCCTAGAACTATCTCCACCTGTGCCAGAAAGGAGAATAATTTTATAATTTTTTCTCTCTTTGAAAACCTTAAGCATACAAGTCACTCGTGAATTATCATCTTTAGTATATATTTGCTAATAGATATAGCTAGATTAGTTCCATATAGATAAAATTGATAGAGATTATTGGAGTAGACACTGGCTGTTTAGATACTAATTGGTAGCTTGTCTAATATGTACTAAGCTAGAATGACTAAGTAAACACATCTTATCAGATGACAAAGTGTGGATCTTATCAGAATACATAGAGGTTATCTGATCATATGCAGAAGCACAGCCACTATCAATGCTCAGCCATGATACAACTATTCAGCCATACCTCTTAGTGGTTAGGTCAATCCTCCTACTTCTACCAGTAAGGTATCTTTAGTATGGTGGACAGCACACAAGCTGGTAGGGAAGAAGAAAATACTATTTAAGAGTATATAAGAATAGGTACTAATATCTTAAAGGGGCAGCTATCTTATCAATAAAAATAGAATACTACTATATCGACTAAAAGAAAACCATTTGTTTACAATTTCCATATAATTCAGTATTATCAGAAAATAATTCAGCATTATCAGAAAACTTGTAGTACACTATAGTGAGTGATTACACTGGTATTGCCAAGCCTTGAGAGTACGTTGCTTGGCTTAGGCTGCCAAGTCCTTAAAATTTATCTTTGATATATAAGAAGCAGCTCAACCCTCTTTTGTCTTAAAACTACCTACAAAGATTATCCCATACCAGAAACCATAAAATTCACCTACCAACATCATATCTGAATTATTACTACAACTTTCCTCGTCTCTTCTTTACTATGCAGTTGATATACAATCTTAACATAATGGAGAGACGTTGTGCAGGATGCAAGGTTTTAAAATTGTTTAATGATTTTGATACCAATAGTGGGGGTGTGTGGAAAAAGACATGTCCTCAATATTTAGTAGGAATAACCACTCAGAGAGCAATCTTTTGACTAAGCAATTCTAATATTATTATGTCTCTGTGGTAATAGGTAAAACAGCAGAATCAGAGACAGCAGATGTAACATGAAGCAGCCGCTGTCAGCATAGTGGAACAAGCTTCAGTGGCTCAAAATGGAGAAGGTATGGTACTTTGAATTCAACTAGAATGTTCATCAATAATTGTAGTTATTAATTAATACAGGACTACAAAGAGAGTTGTGTAATATGAATGAGAGGGAAAGGAATGTAGAGGGCCCATATAGTGTGGCTGGAGTTGGTATGCAGTTATTATGCAGGGAGTGCTTAGTAAGTAACATTATATTAAATCAATTTCTTGTAGATTTGGTAATGGGAAAAACTAAGGTCAGTAAATAGAAGAAAGGCATCACTACATATGGTAGGAATGGTTACAAAGGATGAGAATAGGGATGAGTTGCCACAACAGGTTGAAGGCATAGAAGGTGGATTGCCAGGAAGTAGTTTGTTGGAAGGCAGGGTCCATGTATTGGAAGAGGAAGTAGCGATAGAGCCACATAGAGGTAAGATAATTAGCAACTCAGATCTTGAACAAATTCTAATCATTAGTACATGGGCTAGAAGTGGAGAAAAGAAGGTGTACTCACTGTAGGAGGAACAAACCTTTGCAAGAGTTTGATCAAAACAGACAGGGTAATATTTACAAGACCTGCCCTTCATGTTTGGTAAGTTTAAATATTGTTTACTGTTTATACATATTTAATATAGTAAATACTGATAGGTTAAATTAATTCTCAGACTGTACAAAGAGTGACAAGGGCAAGAGCAAGGCAACAACAGGTTGTTTCTAATGAATGCTTATCAGAGCCTGAAGAGGATAATGAAGAAGTAATTGCACCAGTCCACAGGTGGCTAGGATACCTTGAGCAGAGTGGGAGGTAGGAGGACCATGATTTAGAAAGGTTAGATATCAGATGCAATAAGTGCAATGCACTACATTGGAGGACAGAGTCATTAGCCAAGATATCACCAGATAGGGAGACAAGCTTTGAGTTATGTTGCAAGCATGGTAATGCTCTGATTGAGAAATTACATGTACTACCTGAGCCCCTTAATGCTCTAATGATTGCTAATGATCCAAAGTCCAGAGCATTTCACAAGGAGCTCTGTGGGTGGAATAATCTCTTTGCTTTCACTTGTATCAAGGTCAATATAGACCACCGGACAAGCCTGCAGGCAGGAACATTCCAACTTTTTGAGATACATGGTGCAGTGTATCATAGGCAGGGACCCCTAGATCCTGCAGGTGCAGAGGATGCCCTCTATTCCCAGATCTACCTATATGATCCAGCCTATGCCATACAGAGGCGATCGGTCCTGGTACCTTCATTTGACCCCACTCTTATCCATTCTCTAACTGAAATGCCCCAGTAGTGCTACCCTCTGTTTCAATTATATCTTACTGCACAGGAGAGGTTTGCGCAGATTGTTGGGCAGGAGAACAACTTTAGAATTATCCTCAATCCACAGCCGAGGTTGGTGGTAGAACATAGAGCAGATAGGCACAGGGAGAACCTACGAACAGTCGATACCGTTGCCTTGATTCTGTCTGAGGAGTATAGTCAGGAGGGTTTCCAGGATATTGTCCTTGCAAGAAGGAGTGGTAATGAAGATGAGGACCAAAATCCTTTCACTCTTGTTAATCCTAACCATGCCTACTACCTTCCTCTCCACTATGTTCTCCTCTTTCCACATGGGGAGCCAGGTTGGCATTGTGGCAGGACTCTCTGTAATATGGCTCAGAACAGGAAGAATGAGCGACTTTCACAGCTCACCTTCTATCACTTTCGCTTACATACCGGCTCAGATGAACTGTTGATCCTATTTTGGGCTCAGCACCTATTTCAACAATTCATTGTGGATGCCGGAGCTGTTTGCAATCAGAATAAGCTTAGTTGGCTCCGCTCCCATCAGGACAAGATTCGCGCAGAGATGTAAAGTGGTCTTGCTGATGTCCTTGGGGCAGGGAATGTCCCCTTTGCACAGACAGGCAAGCGGGTTGTACTTCTATCCAGTTATGTTGGTGGTGATAGGTTTATGCAGCAGCTGTATCAGGACAGCATAGCTATTGTCCGTCACTTTGGAAGCCTACATTGTTCATAACTTGCACTGCCAATCCAAAGTGGATAGATATTCAACGAGAGCTGTTACCCCATCAGAGTACAGGTGACCGGCCAGATCTTGTAGCTCGTATATTCAATTTAAAGGTGTGTGATCTTCTGGATCAAATCAGGCCCAAGGAGATCTTTGGGACTTGGCTTGGTTGGGTCTAGATGATTGAGTACCAGAAGCATGGTCTTCCACACCTCCACCTTCTGGTCTTCCTAAAAACTGACTTCCTGTTCTTGACAGCAGCCAATATTGATGGCTTTATAGGTGCTGAACTTCCCTCTATGGACAATACTATTAGTCAGGAACTCCATGGTACTATTGAGTCAACAATGATTTATACTCACTGTACCGGTGGAAAGAGTGAAGCTGTCTGCATGGAGGGCCTCAATCCCTTAATAGTCTCAACTTGCCGAAAAGGTTATCTACAATAGTTTCAGGAGGAAACAGTTATAAATAGTGATGGCTATCCAAATTATCCCAGACATGATACTGGTCAAACCTTTACCATTAATATGAGGAGACGAGGGCAGAATGTATCAACTATTATTGACAATCGCAGGGTAGTCCCTTATAGTCCCTACCTGTCACTTTGCTATAAGGCCCACATCAATCTGGAGGTTTGTAGTTCCATTAAGGCTGTCAAATATGTTCATAAGTACATCTACAAGGATGGTGATCGGGCGACAATCAGGTTTGATGCGGAACATGATGGGATCTCCTTTTATCTTCATGGCAGGTATCTTGGTCCAATCGAGGCAGTATGGTGGCTCTTCAAGTTCAAAACCCACAATGAACAGCCATCAGTCAAGCATCTTGCTCTCCATCTTCCTGGGAAGCAGCCAGTCTACTTTGCTGAGGATGAGGAAGAGAATATCTTGCAGCAGCGAATGCAGGCATTTCTTACTACCCTTCTAGCTTGGTTCAAGTACAATGACAATAATGTGGATGGAAGGCAGTGCTTATACCATGAATTTCCACAGTTTTATGTCTATGATCAAAGGTCCGGATAGAAGTCAAGGCAAAGAGGTTGGTCAATTGGCCACATGTATTCTGCAAGTCCTTTCATGGGGGAGTGGTACTATCTCCAGTTGCTTCTTACTGTAGTACATGGTGCAACAAGTTTTGATAACCTGTGAACTGTAGAAGGGATTGTTCAGGAAACATTTAAGAGTGCTTGTATTGCCTATGGATTGCTGGAAGATGATGGGGAGTGGGTGGCATTATTTCGTGATGCCAGTCAGTTTATGACAGGAAGAGCATTGCATCAGCTCTTTGCACTGGTACTTCAATACACCACTATAACCAATCCTCCCCATATTTGGGAGGAGTTCAGTCAGAGTTTCTGTAATGACCTCGGTTATCAGATCCAGTAAGGGGGGGTACAGAGACCCCTTAGAGCAGAAGAGGATTCTGTGGAAGATCAGAGTCTTGATTATGGACTTTACCTTCTTCAAGACACTATGAATGAATTTGGTACGTCCTTGGTAGAGTTTGGTCTACCGCAAGCAAGGCTGGAGTGGCGGGAACCTGGAGAGGAAGTCTTAGGAAACGTGTTGGTAGCTGAAGAGAGGGGCTACAATATTGAACTAGAGAGGCAGGCAGAAGAGCAGATGCGTGGTCAACTGAATGAGCAACCGAGAACCAGTTTTGCTGCAATTATTACTGCTGTGGAGGTCTATGCGCAGGAGATATAGCAACGAGATCAATCTGGTACCTTCTTTCTACATGGGCCAGTAGGTACTGGAAAGACCTTTCTTTACAAATATTTGTGTAGCCACTTGCGGGCCTAGGATAAGATGGTTCGGTGCATCGTATTCTCAGGAATAGCAGCCCAGTTGCTTCCAGGAGGCTGAACAGCACATTCCAGGTTCAAGATTCCTCTTACAACTAATAGTCATGCTGTATGCAATATTAAACGAAACTCTCAACTTGCAGGATTGATTCGAGCAACCTCTCGAATTATTTGGGATGAGGTCCCTATGTAGCACAAGGCATGCTTCGAAGCAGTTAATCGCACCCTCAATGACATATGCAATGTTGATCAATGGCACATCTTTGGTGGTATTCCTGTTGTCTCTGGAGGTAACTTTATGCAAATATTACCAGTTGTACGTCGTGGTTCTGGGCAAGCTACGGTTCTTGCCAGCATTCAATACAACTCTATTTGGCCAAGCTTACGCATCTTGAGGTTATCTCAGAGTATGCACATTATCCCAAGTGAAGCCAATCAGGTCTTCATTCAATTCCTTAAGGATACAGTTTCTGATCCCCGTCTGTTCAACCATGTTGCGCTACCAGTCGACATCCGCCAGACATCTACAGTTGATGAGCTCGGTAACCAACTCTACCCTCCACCATTGTTATTAGAAGCAATTACTAATCCTTGAGCTCTACTTGGCAGAGCAATCTTGGCATTCAGAAATGAGACTGTCAATGATTTCAATAATGTGCTACTAGATCGGATACCAGCTATAGAGCACAGGTTTGAGGCGATAAACAATGTGGATGTTAGTAACAAAGCAACCGCAGCTAAGCCATATACTGCAGAATATTTGCAGAGCATTAGTCTTGCATCTATTCCACCTTCCAGCTTAGGGCTTAAAATTGAGGCTCCTGTAATTCTAATCCGGAACTGGAGTCCAAGGGAAGGTCTCTGCAATACTACCCAGTTAAGGATTATCGGAATTAGTGTCGCAGCTGCCTACAAGTTAATATATTGGGTAGAAGATTTGATGGGCAGGTTTACCCATTGCCTAGGATCATACTTACTACTACTCATGAGGATCTTCTATTTATCCTTCACTGCAAGCAGTTTCCGGTCTGCCTCTGCTTTGCTATGACTGTAAACAACTCTCAGGGCCAATCCCTGAAACATGTATGTATTGATCTCAGAATACCTGCATTCACACATGGTCAGCTCTATGTTGCTCTCTCCTGCATCACCACTCTTGATGGTCTAACCATATTACCCAATAAGGACTCTCCTAGATCAACAGAAAATGTAGTTTATCTGGAAATGTTTTTTTTGATTCTTGCTTTGTAAGTTATTCCCTGATCCTACCTTCTTATCTAGAGACTAGATATTACTTGTCTGTGGCCAGAATCTTACAACAGTGTATAGGTCCACTCATACCTGCTCCATCTTTAAGTTCACTATTCTTATACTTCCCATGTTACCTGCTTCTACCTCTATCCCACAACTCCATTGCATGTCTGTTAGAGTAACACTTCATACTCTGCAGTAAATTGTTCTATTGGTTTATTTTAATATAGGGAAGCCAACTGTTCAATTGCTTATACCAGGAGGAGGGGACTGTAATTTTAGATATATAATGGGTTCAGACATGGGCAGACATATTTATATAAAGTTTAAGTCAATTGCTTTTTTCTCTAAATTATATACAGTCAGTCGATGGAAGTGTTCGTGAAACAGGTCTCATATTAGTCATGACTGGCTAAAAAGGAGTCGAGTGCTGGGGTACACATCGCAACAGTGACCGCGAAGCAACAATTGTGACATGGTGACCATGTTCTTTTGTTTTCTACCCGAGTATACAGTAACCAAATACCTTTTCATCCTCTCTCCAAGTCTATTCCTCATTTAATTCCTATAATGGTTAATCGATCAGGACCTGCTATATATGCACCAAAAAAAAAACTCCAAAAACTACCTGGCAGAAAATGACCAATACAGAAAAAGGCATGATACTCGTATTTCTCTACTGTTTGGGCAGCATTGCACAAGTGGCATCCCTTGTTGGTCAGCCCTGGTCCACAATCAAGAGCTTCCTCATATGTGCTACAGAGCGAATGTCAGTGGATAATCTTCCTCGCCCTTGTCGCACTCCACTCCCTGGCCGGCAACAGCGTCGCACAATCATCCGGGCTGCCAAATAAAATCGCCAAATGACCAGAGCTGATTTCTGGGATAAATATGTACCTGGAGTTTCATATGCTACCAGTAAATACCCCAGAGCCTGAGTGATAGTTCATGCTTCAAGTTACTTTATACTAATATTTGTTATAATGGATAGAGTTCTCAGAGAGGCCAATATGAAGAAATGGATAGCCAAATCCAGACCCCAACTCAAGCCTGTGCATGTCACCAAAGGACTTAATTGGGCACTTGCTTACAAGGATTGGACTAGTGAGGACTTTGAGGGGGTTATTTGGAGTGATAAATGCAGTGTGGAAAAATCCAAGAATCTAAGACAATATTGGGTGTTTAGGGAGCCTGGAGAGAAATGGTTGAATTATTGTGCTCATCCAAAGGAAAAGAATAAGGGAATATCCCTAACGGTTTGGGGCTGCTTTTGGGGTAAGAAAAAAGGACCTTTGGTTCCTACTACTCAAGGTAATATTACAAAAACTAGGTATACTAGGCTTTTAAGAAGACACTTGATTCCTGTTATTCACCAAATGTTAGCTTGTGGTATTCATGATTTTCTTTTTCAGCAAGACAATGCCCCTGTTCACAAAGCCTATAGTGTTATAGATTAGCCAGAGGCTAATAATATTGAGGTAATTGAGTACCCCCCTTATTCCCCTGATCTGAATCCTATAGAGCATATATGGGTGGAGCTTGAGAAGGGATTACATCAACAGTATCGAAGAATTGTTGCTACTCCTGGAGGAAAGCAGGCTGTGTAGAAGAGGCTAGCTCAGGTGCTTCTTTTGGTTTGGGAGACAATTGCGGAAGAGTTTTTTGAAAAGCTTTGGAAATCAATGCCTCATAGGGTAGCTGCAGTTTTGGAAGCAAGAGGAGGATATACCAAATATTAGCTATCAGTATATGAATTTTATTCTTTTATTATTTACACTAGTTGATGGTTGAGAGTTGATCGTGAACAGGTGATCATTGGGTACCCGGAGTTGCAATGCCAGCGAAGCTCCACCACCCCACCTACAGAAATTACGCAACTGCAATTAAACATATCTCAGATCACAAACACTTCTGTTGAGTGACTGTATCTTCATATTTGTTTTCTTTTAGCCTTACTATTGAGACACCCCCAAGGTCTCAGGGGTGAGGAAGCTAGTATGATGTACTATTATCTGAGTTATAACAATTTTTCAATCAAGTAGTACTCTTTCACTCTGTATTCCATAGTAAGTGTCCTATTAATAGGTCAAATATGTTAGTCCCAAAGTAGGAAAAATATATAAAGGTTACAAGCTAGCTAACCAATAAGAGAACAATAGTTATAATGTGAGAATATATATTCAATGCAGGTGAAGGTAGATTTATGTAATTGATAGAAGTTATTATAAGAGATAGATAAGAATATAGATGAATTATTTATTTAAATAGTAAGAAATTCAGCTGATCTTGTACAGTCGTGTCCGTTAAATAATTACACTCCCGGGCAACAACCATGACAACCACAATCAACCAATTCAACCACAAAAAAAAAAAAGATACAAATTCAATTAAGAAATAGATGAAAGTAAATATCATAAGCTCCAAAGAAATCCTGCTACCATTTTGTGTGACCCCCATCTGCATCCAAAACAGCCTGAATTCTCTCAGGCATCCTCTCTATCCAAGCATCCAATGTCCCTTGGGGAATTAAATCCCACTCCTCCTTTGCTGCCTGAAATAATTCAGCAGCACTATGAGGCCTTCTCTCCAGTCTGGAGAATCGCTTGGTAAGGGCTCTTTTGAGTAGAGCCCAGGTGTTCTCAATAGGATTGAGATCTGGTGAGTTGGGTGGCCAAGGAAGTTTTTTGTAACCACAGTCTGCCTCCAATTTTCGATTTTCCTCACCACCATGCCAGGAGGCATTGTCTGCAGCTAGGTAGATGTTGTCAGAAGGTCTATCCAGACCTTCTATAAAAGGGATGAGGTATGGCTGGTGGATTTCAGTTGCATATTGGTGGGAATTGAGGCCAAGTCTGTCTCTTTTGCTGGTCCTTTCCTCCTCCCCCCTCTTTCTCACAAGAATTAACTCAGTCCTGCCACCCTTCATGATTGCAGCATACACCCCAATACTAGTCCTCCCAGACTTAAAGCTAGGCTTTAAGTTTTTTTCTTCCAACTCTTCACCAGCTCTTACTCTGACCCTCCTCCCAGCCGGATTTGGATCATAAATAATAGTGGCTTCATCAACAAAGACAACCCAATTCCATGCCCCTTTCCAGTTCTTCCTTCTCCTAGCAAACTCCTTTCTCTTCTCCTTTTGTCCTTTCCTCCAAAAAGGCTTTTTCCTAGGTATCAGAAGCCTGAAACCAGCTTCAGATATGATCTTATCTATAGTGGTTCTGCCAAGGCCAATATTCGCTTTTTGGGTAATGTCGCGTAATGCTAAATGAGGCTCAGCATCAATAATTGCCTCTACCGCTCTTCTTTTGGTGTCCGTAATCTTGGTGGGTCGGCCTTTCTTGGAAGCATAATGGGTGTTTCCCCCTCTTGAATTGGCTCTTTGGACAACCTTGGCAACAGTCTCCTTGCAGACCCCAATAGCCTTAGCTATTTTATTATAACCCATATTAGTATGCTTATGCAGGGCATAGATTTGCTGATTCCTGTCTTCTTTTTCTCTTCGGGTATGTGGTGGTACCATGGTGGGTGATGAGGTGGGGGAGAGGTGTCGTTGCACCGTTGCCGGGCAGGGGTGTAATTATTTAACGGACACGACTGTACAAATAGTAACAAATTATTAGAAGAAAACATATTAGAATCCAGATTGTACTATTTCCAAGGAGTATCCTGTGCCTAGAATTTTAACTGTCAGAGTTTATAGAAAAATTAGAAAGGCACCTTCAAGTCATTCTATCCAAGCTTGGGTCCTGAAACTAGAGTTGTATCGAAAGAATGTGGAGAAAGGTATCTATAAGAATGGTAATAAGAGACATGATGTTAAGAAGTAGTGTAACAATAACTTCTTTGTCTGAATGTAATTTCTATAGTTACAAATGATAAAATAGTATAAATATTAGAGTATAATTGAATAGTACTATAGTCAGAACTATTGACCAATAGTTTCAATTGTGTATGATAAATATAGTTTCAACTCAAATAATAGATCTAAAAGGATTTAGATCCTTAAGGATAGAACACTAGTTTGGAAAAAGAGATATGGATAGAGACTCCATATTTCTAATTGTCTAACTCTAGTAGGCGGACTTGGAAATAGAAAAGTGCGGAAAATTTTAAAGTACAGAGTTGACATATAGTAGACAGGGGACTTGCTACTACAGTAGATTATAAAAAAGACAATTCCTGTTTTTAAAGCTACATTTTCGGGATATCAAGACTTATAGGCATTCAACAATACTAAAACTTACCAGATGTATGCTCTTGATACCCTTCAGATAGAAAATCTAAATCTCACTCCTGATAGAAGAAAATACTCTTTCCATGGAAGATAGATACTATATTCATTCTGATAAATCAGACACTAGCTACCAGCAATCAAAGATGCTTTCAGGTAGTTGATTGAAAGTATTGTGAATAATTCTACACAAGCCTATCTTGTGACGTGTTTGGGCTGGGCCCTGGTCATGTAGTGATACGATAGGAGCAGATGGCTTCTTGAACAACAAGAAGCGAGAGCCACTTACTAAAGAAGTCTTTGAACAGGGTGTAATAGAAGATCAATAAAGTAACCGTTCAAGCAAGTATATTAAGAATACTGTCTGTCGAAGTCTGCTGTTTCCATCACGGATATCAGTGGTCTTTAAATACAGAATATCACTTATCTACTATAACGACCCAGCATACAGGAGCTATGGCAAACGGAACCTATACCCATACAGGTAGCCAGGAGGCGAACTGATAGGAACCAGCAGGCAAGTAAGTACTTGACCTATGGTGACCCAATGGCCTGGGCTCCGAGAATGAACAGAATTGGCTGGTCAGGGACTTAGGTACCTGGGTACACGCGGGAGCAGTGTCAGCGTACTTAGGGACTTATGAAGGGGCAGTTGCTCAGCTAGGCCGGGTAACTGAAGACAGGTCAGAAAGGTCTATCGCCGGCGACGGGATAGATAGAGTAACAGGGAAAAGTTAACTTGTCCGCTGGACAAGGTTACCCCAACCTTGGGATCAGGTTACCCTGCCCAGAGTCCTGAGTTACCCTACCTTTGAATACGAAATCCCGCGGGGTGTTCATGAAAAAATTGACTGGAATGTTTGTCGTGCGAAGCCATGCATGATACTGGAATCTGGGGTTCCGGGGGATGCTATTGGGCGGGCTACGTAGCTTCAATGAAGCTGTAAATTGAAGACAATATTCCTATCATACCCCTCCAGCCCCACCTTGAGGCCCGGACGTCATGGGCAAACGGTTGTGTAGTTGTGTGCAATCTAGCAAAGAGGAATCTTTGCAGACATGCTTGCAACACCGTATACGTCGCTGCCGTCCGGTCGACTGTAAGCTGTTCGCAGGATATATAAGGAGGCAGAGGGTGGAAGGTGGAGTACCTCCTCCAAGTTGTGCAGAGTAAAACGGACCAGGACTGACGGAGTTAACGGGTGCCAACCGTGGGGGTCCCAAAGGTAGTCCCGGGTGGTGCCGGGGGGACTGGGAGAGTTTTACACCTACCAAGCCCGAACGTGCTCCCAACGCTATAGGCTCTGAAAGGCAAGTGCAGAGACACTAAAAGCATGATTCCTACCACTGGTAAGGTAGATCTGAGGTAGTGGTCATGGGTAGCGCCCATTGGATCACTCCCAGACTATCATACCCTGCGGAAGACACCGGAAGCCCGCGACCGGGAAAGAGCAAATAGATAAACTGCTCACGGTAGCCTCCAGAGTCAAGTAGAGATCAATGCATATGGGAAGTGTGTTATAGATAGTCTAGTTCATGAGGTGCCTTGACTGTTAGCCACTGGCAAGACACTGATGCCCAGAAGTTTTCACTCCGGCAGGCAAAATGGAAATGCACCACAGAAACGATAACCGCATAAGGTGAACTCCGACTAGAGTGTGTCGACACATGCATGCCCGAAGGGTGTGCCAGGAGACGTGTCGGACCACCCTTAGCAGAGAAGGCTGTACTCAAATGGTTGGAGTAAACTGATGGGGGAGTTTCTGGCATAAGATAAAACTACCTGAAAGTCTATGCGAGAACTCTCCTACTTAAACAATCAATCCTCTCGAGACCATAATTGAGTGAAGCGTCAGGCTTAACGATATTATGTTTTACCGTTTACTTTACTCTTACATCTGTGTGAACTTTTGGCGATAAGTTTGAAGTTGTTTGGTGCGGTCGCAACCTTGGGATCCATCTTCCTAGGGGTGCCCCCATTACATCTACAGTATGAGCGATATTCCAAACATTCTGTGTATGAACCGATAACACACGAAACAATACAAGTATCAAACGATATGGTGAAACCAAATATAAAACAATGTATATATCAACTGATAGTACATGAAACAATGCCAGTATCAAACCATACTGTAAAACCAAACATAAAGTAATCTGTGTAACCACTGATAGCATACAAAACAATACAAGTATCAAACGATACCGTGAAAGAAAACATAAAACTATTTGTGTATCAACCGATCGCACACGAAACAATACCAGTATCAAACGATACTGTGCAACCAAACATAAAACTAACCTAGTACTCATACCAGTTACACTCCCAAAATAAAATAACAATTTCACCAAACAAAATAACCTAATGAGATCCTAATAGTCCGTAAACCCGCTATTCTCCTGAAAGTCCCCATAGGACCTATCCTTATTGTCATCTATACCCTGCAACATTCTCATATCATCCTGCAACATCCATTCTGCACCTTCCAATCATTTCTGCAAGCACTCCAGACTGGGCGCTTCGCACATGAAGCAAACTGATTCCTTGCACTGTGGTAAACCGATGTAGCTGCGGACTGTTCGGTTCTCCCAACCCTCCCTTTCGATATAGATCTGTTCACAATTGTAGCAGTAATCGACGTAAGATATCTTCCAGTATGCCTCCAGTAGAATGGTTCCACTGTGCTGTAGTTCTCCAATGATGATGTGTCATCCCTGGATGCTTATCCCTTTGCAGGTCGACATTTCTTAGCTTGCTAAAAGGGGCAAGAGTTTTTAAGAGTAGTGTGTCTTATAAGTGTTTTCTTTCGGTCTGTAGTTTTGATAATAATGTTTTTTCTCTTCGGAGTAGTTTGAGAGATGGTGGATGGTATTTATGTCTCGGTGTTGATCTTGCTTGGGTGTTGACCTCACTTAGGTGTTGACCTCGCTTGGATGTTCCTGGGTAGGTGGGTGGTACTTAATCTCGGATTCTTCCATCTCCACGCACATATTACATTTTTCTGTACTCAGGTAACACCCCTTTCCAAAGCGGAATATGTTAGCCATTGTTTCTCCCCACATTCGTCCTGTCGACTCAGTTGTTATTTCTAGGTATTTGTTGCAAATATGTATGCATAATCATTGTGTAAGGTATTGTCTAGGGATAATTTCATGGTTCACCAACCGTCCTATTAGCTGGTGGCGCAGTCTGCACCATACCCGCTCATAGTTTGACACTGTAAGTCTGTTGGGTAGTGTGTTTCTTTCTTTGTTATTCCCCGTACTCGGCTTCGGCTACCCATTCAGGGTATACATCTTCTGCTTTTATTACCCAATTCCCATCTTCCCTGCTTTTGAACTCACTTTCAAAATGGGCTGACCAAAATCCTTCTTGTATTCCTTGATCTATGCCTGGGTGGAGGTGTTGGATTTCTGGCAGGGTTGGGCTCCTAGCCACCATCACATGGTTTATCCTAGGGGGTAGCTTATCCCCCGGTTTGTTGTCTTCCCACCATTGATTTACTAGTTCTATTGCGTTTCCTAATCGTGCGAGTGGTTCCTAGCTGTTTTCCGTTTCTGGGTATCCTACCCGTTTCACTAGGAACTGTTCGCAGTAATATCGGCTTCTGTAGTCTCTTATTGCCTGCACTTCCCATTCTGGCTTCTCGTTAACCACGATCGGCAGTGGCTTTCTATGGCTCCATCCAGGAAAGGAGGTATCGTCATTAGGAAGGTATCGTTTCACGGTGAATGCATTGAATACCGCTTGTCGCTTTCTGTATATTCTGCCATTCATTTCCACTCTATAATTTTGCATATGTTCATCATATTCAATTATCTTGAACGGTCCTCGCCAGCGTGGTTGCAATTTCTTGCTTTGTCTCAATTCCATTGCAAAAAGGCTTCCATGAACCAATAACAGGTTACCTTTCCTTATTGGTATGTAGTGCCTGCGTCGTTTTGCTATGGTTTTTGCACTCCTGAATCGGGCCAACTTGAGAGTATTAAATGCTGTATTCCGGATTGCTTGGTGTCTGTTTAACAATTCATCGTCTGCTGGAACCGCGCACTCTCTTCAAATTCGCCAGGGGGACTAGGGGGTAGTGTTTTCCAAAAACAGCTTTGTATAGTGACATACCGAGGGTCTCGGACCATTCTACATTTGGGTATGCTGCCATTTCTGGTATGGCATCAAACCAATTATTCTGTCTTGCATTGACTAGATTTCGAAGCGCTGTTTTCAATTCTCGAATTTTCCTTTTAACGTGTCCATTTGTCTGATGGTGGCCTGGTGCTACCTTGATGTGCTCTATTTCTAGTGATTGACACTGCTGTCGCCACACATGTGACTCAAATTGCGGGTCCATATCGCTTACTAGTAATGTTGGGTAACCATAGGGTGTAAATATTTTGTTGTACAGTAGTTCCCAGGTTGTTATTGCCATTGCTTGCTTGGTTGTAGGTATGAGCCATGTGAATCCCGAAAACCTATCGATCACAACTAGGATTGTATTGTATCCCTATGGGTGATGGAAGAGTCCTGCAAAATTGATAGCTATTGACTTGAAAATTTCCGATAGTAGAATAATTGTCTGAGTTCTTCCTTCTGATAACTTTGTAGGTTCTTTGTTTGTTTGGCAGGTGTGACATTGTGCCACATAGACCCTGAAGTCCTTCCGCATTTCAGGCCAAAATAGGTACTCGGTCGCGAACTATAAGTTTCGTTCTGAACTGTGATGGCCTTTGTTGTGGATTTTGGTAATGACGTACTCCCTTAATGTGGTATTTCCGTACATAGGGCCATTTGGAATATACAAGCATTCTTTTCTATACCGGGTTTTTGCATGTAGCATTCCATTTGTAATCGTGGCGGAGGATAAATCTTCTTGGGAGTCCGTAGTTTAATTAACTTTTTTCCATATTGGTTCTCTCCGGCATGCTGCAACCGTATGTGCTCGGAATGTCCCAATCATTTTATTCTTGTCTATAAGGTGTCACACTCATCATCTATTTCACTTCCTCTAGTTGTTTCATGTTGGTCATCCACCTTGTGATTTTCCCAGACATTGTATTGTCCCCACCGATATTCACGCATTGTTGGGGGTATTACTGAAACCATTGTTTCATTGCTGCGGCTTTCTAATCATTCTGCTCATCTAGTCAGTGGTGGGCTGTCTGGTCCTGACATTCGAAATGCCGCTATTGTCTCGTTGGTAAAGTTTTCTATTGGTTCTGCTCACCTGATAGGCAGTGGACTGTTCGGTTCTGGCATTCGGAATGCCGGAGCTTCGGGGTTCAGAATTGCCAGGATGGTGCAGGACCTGGGTGTTGGTTGAATGTGGGTGGACGGCCCTTCCCTAGTACTACTGGGTCTACTGCCAATTGTTTGTTCCCATTCCCAGTGATTTATTGTAGGGGACTCCAGTGGGCTTGGGTCAATTTCCATGCCTGGAGGACTCGGTCTTTGACTAGGAGGAGTTGGATTTCTCTGCTGTCTGGGGTGGTTGTTTGTGAATTTGATCTCGGTTTGGTAGTATGGGTAATTTTCCACAAAACAGTGTGTGTAATAAGTTGTGCTATGTTGGAGTTCCTTGGGTGGTGTGCTCCGGAGGATGCACTTGTAGCCCCAATCATTCCCCGCAGTGATTGAACAGGGGCTCGGAGAGGGTGCGGGGTCCTCATAGGGGTATTCAGTGTATGAGTAAGAAGGGGAAGCAGGGGGTATGTCTTGTTTGAGCTCCATTGCATTTGATTCTTGCTCATAGACTGTGTTATCTGAGATGTCATCAACTTCCTTTGTATAATCGTGGACATAGCTGGGATTCAAGTCTGGTCCTCCCTGGTATATCTGGGAAAGTATCGCGATCTGGCTAGAGGAGCGCTAGCCAGGTGACGGCAGTGAGGAAACAGGTTTCGCATATGACGTCACTTGGACGTCATACAGTTAACTTATGATTCTTTCACGCACATGGCCTCGTTAGCAGGTCATGGGGCTTGTTTATGTTTAAATTGGTTTTACGCATATGACCTTGTTAGCAGGTCATGGGGCTTGTTTATATTGATTGCATTTCGCACATGACGTACAGTTGACATCATGGGCAGAGTCTAGGCTGGCCTGCAAGGCTTACCGGCAAGGCAGACTCGTTTATGTTTCGCGCGTGACCTTGTTAGTAGGTCATGTGGTTGGTTTGTTTATATTGCGTTTGATATATGTTTTCGCACATGACGTCACTTAGAGGTCATGGGATGTTTTATGTTTGCACACCTGACTTATTAGAGTCAGGTGATGGATTTCGCACCTGACCTTGCTTGCAGTTCAGGGCAGGGTTAGGGTTGTGGGAAGAGGCCTATATAAAGGGCGGGTTTTCACAGACTGGTTAGCTCTTCACGCAACAATCTATTGTTATTTCCTATCTACTACTTTACAATCTTTACAGTACAAAAACCTTTACACTCCAACCTTATCCGCTAGACTGACCCGCTGTAGAGTCCAGGACCTATACACTACGCAGATTGTGTTGACCAAATCAAAGACCGATACTCTTGGCACTGGTGAGAAACCAATTCTTACATGAGAATACTAAGATAGGGCCTAGAGACTCGGGGAGCTCTAGGACACAGTGTAGCGCAGTTCGGAAGAACCAACCAATGTCGTTACCTGTCGCGAGTAACACAAGTGGTGGGAAACTGTAATATTTGGTTGTGTCTCCTGCGACACCTAACGATGGCAGAACGGCAACTCCAGAGAACTCAGAGTTTACCCAAGACAACAAAGGAGATATCGATCTCACAGACGATACTCTCGACCCAGGATGAGTACGAAACGCCTTAGGCAAAGCAGTAAGCCAACCCTCGCGAGCAGCAAGTCCGGTTACACCCGAACAAACTTTACCCCTAGATGGTTCTCCCGAATGAACACTTCGACCAAGAAGGATGGCCAGAGCGGCAATACCAGCACCCCCGACAGGACCTACGATGCAGGCCCTGATGATGACGGAGGACCAGATGACGGGGTTCCTGGAGACAATTAATGCCCATCCGGAGTCAAGACCAAAAGCAAAGAAACTGGACCTCTGCGAGGGACACCGCGAAAAATTGGGACAATCCCTAAGTCAGTTGGAACAGTACTTCAAGGTCAACGGGTACGGAGCTGGAAAAGACACGATTAAGGTGG
Organism: Tuber magnatum; assembly: GCA_003182015.1. NCBI lineage: Eukaryota > Fungi > Ascomycota > Pezizomycetes > Pezizales > Tuberaceae > Tuber > Tuber magnatum. The sequence goes on from PYWC01000035.1 coordinate 552,174, forward strand.
ACTATGCCGAGTCCCTCTTAAGAGAAGCAGCTGGGCAATGGATCATGCCCTATGTGGAAGGAAAACGGGACCCGATATGGGCCTGGTGGGAGGAGTTTAAAGAAACCCTCCATACCCAGTTTGGGGACAGAAACGCCAAGGAAACAGCGAGCCTCAAGCTGGAGAAGATGAGGCAAGGAAAGGACAACCTTTCCGACTGCTGGTACAAGTTCCGCATAATATCCATCACGGCGGAATACGCAGACGACACGCAGTACCGCCATCTCCTGGGCAGTACTAACCAAAGGCTGCAAGAGGCCTGGATAAGCTCGGACCAGAGCGATCAAACGGCAGAAGGCTTTGCAGTATAGACCGTCGACAAAGAAGTCAAAATCAATCTGGTTAGACATGCTCAAAACAGGACCAAGCGGATACAGCACGCGACCCCGCCATGCAACAACAATGGGAGCTACCATCCAATCAACACACTAAGACCGCCACCAGCAGGAGACCCGATGGACTTAGACGTGGCAGGAAGAAGGAAGAGGCGATTCCCACGGTTGTTCAACCAGGAATACCATAAAAGAAGAAATGACAGTACATGCCTCCGATGCGGACTGAAAGGGCACTTCATCAAGGATTGTAGACGAAAGGAGGCCAAACTCCAAGAAATGGAAGCCATGGAGAGGACGGAAGGGCAGGAGACTTTAAACAAATAAAGTCCCCCGCAAAGAGTGGTCTGCTGGACGTGGAAAGAGGGAAACCCACCGGCATTGTACATATATCAATCAGGAAAAACAAGACACCCCCATCAACGGAAAAAAGGCAATAAGGCAACAAGATAACAACACGGACAGTTACGAGAACCACAATGAACATCTTATGATCAAGATAAAACTATGCAGAACAGACAAAGAGACAGAAGCGAACGCGATTCTCGATTCAGGAGTAACTAAGGATTTTATCAACAGAAACTTCTGTGAAACCCACGAACTACCACTGAAAAAGTTAAAGAAACCAAGAGACATATACATGGTCAATGGGGAGAAAAGCAAAGCAGGACCCATCACCCATACAGCGCAAGTAGTAATGAAGATAGGGTCACATCACAAAGCCGTGACGTTCCAGGTAGCGCACTTGCGGAAAGACAGTGCGATACTAGGAACATCCTGGCTAAAACGACACAATCCGAATATCGAATGGGAAAAAGGCCAAATGAACTTCAACAGCAAACTATGCACACAGTTGTGCCTGGAAACTTCCCGAACAATCGAAACGATCGCTGAAGAAGAAGCAATCAGACAGAACCTGAGGACACAGATCCTCCACATGAACTCCCAACACGAAGAAGCGATCCCCCACGATGAAGGCATAAGGGTACCAGTGTTACGCCCGAATGCTAGGAAACCAACATGTGGATCAAAGAAGGCTGCAGGTCATGACCTGTACAGCGCAGAAGACATGATGGTCCCCGCAAGAGGAGAAAAAGATGATACCAACAGGAATTGCAGTAGCACTACCTGACGGCACCTATGCAAGAATCGCTCCCCGCATTGGTATGGCCACTCGACACGGGATCACCACAGGCACGGGAGTGATCGATGCAGACCATAGGGGCAAGATACAAGCCCTACTAATAAACATGACGGATGAAGGCTATATGATCTGAAAAGGGGATCGCATAGCCAAGATGATTATCAAAAATATCAATACCAGGGAGCTCCGCGAAGTCTGAGACCTGGACAAGACCAAAAGAGGCGGGGAAGGATTCGGCAGCACCGGACGAGGGACCCCGAAGGACAACACCACTATCGAAACGAAAGAGGAGAAACCCCTAAGCATATCTTTGATATTAGCGAACGCCTGCAATCAACTATACCAGAGAGGGGAACAGACCGGAATCCCCAGATGGGACAAAGAAGAAGACGGACCAACAATCGTAGAAGCGTCAATGATTAGCACACGACTAGGGGTGAAGAAAGAAGCCAAGCAGAGGAAATTAACTCTATGGCAACTGGTCCCAAAAGAATATCACGACTATCTGAGGATATTCGAAGAAAAGGAAAGGACGGACCTTCCCACACACAAGAGTGAAGATTACCAAATCAAGCTAGAGGAAGGAAAGACAGCCCCCTTCATGAAATCCTACCCGTTAAGGGAAGAAGAGTGGAAGGCGCTGCGCGAATACGTCCCACAGAACCTGGCCAGGCAACGGATCAGACCATCGTCCTCCTCAGCGGGGGCACCCATCCTATTTGTCAAAAAGAACGATGGGAAACTAAGACTTTGTGTGGATTTCTGGGGACTGAATGCAGTATCACAAAGGGACAGGTACCCTCTATCATTGATCAACGAAGCACTGGACCGACTAGGATGGGCCAAGTACTATACGAAGTTGGATATCAAGGACGCATATCACAACATAAGGATAGCCGAAGGAGATGAATGGAAAACGGCTTTCAGGACGCGATATGGACTATTTCAATATTTAGTCATGCCCTTTGGATTACCCAATGCACCATCGACATTCTAATGATAGATCAACTCCAAGTTGAGCAAATACCTGGACATATATTGTATCGTCTATCTGGACGATATTCTCATCTATTCAGACAACATGGAGCAACACCACCAAGACATATGGAATGTCTTACAGGCATTGAGAGAAGCCAATGTCAAACTAAAACCTGCGAAATGCGATTTCCATACAGATGAGGTCGAATACCTCCGATTTATTGTTAACCCAAAAGGAGTACGAACCGATCCAGTCAAAACGGCAGGTATCAGTGACTGGAAAGGACCTGAGTGTGTAAAGGGAGTGCAAAGCTTCGTGGGCTTCTGCAACTTCTACCGGAGATTCATTGAAGAATTTAGCAGAGTAGCTAACGCCCTCTACGATACGACAAAGAAAGGAATCAAATGGGAATGGGGAGAAAAACAACAACAAGCATTCGACGATATGAGAACGCGACCTACTATGACACCGATATTACAACACTTCGACCCCACGCTACCCATCATGATAGAGACGGAGACATCCAACTACATATGCTCCGGTACCCTCTCCCAGCAGGAACAGGATGGATTATGGAGACCGGTCGCATTTCGATCAAAAACAATGTCAAAGGCAGAGCAAAACTATGACATTCACGACAAGGAACTGTTACCCATTGTTCAAGCAGTTAAAGACTGGAGGAAGTACACCCTAGGATGTCGACATGTGATCCGCATTATCACAGACCACAAGAATCTACTAGCGTTTACTACCACCAAGGAACTCAATGGACGACATATTAGGTGGAGCGAGACATTAAGCCAATACCACCTTCAAATCGAATACTGACCAGGAAAAGAAGGAGAAAAGCCGGACGCATTGACCTGGAGGCCAGAGGACCTCCCCGACAAGGAAGAAAGACGGTTGCAGCAACAAAGAATACTCCTCCCTAGGGGGAAGTACTTCGCAAGAGAACAAGACGAAGACAGCCGATACGAATCCCTAAACGAAATAACTACGGCCACAAGCAACAATGATGGATATGAAGAATGGATGAAGAGAAAGACCACCAGCAACCAGAAAATCAACGAGATGAAGAAGGCCTTGAAGGAAGGCCTAAAACAAATACAAGGTGTAGCCCTCGGGCTATAGTGGGAAAAAGATGGATACCTATGGTATGAGGACAAGATAAGGCTCCCAGACGAAGAAGCCTTACGAACAGGAACAATAAGAAGAAACCACGACATTCCACAGATGGGACATGGCAGAACGGCAAAAACGACAGGCTTAATTCATCGGTCATACTACTGGCTGTGAATGCGCGATGATATCAAAGGGTATGTGAAGAATTGCCACACCTGTCAGCGAACGAAAGCGGTTAAACACGCACCCTATGGGCTGCTCAAACCGCCCGAAACTCCGGGAAGACCATGGCAATCTATGGCTATGGATTACATCACTGGACTACCTGACTCAAACGGTTATGATACCATATGGGTCGTTATCGACCGACTCACAAAAATGGCGCACTTTATACCATGCAGGACCGATATGACTACACCACAATTCTTCAACCTGTTTAAAGCCTAGGTCTTTAGACTCCATGGCCTACCGAAAGACATTACCTCCGACACAGGATCCCTCTTCACGTCGGACATATGGAAAGAAATCACACTACAACTAAGTGTCAGGCGACACTTGAGCACAGCCTTCCACCTGCAAACGGATGGCCAGACTGCAAGAACAAACGCGATATTAGAACAATATCTGCGAGGCTACGTCAACTATCAGCAGAAGGATTGGATAGAGTTCCTATCCATGGCAGAATTTGCATACAACAACGGACGACAAGAAACCATGAAGACCACACCCTTCTTTGTGAACTACGGATATGACCCCTCGCTCGATCGGGCACAATATCAAGTACCGTGAAAGATAATGCAAGCCGACGATATGATAAGAGTACACGATATATTATGAGACGAAATGACTTTAGCACCAATGAGTCGAAAGGAAAGGAGTGATAAGCACTGGAAACCGGACCCGAATCTTACGGTCGGCGACATGGTGTGGTTGATACCTCACAATATCCGGACCACAAGACCATCGAAGAAGCTGGACTACAAGAAACTTGGACCATTCAAAATAATCGAACAGGTCGGGTCGCGAGTATATAAACTCGCCCTCCCCGCCTCGATGAAACAAACTCATCCAACATTGCACATCAGCCTTCTCGAACCCTATTAAGAAAACTCTTTTCCCTTACAAAAAAGATATCCCCCTCTGCCTATTCACATAGACGGAGAAGACGAATACGAACTCGAAGAAATAATCAACTCTCGCTTACACTATGGTAAACTCCAATGCCATGCTAAGTGGACTGGTTATTCCCCCAAACATGATCAAGAGTGGTGTCCAGCCAGCAACTTTACCAACGCTAAGAATATCGTCCTTCTCTTCAGCCAGAGCAACCCGCGCAAACCAGCAACCGACCATCCACACTGAAGTGGAACAAAACAGTTGTGTAGTGGTTGAGGACCGCGAAGAATTCAAACGGAACATACAGCAAGCACAGAAAGAAGCACAAGAGGAGGGAAAACAGAAGAAAGAATATGCAAAGAAATCATGGACCGTGTGCACCCATGACAAGTGTACGGTACACCACGAGGCAAAGGAACGACACGGATGGTGGCCAACAAAGGCCACCCAAACCAGAAAGTCGGACAGCGACCAAGAATGGGCGCATTCCTGGGACAAGCAAACTTGGGAAGGAGATGAAGCGGGGGCCCCGATATAGCCCAAACACCACAAAATCGACTGCCAGAACTGCATGCGCAGGTTCTGCCCCTACCACTGGCAGCAACAGAAACAGGCAGAACAACAAGCTCCACGCATGGAGCCAAGAAAGAGGGGGGGGCACAAAGTCCCTTTTGAGCCCCAGGACGTCCTCCTGGAGATAATTCGCAGCCAGGACGACACGATAACGTGGCAAAAAAGGGGGATCGAGGAGCTGCAAATGACCGTCGACCGGCTGAGAAGATCAGGTGACAGATTACGAGAAGTGAAAAAGATGGTGGAGGAACGGCGAGAAAAAACAGACCAGGAAAGGAGGAACAGAAGGGATGTGGAGGACTGGATGCTTGCGGAGCACCAGAATACGTTCCGGCATGAACAACGCATGAGGGGGTATGCCACAAGGGTTGAAGAAAGGAGAAGGAAAAGAGGATAAGGGAGAGCGGAGCTAATGTCACGATCTGTCTAGAGGAGTGCTAGCCAGGTGACGGCGGTGAGGAAACAGGTTTCACAAATGACCTCGCTTGGATGTCATACGGTTAAGTTATGATTCTTTCACGCACATGGTCTCGTTAGCAGGTCATGGGGCTCGTTTATGGTTAAATTGGTTTTATGCACATGACCTTGTTAGCAGGTCATGGGGCTTGTTTATGTTGATTGCATTTCGCACATGGCGTACGGTTGATGTCATGGGGAGAGTCTAGGCTGGCCTGCAAGGCTTACCGGCAAGGCAGACTTGTTTATGTTTCGCGCGTGAACTTTTAGTAGGTCATGTCGTTGGTTTATTTATATTGCGTTTGATTTATGTTTTCGCACATGACGTCACTTCGAGGTCATGGGATGTTTTATGTTTGCGCACCTGACTTATTAGAGTCAGGTGATGGATTTCGCGCCTGAGCTCGCTTGAGGATCAGGGCAGGGTTAGGATTGCAGGAAGAGGCCTATATAAAGGCCGGGGTTTTCACAGATGGGTTAGCTCTTCATGCAACCATCTACTGTTATTTCCTATCTACTACTTTACGA
>PYWC01000035.1:558658-577206 GCA_003182015.1 Tuber magnatum
CTAGGAAGATGGATCCCAAGGTTGCGACCGCACCAAACAACTTCAAACTTATCGCCAAAAGTTCACACAGATGTAAGAGTAAAGTAGACGGTAAAACTTAATATTGTTAAGCCTGACGCTTCACTCAATTAAGGTCTCGAGAGGATTGATCGTTGGAGTAGGAGAGTTCTCGCATAGACTTTCAGCTAGTTTTTATCTTATGCCAGAAACTCCCCAATCAGTTTACTCCAACTATTTGAGTACACCCTTCCGCACTAAGGGTGGTCCGACACGTCTCCTGGCACAGCCTTCGGGCATGCGTGTGCCGACACACTCCAGTCGGCGTTCACCTTATGCAGTTATCGTTTCTGCGGTACATTTCCATTTTGCCCGCCGGAGTGAAAACTTCTGCGCATCGATGTCTTGCCAGTGGCTAACAGTCAAGACACCTCATGAAGTAGACTATCTATGACACCCTTCCCATATGCATTGATCTCTATTTGACTCCGGAGGCTACTGTGAGCGGTTTATCTAGTTGCTCTTTTATGGGTCGCTGGCTTCCGGTGTCTTCCGCAGGGCGCGATAGTTTGGGAGTGATCCAATAGGCGCTACCCATGACCACTACCTCGGATCTACCTTTCCTATGGTAGGAATCATGCTTTTAGTGTCTCTGCACTTCCCTTTCAGAGCCTATAGCGTTGGGAGCACGTTAAGGCTTAGTAGGTGTAAAACTCTCCCAGTCGCCCCGGCACCACCCGGGACTACCTTCGGGACCCCCACGGTTAACACCTGTTACCTCCATCAGTTCAGGTCCGTTTTACTCCAAACAACTTGGAGGAGGTACTCAACCTTCCACCCTTTGCCCCCTTATATATCCTGCGAACAGCCTACGGTCGACCGGACGGCAGCAACGTATACGGTGTTGCAAGCATGTTCGCAAAGATTTCTCTTTACTAGACTGCACACAACTACACAACCGTTTGCCCATGACGTCCAGGCCTCAAGGCGGGGCCGGAGGGGTATGATAGGAATAATGTCTTCAATTTACAGCTTCCTCGCAGCTACGTAGCTTGCCCAATAGCATCCCCTGGAACCCCAGATTCGAGTATCATGCATGGCTTCGCATGACAAACATTCTAGTCAATTTTCCCGAACCCCCCAAGGGACTTCGTATTGAACGGTAGGGTAACTCAGGGCTCTGGGTAGGGTAACCCAAGACCCAAGGCATGGTAACCTGATCCCAAGAGTAGGGTAACCTTGTCCAGCGGACAAGTTAAATTTTCCCTGTTACCCTGACTATCCCGTCGCCGGTGATAGACCTTTCTGACCTGTCTTCAATTACCCGGCCTAGCTGAGCAACTGCCACTTCATAAGTCCCTATGTACGCCGACCAGCCAATTCTGTTTATTCTTGGAGCCTGGGCCATCGGGTCTCCATAGGTCAAGTACTTACTTGCCTGCCGGTTCCTATCAGTCCCCCTCCTGGCTACCTGTATGAGTATAGGTTCCGTTTGCCATAGCTCATGTAGGCGGGGTCGTTACATCTCAGCACAGGTGAGAAACCGATCCTTACTTGAGAATACTAAGATAGGGCCTAGAAACTCGGGGAGCTCTAGAACACAGTGCAGCGCAGTTCTGAAGAACCAACCAAGGTCGTTACCTGTCGCGAGTAACACGAGTAGTGGGAAAACCTAACAGAAAGGGCATTAGCTCAATGGTTCCTGCTTCTTGATATGTATACTATCTTTGCGTCGTACTTTCCTAAGGCACTGAGCAATCCGATTTGCTTTCTGCTTGGGTTCTTTGGAGTTCGTAGATACGTCAACGGTTGGTGCTCGGCTGCTATTGTGAAGGTATTTCCTATTAGTACATTGAAGAACTAGTTAAGCGCCTCCACTACCGCTAAGGCCTCCTTATCGGTAGTTCCATAATTTGTTTGTGTGTTGGTAAATTTCCTACTGTGTAATGTGGCTGGTCTAGCCATCTCGCATGTGGGTCCCTGTCCTACCGATGCCCTTATTCACAAGTCTGAGGGATCCGTAACTAGCCAGATTGGTTCCTTGCTCCTTATGTCTATTGGCCGCATGACTTGGTGATCAACAACTTGCTTTTTTACCATTTCGAACATGGTCTGATGGGTGGTTGTTCATATGAATTTGGCATTCCCCATTAAATCTGTTAATGGTGCTGTTAGGGTCACGTGGTGTGGCAGGAACTGGGCCATATAGTTCACTATTCCTAGAAAGCGTTGCAATTCTTTCTTGTTTTGAGGTGTTTCCCAACCTGCAATAGATGATATTTTCTAGGGAGATGTATGGATTCCTTCATTGTCCACTATGCATTCTAGTACTTCTAGCTTCTCTGCGAATAGTACTGACTTTTTCTTGCTCGCATAGAACTTAGCGTTTCTGAGTCGGTCACACACTTGGTGTATGTGTATTTCATGTTCCTCCGCTGTATCCGTGAATATGAGAACATTATTAATGTATACCCCTACAAAATGATGTAGCAATTCGCTTTGGAGGTCTTCCATCATTCACATAAAGGTTGCTTGTGCATTCATATCTCCTTGTAGTATTACTTTGCTGACAAACCCTGGGAATGGGGTTTTGATTGAGTTGAACTTAACGCTATCTTTAGCCACTCTTGTCTGGAAGTCTGCATCGCTCAAATCAATCTTACTCCAGAATTTTGATCGTCCAATGCGGTTAAGGATTTGCTATTGGTTGGGGATCGACGGACAATCCATGATGGTCTTGTCATTTCGACTTTTCAAGTCTACCAGAAGGCGTATCCTTCCTTCTGACTTTGGTTGTACAAACATAGGTGCCGCTCCGGGGACTTCCTGTTGTACGATTGCTCCTGCGCATAATTTCTCCTTTATCCAGTTCATGAGATTCTCCTTGTACACTTCCGGGATTGGGTATGTTGGGTGGTTCTTTAGATCTGTTGGATCCTTTAGGTGCATGTGATGGTTAATATTTCATACAGGGGGCAGCGTTTCAGGGATCTTGTCCGAGAATACATCCTTGTATTCTTCCAATAGTGTTGTTGATGTTGCATCTGATACAGCGGCTCAGAACTCTCCGCTTGTTGGTTTCCATAGCACCTGTAGTTTATCAGCGGGAAACCCCACAGCTGTGTCCCCACTCCTGATAAGGGCATTGTGTCTTTTTAGGAATCGCATTACAATCAGGACATCATATTTTGCTAAGTTTGCTATCAACACATTCTGATTTGTCCATTTCTTTTTTCCAATACCTATTGTCAGTCCACATTTCATGTGACTTGATGAGCAGAAACTTGTCATTACCATGTTGACTGTTAATGGTTGGGGTAGGGGTACTGTGGGTATGCCATGGGTAGAGATAAAGGTAGTGCTGATAATGTCACAACCGCTTGTTCCTGTATCAAACAGCACCTTTGCCATGTGGTCTTCTATATTGATCGTTCCTTCTAGTGCATCATGGGGCCTAAATACTCAGTACTGGTTTTGTTCGGAGGCTTTCCATTTCCAATGACTTAATTCCCACTTCATCATATTTGGTTGCTTCCATGTAATTCAAGCTTGTATCTCGCTTAGTAGTTTTTCCTTTTTCCGCTTTGGCATAGCAGTCCTTTGCATATGGCCCCTTTTCTCCACATTCAAAAGACATGCCTTTATCACGTCACTTCTGCGTTTTATCTTTCTTATCCTTTGAACCTTTGCGTTTTGGTTGTTCCTTTCTTGGGTTATTGCGTGATGGTGATCCTTTACTGCTTTGCTGCTGCGGCATGTGTGTTCGTTAAACTCCTGTTTCATATAGAATGGCATCCTTGCGTTCAGCTCGTTTGACTATCTTGGCAAAAGAATCTCTATCTTCCTCTATGGGTTCTAACTCCTGGCATAATCTGGGATGCATTGCTTCATATAGTCTCTGTCGTAGCGTGTACTGGGATACCATTCCGTTTGGCAATCGTCCATGGTACACTAGGAGATTCATTGTGACCATTATTATTCTTTCTGTTTTCCTGTTTCGTGCTTGTTGGATTTCCTTGAACTTCCTATATAGTTCTTCCGTATTTCATGAGGACTGAAATCTGTCTCTGTGGTAACTTATCAGGGTTGTTCCTCATATTTTTTCCTTACTGTCATAGTGGTTTATTCCTTGGTAATATGCTTCTTCTGCTTTTCCCATACAGATACTTCCTAAGTATACTCCACTTCCTTCCTTTGCTTTCTCCATATTGTGCAGAGCGAGGTATTGGGAAGTGGTTGTTACCCATCGATCAAACGCTTCAGGTTTCAGGTCTTCCCTTTTGCCTGAGAATATGCACGGCAGTAGGAGCTTGACCTTGGGTCCTGTTTGCCCAGCCCCTGCGCCCAGCGGCCCTGTGGATTCTCTGTCAGTCATATCATGTTCAGACTCTTCGTTGCTCAAACCCTTGCTTGATGAGTTTTCTGAAGAGTCACTGGGGTGTTCGTCCGGCGGTTCTTTCACTACCGCATGGTCTGATGTCTCTTTATCATCATCTTTCTCCATTGGAGTGCAGACAGGTGAGCTGTCTTTTTTTGGTAGTTGTGGTGGTGCCTTTCCTTTTCTGGGACTCAAGGGGAAAAGCCCAGGGAGGCTTGTTCCTTCCTTTGCTAGCTCATTCATTGGTTCGCTAAAAGTCTGCTTGGCCAAATCTCAGGCTAGTTGTCTTCCTGCTTTATCAATTGAGAAGTCGCTTTTTGGCCCTTTCGGTTTCTTGAATTGCATTCCTTTGGTAAGGCCTTCTCGTAGGACCTGCTTCCCACTTCGAGTCTCTAATGACTCAATGGTGTCGTGTTGGCTGAGCCGAACCTTTCGTGGTTCTGCCGCTCCCCACTGCTAGCTTCGATGTTGAATTTTTGTAGATTGATCAGGCCTGGTCTGGGCAGGTCTCTAACCACTTGCTGAGGTTAAAAAAATGTGACCTGTTCAGGCCAGGCCCTAGTCATATAGCAGTACGATAGGAGCAGATGGCTTCATGATGAACAAGAAGCGAGAGCTGCTTACTAAAGAAATCTTCGAATGGGGTATAATAGGAGATCAATGAAGTAACCGTTGAATCAAGTATATTAACCATACTGTCTGCTGAAGTCTGCTGTTTCCATCGTGGAAATCGGCGGTCTTTAAATACAGCATATCTCTTACCTCTAGTATCAGCAATATTCCAAATTTGTTTGTATCAACTAATAATACACGAAACAATACAAGCATCAAACGATACTGTGAAACCAAACATAAAACTAACCTAGTACCCGTACTAGTTACATAACTTGTATCCAATCAGCTGACAATTTCCTACTCAATATTCTGTGTTAGACAATAATCCTAAACAGAGAAAACTAAATCCCACTTGCAACTATGCTAGAAATACAAACTGTTGTGCATGAGCTCTCCTCTCTTCCTAGTTTGATTTTCAGACTCAGAAATATCAAATATAGGAAATATTAGAAGTAGCAGGATATCAAGTAATTTTTTATCCTATGTTTTATTATAAACTAAACTTTATTCAGTATTTCTGAAGCTGTATAAAGCTATTTACTAGAAAGCATTATGAATACTCATGTTCTTTCCTAGTTTGAACTGTGCTAGTAGTACAAGAACCAATTTCTAATGTATTAATTTGAATATCGTATTAGCAAATATTGTATATAATAGTTATGTATTGAAATAATATAGTACATAGTTTATAGGATTTCGAGTAGTATATATATACAAGATACTCATTACATCATAGAATTGGAGAGTCAGCAGTTTATGCCAAGCAATCTAACAATTGATAAATAGCTACTTATTCCTGTCATAGGGTTTTCTAGTTATTGTCTTTTATATATTTAAAAGTTAGAGTTCTGTAATTTGGGTATAAGGTAAATACTATTTTGAGGGTACTATACTTGATATTACAACTATATTGTCACACTTTTTGTCTAAAAGTTGGTAGAGAGGCTGGTCTGTCAGAACTATATAAGAAAGAGAAAAATATTAAACTAGTTATATGTACTAATATGTAAGAATATTTTATATCTAGTTATACAACTCTTTCCCACTTTGTCAATAATATTTCTATAATTATTCTATCAAGACTAGTATTTATTTCAATTATATTTATTCTATATACTTACTACGATATAAATACAACTTAAAATAATGAAACTATAGGGTAAAAAGAAATTTGTAAGCAAAATTTCAAAAAATACTTAGTATTATAAAACTATAGAGTAGAGTAAGTACCTTTGGGTCACTATACTACTTCCTAATTATATTAGATAGAATTGATTACAAATATATTATTATCTAAATATTGTTTATTAATAAATATATAAAAAATTATATAGTTATGATACAAGTAAAATATATATCATACTACAAATTTTGTAAATTTAAACTCTATAGGCTCTAAACCTACTGAAAAATTTACAGAAATGAAATGTGTTTAAGAAAAAGAAGTTAATGAAAAACAACAAATAGATTGTTTTTTTAATGAAAGAAGTTTTTGATAAATGGTCTATAGGATTTAAAAAGTTGTAGTTTTGATAAGAAAGACTAAAAAGTGTTATAAGAGCCATATTCTTAGTACTTAGTAATTATTTCTATAATAGCCAGAAATTAGAATAATATGTTTAAGGACTATATTACTTTAATAAATATGCAGATATAACTTTAGAACAAAAAGTAATTTAATATTATAATTTCTTTTAACAGATTGTAATTATACTTAAACTCAGCGATGGTTCTGAAAGACTAGTTTCAACACTAACGTTGAAAGGAAAAAGTGTGATAATTTGCTATACAATATCAAGTGTAATATTTACAAATCTGACTTTGCAGTTACACAGTCTATATAACCCTAGTACAACAACACTTAAGGACTAAATATTTTATATTTGTATCTCGATTTTAGGTATAATAGTATATAGTATATTAATTAATATTTTTAAACTATAAAATATTATATATTAGATAGATATTACCAACTAAGATTAAGAAAGAAGAATGTAGAAGCAAAAATGTAGTAAGAATTATGTAGAATTTTATATTTTATAATAGGAGAAATCAAAAATACAAATCTAAAAAAATCTAGCCCTTAAAAGTTATTATACTAGAGTTATATAGGTTGTCTGACTATAAGGCCAGATTTGTAAGTATTACACTTACCATTATATGGCAAATTGTTATACTTTTTTGTCCTAAAGTTGGCATTGAGACTAGTTTTCTGGAATGATATGAAGAAAGCCTTTCTGGCATTTAGATTTTAAAACATGTTCTTGGTATGCAAATTGATATATTATAGTTATATGTGATACTTTGTTTTTAACTTAGTATAATAGATGTTTGGGCTTGCAGAAATAATAGATATATATTTATTCTTAGGCTCTGTTCAGCAACCCACCATAAAAATATACTATCGTATTTCATGAAAATAGCTTATAAGTTGCAATAAAAATACAATAGTATTTTCATAAATAATTCTGTTCAGCAACCCTTCTTTTATAATAGTATTTTTCTTTATAAGCAAAATCTTATCAGATATTTGTATAATAGCTAGTGAATACAAGTAGTTTTTATTGAATTTCAGAATTTTGATATACACACCAATTGTAGTTCTTTTTCTCTGCACAAGTCATGATCTTTTCTACATGATTTCTATAGTACTATTCCTTTAATTAGATTGTAAGTTATATAATTGAACACCTAAAGCAAGATTGTTTCATATTTCACTAACCTATTGTACAAGTATAGCTGTTAATATTGAATAGAAAACAGTATTTGGATATCTTCAACTGAGCAGTTTCTTATCAACTCCCTGTGCAAACATGTTCCCCAAGGCAATTGAACCGAAACTGGCTTTAAGAAGGAAGTTTGGCTCCTGATTGTGGCACAACTTAATGCCAAATACTCAGATGAGCGCAGCAAGCCTATTGCTCCTCTTCAGGTAAAGAATAAAGAAGTTATTATAAGTGTATTGACCAAAGTAGAATCAGGCTATGACAAAATATTTGAGAAGGTTTAAAGTGTGGTAGCTAATCTTGATAGTAATTTGATTTAGCTTAAGCGTGGGTTTGAAGTTGTTCGTGAGATTAGAGCAAACTTGGGATTTGGTTGGGATGGTTTGAAGGGTATTCCCACTGTGCTGGCATCAGTCTGGAAGAAGTACACTACAGTAAGTTTATATCTACCATCCAGAAAGAAAAATTTGAATCGACATAATTTGTTTTAAATTGAACTAACCTGAGATGCATTAAATGAATTAATAGGTTCATAAGGAAGCTGCAAAGTATCGACATAAGGGATTGCCCTACCCTAACCTTCCTGAAGAGCTCTTTGCTAGTGTTGATGTGGCAGATAGATTTGCAAGAACAGGTAAAATTGAGTTCGACGCTGAGAGAGACCAAGCGACTTGGGAAGTAGGGTTTGATGCAGCAGAGGCCAGTATGTTTGAGCATGATAGTGAGGAGTTCAGTGGCCGGTCAGAGCAGGACTTGATTGTTATTTGGAGTGCAGTGCCCAGCAATTCCCTATTTACTTGAACTGACCAGCCCAGGGATTGAATCAGTGCTAGCCCTTGTTGCCAAAGTTCCAACTCACTTGTTCGTGGTTGTAGTGGCTTGTCTGATACTAGTATTGAAGAGTTGGAACAGTCAGGTGATGTCAGCTATCCAAACAAACATCTTGGTATGTCTAGAACCCCACAAGGGGTAGTGGCCAGTGCCTTTCTTGCTCTCCATAATGTGGTAGTCAGACAGAGATTCCAGAGTCAAATGAGTAAGAAGGAGGAGGCAATCAATAAGTTCCTAGAGCTTTATGCTAAGTCTGAGGAGTATACAGAGTGTGAGATCACAAAGTTGGTACTTGCTCTTCAGGAGAGAAAAAATGCAATTGGATTTCTGGCAATTATTAAATTTCCTGAGATTAGAACCAATTAGATTGCAGCACAGCTTACCTCTTAATATGTATACTAGATAGCTTTACTTTTATGTATACAGTAGTATGTCATTAGTTGAATATAAGTGCTATTCAACTCATTTTAAAAACCTAGACTCTATCTCCATTTAAATACAACTAGTAATCTCTCCACATTTCTGATGCAATCTGATCTCGCAATCTTACCATTTCTGGTTCCTCATCAACTATATTGCCCTTATCTTCATTCGCTTCAAGCTCCTCTGCTTTAGCATTAGTCTGATTAGACTGAACCTTGCTACTTGAGGGTTGATTGTCATCCTGCCTTTCCAATTCATCATCAATAGAATCAATATTGAATAAATGTTGATAGTGTTTGATAAAGTTATGTAACACTATGAGAGCAAAAACAAGTTTAACCTGACCTGGGAATGGATACTCTGCAGCTAATTTCAAGATTGGAAATCTTCACTTCATTACACCAAATATATGCTCAACTGAGTTTCTCAACTGAGACTATCATAAATTGAATAACTCCTCCTTGTTCTGTAGCCTTGTTTCAACAGAATATCAGTTTTTAGATATATTTTTAGATAATAACTTATAATTATACTACAGTTATATACTAGCTTATAGAGAAACTTAGAAGATTATATACATACAGCTAGTCATCAGAAGTGTTCATGATGCTTAGTCAGCTACCTCACGAAAAAAGCCAGACTCTCGGCACTATGAATAACAATACAATTCATACAACCTGTTCCTCAATTTATTTTTCTCTTTTACCATGGTTTACAGATCAGGATATACAAACCCTCCAGTACCAAAAAAAAAAAGAACTCTCAAAACCAAGCGAAGAGAGATGACCAACATTGGAAATGCCATGTTTATTGCCTTTTTCTGCTGCCTTCACAATATTGCCCTTGTTGCTCAAACTATTGGGCGCCCCTGGACCACGGTTAAAAGCTTTCTTGTCTTAGCATATAAGCGCCAATCACTAGAAAACATTCCTTACCCCGGTTGCACTCTAGTTCTTAGCAGTCAGCAGCATCGCACAATTCTTCAAGCAGCTAAGTCCAACCAGAAAATGACGAGATCTGATTTCAGGAATAAATATGCGCCGGGTGTTTCCCTTTCTACAGGTAACATCTGATCCCTGGTGCTACTATGAGTAATAGGACATGATTAGCTAATAAGTAAAATAGTTGACAGAGTGCTCAGAGAAGTCAATATCAAGAAGTGGCTAGACAAATCAAGAAAAAAACTAAAGCATGAGCATGTGGCAAAGAGACTCAAGTGGGCTACAGTTCATAAAGACTGGACAGTGGAGGATTTTGAAGGAGTTATTTGAAGTGATGAATGTAGTGTGGAGAAATCCAAGGATCCAAGACAACAATGGGTTTTCAGAGAACCTGGAGAGAAGTGGCTGTCTGATTGTATTCATCCTAAGGAGAAGGATAAGGGAATTTCTCTTGTAGTTTGGGGGTGCTTTTGGGGGAAGAGAAAAGGTTCTTTCATTCCTATTACTCAAAATATCAATAAGATCAGGTATGTTAGGCTCTGGAGAAGGCATCTTTTTTCTGTTATTAATCAAATAATTTCTTTTGGTATGTAAGATATTCTTTTGCAGCAAGACAATACTCCTGTTCATAAGGCTTATAGTGTTATGGATTGGTTGGAGAGAAACCGTATTGAGGTTGAAGAACACCCCCTATATTCCCCTGATTTGAATCCTATTGAGCATGTGTGGGTGGAGCTTAAAAAGCGATTGCACCAGCAGTATCAAAGGATTGGATATCTCCAGGAGGAAAGGAAGCTGTTACGAAAAGGCTTGCACCTGTATTACTATTTGTTTGGGAGACAATTCCTGCGGAGTTTTTTGAGAAGTTGTGGAAATCAATGCCTGATAGGGTGGCTGCAGTTTTGGAGGCAAGGGGAGGTTATACAAGGTATTGACTATTTTTATTATTTAATTTACTTTACTATTCTCATAGTTAATCATGGTTGATGGTTTGTGCCTGTTGATCCTAGTTAATTGTTGGCACCCATTCATTGTGCCCGTTGACAACCCCACTATTGTGGCCGGGAGGTATGGCACAACTATGATTAAATATGTCTTGGATTACAAACACTTCTGACCACTGCCTGTACCTATTGTGAGATTGGTACTACTCATACCGATGATTGTGAACTCCACAGTATGGTGTCAACCATCTCTCTCTTAATCTATATCCTGTATCACCAAGATAGTACTTCCCTTGGGGTATTACAAACCCATTTTCCAATGCATCACTCAACACTCTTCTATCATGAGCTGACCTCTCCCATCCTGCCAACACATAGCAGAATTGAAGGTCAAAGGTACAAGCTATCATTACATTTTGTATGATCTGCCCCTTATGGTTCCAAAATGGTCCAAGATTCTCTGCAGTTATATGTACTAGAATATGGGTCCCATCAATCGCTCCTAGTACATCGTTGAAATAAGGGTAAAATTTCTTACTTCCCTTGACTTCATATAGGCACTCATTCTGTGGAAGAGTTACAAAACTTGTATGAAGCTTTATAAAAGCATTTAGAACAAGATTGAAGTATCTATTATTTTTATACTTGATTAGTTTGCATATGAAACAATTGAGGAGATAAGAGCAATTTGGACTTACCAGCTTACGGTATCACCACTATGCTGAAACCTTTCTTGCACTTCTCGATTTGAAGAATTCTGTCCTACAGTTCAAATGAACATAGCTACTTGTTTATCTATATCCACCAACCTCGTTGACGCAAGTAGACCTCTCTCTTTAAACTATTGACATAGTTCAACAAATACTTTATGAGATATTCTTAATACCTCAACCACTGGTCGAATATTAGACGTAGGTGCAAGAAGCTCTATAATGTAAACTTTTCCCATAAGTGTCCAGGTATGGCATGGCTCAACTATGAATTGTGTACTCATAATATCTGTGACCATGATTGTAGCATTCAACAGACAGTGGGCATTGAGTTTTAATGGAATATCGCTAGCATTGCTACCAGTAATATTTCAATCTGTATCTATGGTTTTGGAGAAAGGCGTATTGTTGAATGGGAGAATGAATATTGGAATAATTGGAAGAGAGGAATTTCTTGTAATTCGAGGTAGAAGAATGTGGATATAAAGATATAAGAAGACGTTTATTGTGGAGGACAGGATTACAATTGATAATGTCACATAATATTACTAGATATAGGCCTGGATTTATTTGTCAATTTTGTTTGTAAGAATAATACTATGGTAAAAAAATACTATAGTATTTGTTGTTGCCGAATACTAGGCCAAACTAAAATAAAAATACCATGAAAAATACTCTGTAAGAGAGGAAATACAATTGTATTTTTGGTGTGCCGAACAGGGCCTAAATGTAAGAGAGGCATACCCCTTTATATAACTAAGGAAAATCCTCCACTGACAAATCTCTCAATATTCCTAACCTTTTCCTTCTGCGTAGCTGTGACCTTCCGTCAGTCTCCATGAGGTTCCGTTAAGCGAAATATAGGCTAATATCACAAATGGTGATGGAAGCGGAAGGTTTCTTCTATTATAGAAGACTCAGAACAGAATGTTGGGAGAAATGAGTAAGGCTAACCGGTAAGGCTTACTGGCAAGGCAGATTGATTAGGTTTTTGCACCATGACTGACATTACGGTTATGGGGTCTTGCACAACTCACACTTGTGAGTTGTTGGCATGCTATAATTAGTGAATATTTTTCAATGGCTCACAATTGCCAGGTTGTATGATGTAATGACTTTCGCACATGACTCAGTTAACAAGTCATAGGTCTCATGCATGTGATGCACTTAGCGCATATGACTACAGGAGGTGACTTAGGGGTATGAGTAACAGGGTTAGAGTTAGCATGAAGAGTGAGTATAAAAGAGGTCACTAGGACCCAGAGGAATGAGCTCTTCACACTATCATCTTTGTATCTTGTTACCTATAACTTTACGATTCTACTCTTCACCTATGTGGCCCTGGTGCACACCTACCCTTGTAAGCAAGACATCAGATAGGAGCCTTGGGTGCTTAGCTATCCGACTCAGAAGAAGATGTGTAGTCTCATGTGTTTGGGACCAAGGTATCATCGCCTGTGTGAGGGAAGCGCTAACCAGTAGGAATTGTTAGAGCTAACCACCACTTCCTCTCACCTTGCAACCATTCTTACTCCGGTCTCTAGGGATGCGACCCACACCACAACATGGTCGAACCCCTGCTAAGCAGTGATGACACCAGTCTCCAAACATACTCTTCTGCTAGATTGCACACAACTTCACAACCGTTTGCCTATGACATCTAGACCTCTAGGTCAGGCTGGAGGGGTATGATGGGAATAATGTCTCCAAGCTAGAGCTTCGTTGCAGGTGCCTAGCCCAAGCAATAGCATTCCAGTGAATCTGAGATTCGGGGATCATATACAGTTTCATGTGACAAACATTTCACTCAATCTTTCCAAAGTCTTAGTGACACTTTGTGCCTCAAAGTAGAGTAACTTGGGTACTTTAACAGGGTAACCTGACTCTCTTGGTAGAGTAACTAGTCCCCTAAGATAGGATAATCCTACCAGGACATCAGGGTAACTTTACCCTGTTACCCTGCTTACTCTTTCATCAGAGTTAGATACTTATATCCTTTCTCCGGCTATCCAGCTCAGTACAGTAGTTATCTATTTAAGGTCCCTAAGCACGACAATATTGCTCATGCCCATATACTAGGTATCCAAGTACCTAAGTGCCTGGAGTCATATGTGTTTTCAGGGGGACCCTGACTATAAGATACCTGTAAGGCAGTAATTACTTACCTGCCTGTTCCTACCAGTCAACCCCCTGGTCACCAGTATGGGCATAGGTTCAGGTTACCATAACTTATATATGCCAGGTTTTTATATCACTCTACTCTTCTCTAAGATCCCACTCAGACCACTAGCATCATCCCTTATTCCTATAGCTTGGTTCCCCTGTAACTCTCTAGTCCCTTGGTTTAGGCCAGTACCTGTGCTGGAAAACTAAAATGGCCCGCAAGCTAGTGCTCTCTAGTATCTCATAGAGCTCCCACAAATTCTCCTTCACTCTATAACCTTTCCGGGAAACCAGGTACTGGCCAAATTATTAAGGAAACTTTGCTTTACTTTCTCCATACTATCAAGTGTCAACCACAGCCTCAACGATATAGCTTGGCCCATTATCTACAATGTCCAAAGTAGGAACCTTCTTGGTTCTGCTTCTATCCAAATCCTTGGAATATAGTTCTAGTAGTGCAATCTTGAAAAGTGGACCAATGGACCAAGGGGCTAGTAATTGGAGTTCATAGACTCAGGTACCAATCTGATATTTGACAACAAACAGGCCAAATATCCAGTGGTCCAGCTTCTCTATTGGCTGTTTGATACAGATGTTTTTTCTGTTTAACATCACATGGTCTGCCTTCTCTGCCTAGCCTCTTGTCATCTCTTTCAAAGTTACATAATCTGGAGATGGCAGTCTTTTTGATTATGCTATTTCCTTTACCTTTCTTGAGCCCACTGTACTGTTTCTTGAATTTTCTGTGAGATCTCTTCCTAGTTCCCAACCAAGAGCTCACTGTGGAGATGTGTTCCCTAGTTATCAGATACCACATCTGACCAGTTTGTCTGTGGATTAAACCCATAGTTTATCTCAAACAGGAACAACCTGGTAGATTTTGATATGGAGGTGTTGTAGACATACTCAGCCAATAGCAATAGGGTCATCCTGTCATCTTGCCAATAGGAAGAGCAACTATGTATGTACTACTCTAGCGTCTGATCAACCCTTTCAGCTTGTCCATTAGTCTTGTAGTAGAAAGTAGGCGAAACATTGAGTTTCACCTACAAAAGGTGTGTTAGAGTCATCCAGAACTTAGATGTGAATCAGCTATCACTGTCAGAGATAATTGATTTTAGTAGCCCATGAAGGCACCATACTTCCTTCAGGAATATCATGGCCAGCTCCTTGGTTAGTACCTCAGTAGTTAATGGTATATAATATGGCATTTTTGAGAATCAATCTACGATTACCCAAATCTTTGTATGCCCTTCTAACTCCCATAGTGCTACAATGAAATTCATTGCAATCACTGTCCCAGCACTCATTGGAACATCAAGGGGTTCCAGGAAACTGAACTTCTTATGCCAGATAGGCTTATTCTATTGACATATATTACTGGTTCGGATATAGTTTGTGATGTGCTAGTCTATCTTTGGCCAGTAGAAGTTAGTCCTAACCCTACTGGTTATTTTGTAGTTCCCAAAGTGCCCTGCTAAGTAGGAGTTAGGTTCTGCCTATATGATTGTGTGTTTCAATTCCTAACTTGTAGGAATATACTACCTGTTCTTCTACATGAGTACGTTCTTCCCTGTCTTGATATGCTTGTCAACTTTCTTGTCACCAGCCACAATTGCCTTCAAGACCCTCTAGTACACCAGGTCTTGTTTAACCACTGAACATAATACTTTTAGAAAGGAGGACTGTAGCCAAAACTTTTAGCAAACTTGCAATACCTGTAGTGGCAGTGTTACACATAAGGCAAACTGGTATAGTGCAATGGGCACGTCGCGTGATTATTGACAAAAGGTCACATGTTCAATCCCAGGGTGCAGCAGAGTATTTTGGGAATGAGCTAATTTCTACCAATGCAACATCAGCACAAAACCTCTATTTATACCACCACTGAAGGTCGCTGACCAAGGGGGTTTTTGCAGGGTTGTCAAGATGGGAGTCTCAGCCATCCCAATGAGGTCGAACAAACAAAATTGGTTGTTTGGTGGTGGAGATAAAAGCATGCAAAGATCACTCAGCTGTGGCAACCGATAGATGGCAACCGGGGGGAGGTCAGCTACTATGATAGGAGTCCCCGGCTCCCATGCAGGCAGTATGACTGAATTTCAAGTCCAATGGTGAAGGAATGCAGAGGGAAATCCTGACAGGGGATGACGCCCAAGTGATGATCATTTACCCAGACCCAGAGGCATAAGAAGGTAGAACCCTCAAATGACCTACTACATGAAAGGTCAACCCCGAGCGTAACAAGGCCTGAACACCATTGGTGCAATAAGACAGGAGTATGTCTCCTACCAGTTGACACAAACAGATGAGGAATCTGTCTGCATTGATAAGTCCGTCGTTGGAGCTGATCACTTTGTCTACAGAAATAGAACCAGTAGCCACTTTCTACGGTGGAAGGGTTCAAGTGACTATGATTGGAGCTAATACTGCAAGGCAAGAGATGGGACACCCTCTCCGCTATTCAATGAAATCAGAGTCACACGGGGTAAAGGTTTTCCGGGTCTACCAAGTTCGTACAGAGAAAAGTGAGAGCAATAGATAGGCCACAAATACCCAGATACGGAATATAAAGATCGAGGTGCCTCCTACACTTTGCAGACATCATGAGCGACGGAGAAGGGATCTTATCAATATATTCATTCTACGATACACTTCCATATCTGCTTTGATCCTGACATTTTAAGTGAGTCTTCCTAGTAATCACTTTGTTATATATCGGGCCCTAGCACAAACTCACTTGTTCTTAGAGTTGGCTACCACCTAACACTATATTACTACCTTCTATACTACTGAGGCTCACAACCACATTCTCAAATAACACTGGAAGACCATGTATCTAATGCCCTCTATGACCTATCACAAAACTACTTCTACCGAAACCTATGCATACACGAAATCGAGTTTGACCTGACACTAAGCGAAGTTTTCAGAGACGGAAACGTTCTCTTGTGGTTCATTGATTACAGAATCAAGTGGACCCTTGAAGGTCGCATACTTATATAGAAGGAAGATAGGATGTTACAACTAAGTATCAAAAAAGGATCTGAGGATTCTAGCAATACTGACATGTTGCGCACCGAGAGACAGCAAAGGCTAATCAGCACATGGAGTCTAGGCAAAGATAGCCCATACCCGCTACCGCCAGCACCACCAGGACCAAGAGGTGACATTCCACCCCTGAGGTTGGGCTCTACGCCTATACCTAGAAACTCAGCAGGGCCATCAGTACCAAGGGGCCTTACCCAAAGCATTACAAAGAGACGAAGCAGACAAAGGTCATGCTCCAGAACTCTGACTCTCTCAGGCACTACCAACTTGGGTGTGTTCGCCACATACATTGGGACACTGATCAGCCAATTGGACTGCCGTGGAACCCAAACCCAGAATGACCAGATGGTCGTCTATGGAACCCTGTCAGACAAGGGAAAGGAAATAGCAGAAGGTCTTGCTCAGGTAAGAGAACAACTTGTGAATGGGGAAAAGCTTATTGGAAAAGAGTTGGCACTTTGGCAAAATAAGAGTAGGAAGTTGGAAGAGGAAGTCGTAGCGGAGATCACCAGATTTAAGCGCGTGATTGAAGCTGCTCTTGCCCATATACAGGAGCGATCAGAGCAACAAGCAGCAGTAAGCAGCCAGCTTCCCTAGAACCTGGGATGCACCATTCACGGATCGATGAGTACGAACCAAGAGTTCTACACAGGCACGGATAAACTGCGGGGGGAATTGGATGAGGAACAATGCTGTTGGAGACCTGGGAACTGCAGTTTGTTACAGAGCTACAGACCCTTGAGAAAAAGGTGATAATAAGGCTTAGGGACATGTAGCAGAACATGACCCAGACGTTTCCCCAGTCACCGAAGAAAATGGCCGTACTGATAAAAACAGTGTTAGGATTATATCAGGGGGGATCAACCCATGATGGCGAAACAGGGAGTGGATGGTCCGGACCATCCCAACAGGACAAAGGGAAAGGGCCAGCCAAACAGGACACGTTGCCAGAGACAATATAGAATGGCCAGGGAGAGACTGTGGCACCTGCCAATGTGGCCAGAGGAGCAGGGGACCCGAACTCAGGAGACAACAGGTCGGGTAATGGTGGACAGGGACCAAGCCACTGGCCTGAGGCACTGCCTGTGGGAAGGCCGCCAACAGATAAGGAAGAGGAGGAATACCAAATGATGCTATAGCTGGCTAAGGGTTGGTGCGACAGACTGCGTTGCAGCAGAAGAAACCTGCCGACCCTGCATTCGTATACGAAAAAAGTCCTACCAGGATATTAAAACTTCCCTACATGTATGCCAGAACCACCGTAGCTGAAATTCCATGCTGTGGATAGTAGATAAAGATAGGATTGTATGTACCAGGAGAAGAACCAAGGTTACCAAGGTGACACCCTTCAGTAACTGGTATCGGAAGAGCATGAAAGGGCCGGAAGGGTATGCCACTCGTCCTGAATTGCTGACATGGGAACCATTCCAGTATAGAATAATAGTGCGATTCTCAGCGATCAATGAGCACTGGAAAGCATTGGGACAGATGGGAAAGATCAAGTATGAGAAGAACATTGACAAGTACCTTTGCCGGATAGCAAACTTGAATGTCAAGGCCAAGCTGCAAGGAATGGCATCAAGGAAGAAGGTCGGGGACCAACAACCAGAGCCAATACTGAGATGGCTATCTCGTAAGCGATATGATACTGTAACGGGGGCACCCCTAGGAAGATGGATCCCAAGGTTGCGACCGCACCAAACAACTTCAAACTTATCGCCAAAAGTTCACACAGATGTAAGAGTAAAGTAGACGGTAAAACTTAATAT
>PYWC01000035.1:587521-618834 GCA_003182015.1 Tuber magnatum
GTGGACAAGTGGACTTTCTCCTGTTACCCTATTCTATCCCACTGCCAGAGATAGACACACTGGGCCTTTCTCCAGTTACCCAGCCTAGCTGTGTATTGCCCCTTCATAGGTCCCTAAGTATGCTGTCACGAATCTCGGGTGTAGCCATGTACCTAAATACTTGTGCCCACTAAGTCTGCTCATCTCAGAGCCTGGGCCATCGGGTCTCCGTAGGTCAAGTACTCACTTGCCTGCCGGTTCCTACCAGTTCGCCTCCGGGCTACCTGTATGGGTGTAGGTTCCGGCTACCATAGCTCATGTATGCTGGGTCGTTACACATACTGACACCGAATGGCTGCAGCACCTCCAAGCCGTCAGCAACCAAGAGCAGGATTTTTGCAACAGCAAAAGAGAATGACAGGACAATATGTCTAACTCTGCAGGGCCTTCAGGACCATTGAATTGAGGGTGGGAGGGCTGTAAAAAGGAGCCGAAGGAAGGAAAGCAGGAAGGGTGACCTAGCACGCTCTAGAGAAAGACAGTACTTGGGACTTTCAAGTCAGCATGGTTCATCCCAGGCAACAAACAGACTAAGATCCAGGGGGTTGAGTATACCGATTGGAAAAAGGCTCCGGAGGGAATACCCCAAAACCGGATCGACGAATGCTAGGAAAATAAAAGTTGTACCCGGTGCAGACTTACCAACCACAAGTGGGGAGCTTGGATGAAGGGGGCCATTGTTGCAATGATAGCACAGTGGAAAGCGGTGAAGTTTAGGCCCCGAAACATGCGGGTTCAGAATACCGCCCCAAGGCCAGCAGTGAACCAAACCCACATGCTACCAGCACTTAGACTTTGGGAGTTATTGGATCAAGAAGTGGGATAAATCTTCCAACCGGGAGCCTTGTATAAAAACTACAACCTACGTTCTGAGCCAGGGTAACAGCTTATTCACGAATGTCAGAGAACCGCATTTGACTGGGTTCAGAGCGTAGGCAGAGAGAGAAGTGCAAAAGATATAGAAAACAATATATAATAGAGAAAGTTAATCCATCCCTAAATGATACAATTAAGAGTGACCCCCAACATGGATGTGAGACTGCAAGACTTTGTATTCCCTCCTCAGTAGAGAAGGTTCAAACCTAACATGGGAAAAGAGGGGGCGGTTATAGGAGGCAAAACAGGGCGCCCCAACTCTTTCCTCCAAAGGTCATGCACAGGAAATGAGTCGGGATAGCACAGGACTGCCTGAAGACGCTCCTCCAGTGAGCAGGATGTCACCACTAGCAACAGTGAGTGGGTAGGTAGCATATCACGAAGTTAGACAAATGACAGTGTGCTCGCCTTAAATCGTACACGACACCTGGAGTCGAACACCTAAGGCAGGGTTGGAAAGGTTACTCCCTCATCTATGCACTGGTGGCATAGACTGGTATGATTAAATATTGTCATTGAGGGGAAAGAAGGCAAGATGCAAGATGTACATGCTAGGGACTGAGTTTGTCTGAGGAGGCCTGAATGGCCGAAATTGTATGGGCACAATAACAAACACCCAGGATTATTGAATGCTGCAAAGAAATTTCCACTAAATAAAGATAGGGTAACCCCACAGGGGAATCCAAGCAACAGAAAACTCAAGTACCAACACCTACATATTATGAGTGCCCACCAGGCATGGCCCACCTGAGAATACAGGGAGAACTAGTACTGATTCGTTTATTATTAGGCTCGAGCTCGCAGGTCTGTATCATACACGCAGTGCTAGTCCAAAGATTGGACCTAGCGACAATACTGTGAGACAACCCAGTTAGTAGAACAGGGTTTGATAGAACACAAACCTGAAATGCCAGAAGGTGCTATACGACCCCTATCATGCTGAAAATTGTAGCTAAACGACACTGCTCGGAAATTACATATAAAGTCATGAGCCAGTGGTATCCATAACTTAATAATTCTATATGATTGGTGGCATTGCCAACACCCCCACCATTCATTGAAGATGCAAGCAGATGGATGATCCAGGTGGAGTACTGTAAGCAACACCTGGAACCAGAAGATGAAGAAATCTGCATTGGGTGAGACAGGACAGTGGCCTCGGACCCCATGGCAAGATACGTGGGCCGAATTGCAGGCCTAGAGCACTGGAAGGTAGTGGTTATAGAAAGCCTACCAAAACCCTATAAGGAGTACAGCGATCGCTTCCCGTCTCAGATAGCGGAACGGCCCCCAAACCCTGATACCTTTGATCATGAGATCAAGGTCATTGAAGGCAAGAAGCTCCCATGGGGGCCAATATACCCGTTATCCGAGAAAGAACTACGTGCATTGCATGAGTACCTTGACAAGATGCTGCATGAGAGGAAAACAACACTAAGTCAGAATCCGGCAGGTACACCAATACTGTTAGTGCCAAAAGCTGATGGGTGACTAAGACTATGTGTGGACTACCGCAGTCACAATAAGGTTACGATTGCCAACAAGTACCCCCTACAGCTCATCAGTGAACGCAGAGATTGTGTGGTCAGGTCATATATCTTTGCCAAGCTGGACCTGAAGGATGGGTACCACTTGATAGGCATTAAAAAGAGGGATGAGTGGAAGACTGCCTTCGGAATGCAATATGGTCATTACGAGTACTAGGTAATACCCTTTGGGCCAGTGAACATGCCTGGCATCTTTCAAGATATGATGCGCATGGTTCTGCGGAGATTCCTGGATTTGTGAGTAGTCGTATACATAAATGACATCCTGATCTACTCCAAAACTGAGGAAGAATATGTCAAACTAGTGAAAGAAGTATTGGCCGAGTTGCAGAAAGACCAGTTGGCAGTATCTATCACTAAGTCAGTATTCCACACCTGAATGCTGGAATTTCTGGAATATAGAGAGAAAACAGAGGGGATCACTATGAGTGATCGAAATGTCAAAGCGATAAGAGAATAGATGAGATCTGAGGTTAGGTGGTAGCCAACCCCAAGAGGAAGCAAGCCTGTACCAAGGTCCGATACGTGACGGAGTGATTGCTAGGGAGGCTCACTTAAATTGTCAAGGTAGGTGTAGAAAGTAGAAGTGAATCGTATAACAAATATATTAATAAGATATCTTCACCGTCGCTGATGATATCTATAAAGTCTGGGAGACACCTTGATGTTTATATTCCGGTTTGGGGTGTCCGCGGCCTATCTACTCATCCCACTTTTCTCAGTATGAACTTCGTAGACTCTGAAAACCTCTACGACGCTTGGATCTGATTTCCTCAAACGGCAAGGAGGGTGTCCCACTACTCTCCTCGCAGCTTTCCTGCTAATCACAGTTACTGGAACCCTTTCACCATGGCATGCAGTGACTGGTTCTATCCCTACATACAAAGTAATCAACTGGGATGACAGAATTATCAATGCAGGTGGATTTCCTATCTATCTGCATCAACCCGCAGGAGGCATGTTGCTGTCTTATCGCGCCAATGGTGGTCAGGTCTTGTTGCGTTCTGGTTTAACCTTTCACACCATAGGCCTTCATCTGACTCTACCTTATCATGCCTCTGGGTGTGGGTGAATGATCGTCTCCTGGGCGTGGTCCCCTTGTCAGGTGTGGTCTTTCCATACGTTTATCTCTGCAACCAACTGACCGATTCAATTCATTCGACCTCACCAGGATAGCCGAGAGTCCTCTCTTGAAGACTCAGGGAAAACCCCTTGGTCGGCGACCTTCGGTGGTGGTGTAAATGAGGGTTTTGTGCCGCTGTGATATAGGTAGTAATTAACATTTCCCCAAATACTCTGGTGGACCCCGGGATCAAATATATGACCTTTTGCCCATGATCACGTGCTAGCCCATTACGCTATACTAGTTCATCTTACCTGTGACATGAGCTCTCCTCTCCAAGAGTTCGGCCCGAATCTCTATACTCTATCTCTCTAATGGTATACAAATTAAACTCCTTTAAGGACTGGGCAAGATAGTGTAAAAAACCTTTCTGTGTTTACTTGGCCCCGCCTTGGAAAACTGTCCCTTGTCATCCTTCCTGTATATCCGCAGCATCTCCGGGTTCTTTGCGTGAAACTCTTCCACGCATTCCGTTGCATACGCCAAATGTTCTAGTGGCTCCCAAGTGTTGTCATCCTCCGAGTACCCCCACCACTCCATAAAGTACCTAAGTTCACCGATCCTCATAGTGCGCCCGTGAACTCTGCGAGTATCTGAAATAATCTTACTCTTTACTATATTTTCAACCTTCTATTCCAAGTCACCATCTGTCTCCTCTGGTACCCTGGGAGGCTGTGCACAAGCCGGTTGAACTGACCTTCGATAAAGCTCCAACAATGATACATGGAAGACAGGGTGGATCTTGTAGCGTTCTGAGATTTCTAGCTAAAATGATCAGTTGCCATATGGCTCCTGAATTTTAAAGGGCCCATACAACTTTGGGCTAAGCTTTTTGCAAGATTGCTTGGTGCGAATGTGCTTGGTGTTTAGCATGACCAAGTCGCCTGTCTAAAACTTCGGCTGTGGCCATGCTTTCTTGTCCTAGTGCCTCCCTATTGCTTCTCTAGTTGCCTTTAATGTGGTGATCGCTTGTCCATGTATTTTCTTCATCTAGTAAGCATACGTGATAGCTCTTGGATTTAGCGCTTCCCACTGCTTCACCCACTCCGTTTGCGGGTAGTATCCATAGTTCGCGTCGAAGGGAGTTGGTCTGTGCGTACTTATAACACAGTTGTTATAGGCATGTTCCCCTAACCGGAGCAGTTGATGCCAATCATCCTGATTGTAGTTGACAAAGCTTCGGAGATAGCCTTCCAGCACTTGGTTGGTTCTCTTCGTTTGCCCATCGGTTTGCGGATAGTATGCCATTGACATTTTCTGCCTAATGCTCCAGAGTCCGCAGAGGAATTCTCAAAATTCTCCCACCAACCTTACTTCCATGTCCACGTTGATTTCTGTTGGCAGCCTATGCAGTTTCTACACTTCCCGGAGAAATGTCTGGGCTGCCTCCTTCACCATTGTATTTTCCTTGAGCCCTATGAAACGGGCCATTTTGGTGAAGCAGTCGACTACCGGCATGATCTCAGTGTTCTCTTGCAACTTCGGTAGTTGCATTATGAAGTCGGTTGAAATAGAGGTCCACACCGCGTAGGTTATTTCCAATGGCTGTAGAAACCCGTACTTTCTGTGTCCTGGTACTTTGTTATGTTGACACTTGTCAGATGACAGTACGTGGTCATTTCCCTATTCCATGAGCCCTTTCCCGTAGAAGTCCCTTGTTATGATTTTTAGTGTCTTTCCCTAGCCGAAATGCCCCGCCACCTCGGGGTCATGGCTGCTTTGGGCAATCCGCGTTTGTGGGGCCTCGTTCTTTGGGCTGAATGGCCATCCCTTGTAGTAAAGGAGGCCATCCGCTAAAGTCCAACATGTTAGCATTTCTTTTCTCTCATCTTGGAGCCACTCCAACTCCTCTCTCCTCATCTTTTCCTCTACCTGTCTTAGAAATTGGGCATCAAACATCCGTGCCGTTGATTTAATAACCACCGCATTGGTTAGCACAGTTCTTTCCGTTGTCAGGGCCTTGTGCCGTCCCTTATCCAACTCATTGAAGAATTGATTTAGCCCCCTCTTTTCCTTTAACTGACTGGCTTCAGTTTGGGTTTCAACCACACCGGTTCCTGTGCTTCTGAATCCTCCCTGGCCCCTCTCAGTATTGTCTGGCTCCATTTCTTTGCGGAGCTCTTCTTCATGGATCCTTTCCACTATGAGTTGTGCAACCCATTCGCCCTTCCCCACATGGTAGTCCTGGTCTTTCAGATGGAATAATAACACCTTCACCTCACCTCAGTAGTCCCTGTCAATGACTACTGCCCCTGCCATGATCCTATGGCCAATGGCCAGGCCACCTCTCTGAGCTACTCGGACACAGGTTCCTGCTGGTGACACTCAGGCTATTCCTGTAGCTACTGTCGCTTGTCCCTGAGCCGGCACTATTGCTTTTTCCTGGATATAAATGTTGTGTCCTGCCCCTTCGCTTGAGCCCCTTGTTGGAATCCCAGCCTCTGGGTGTGATCACATGGCTCAAGTATATTCAGGCATGGGTGTTTTCTGACCTGGACCAGGTTCCTCTTCCCTTCCTACCACTATAACCATAACCTGGTTGAAATGTGCTGGGTTTAGGATTGAGCGCTTCCCACTTTGCACTGCTCCCACCTCGGGATGGTACCCCAGCTGTTTGCTTAATGCATGCACTTTTCTGTTACTCAACCCTGGTCCGTAAACGATTTTGAAGTTAAACTCTGGCAACTTCTGTGCCCACCTTATCTGCCTGGCACTTCTGGCCTTGCTCGTGAGGAAGTATTGGAGATTCTGATGATCTGTAAATACTGCGATCGGTTCCCCTGTTCCGGCAAGGTAGTGACGCCATTCCTAGAATGCTTCAACTATGGCGAGCAACTCTTTATCGTGGACATCATAGTTGCGCTCCATTGAGTTGAGCTTTTGTGAGTGAAATGCTAGCGGGCCTGGCCTTTTTGCTATGTACTGCGACAGTATACACCCTACTGCAAAGTCGCTTGCATCTGTTTCTACCACCACATTTTGGTCTGGATAGTAATGTGCCAGAATAGGTGCCGTCACAAACTGTTCCTTCAGGAATTCAAAAGCCTCCTCCTGCTCCATTCCCCAGGCGAATCCCTTGGGGTCACCTTTCAATAACTCTGTTATGGGTTTACAAGTTCCTGTGAAATTCTTAATAAATCTCCAGTAGAAATTCGCAAATCCCATAAAGATTTGTATGTTCTTTACGGACGCAGGTCTCTTCCATTGCCTTATAACTTTGACCTTTCGATTACTCATCGTGATCCCATCTGTCTTCACTCGGTATACTCGAAATTCTACCTTCTTGGTATTGAATTCAGACTTTGTGATAGACACTGCCAACCAGTTTTTCTGCAACTCAGCTAATACCTTCTTGCCTAATTTGATCTGGTCCTCTTCTGTGTTGGAGTAGATTAGGATGTCATCTATACATACGACCACTCCCAAGTCTAAAAATCTCCTCAGAAACATATGCATCATGTCTTGCAAGCTGGCGGGCACATTTGCTAGCCTAAATGGTATTACCCGATATTCGTCATGACTATACCAAGCGCGCAAAGCCATTTTCCACTCATCCCCTGTCTTAATGCGTATCAGGTAGTACCCATCTTTTAGGTCCAACTTGGTGAAGATACGTGATCTGTCTTCCCGATCTCTAAGCTTATCCATCAGCAGTAGGGGATGCTTGTTAGCAATCGTAACCTTGTTTAGCCCACGGTAATCCATGCATAGCCTCAGCCATCGATCAGGTTTTGGTACAAACAGCATTGGTGCACCAGTGGGTGACTGGCCTGGTGTTAATTTTCCTTCGCACAGCATCTTGTCAAGGCACTCTCACAACGCCAGTAGTTCCCTTTCGGACAATAGATATGTTGGCCCCCACAGGGGCTTCTCGTCTTGACAACCTTAATCTCATGATCAAAGGTGTTATGATTTGGGTGCCGTTCTGCTGCCTGGGGTGGGAGCAGATCGGCACACTCCTGGTTGGGTCTTGGTAGAGTTTCCACAACCACGGTCTGCAGCTCCTTTGCGCCTGAAATTCGCAGCACATATCTTGCCACACGGTCCAAGGCCACTGTCTCGTCCCAATCAATATAGATTCCTTCATCTTCGGGTTCCAGGTGTTACTTACACTGCTCCGCCTGTAACATCCATCTACTTGCATCCTTGATGATTGACAAGGGGTATTGGGGATGCCACCAATCGAATGGTATTATCAAGTCATGGATCCACGGCTCATAATTTCGCAGGTGATTTCTGAGCAATGTCGGTTACCACTAATTTCAAGCATAGTAGGGGTCATATAGTACCTTTCTCCATTTTGGGATTGTGTCCCATCGAACCCAATTCTGCTAACTGGAGTGTTTCGCTGTATCATTGCTAGTCCAAGTTGTTGGACTAGTGTTTCTCATATAACAAAGATCCACGAGCCCTAGTCTAATAACACGCAAATCGGTACCTGTTCGTCTTGTATTTTCTGGTGGGCTGTGCCTTGTGGGCACTCATAATGTGTATGTATTGGGACTTGAGTTTTCTGTCACTTTGATACCCTTGTAGGGTTACCCTGTCCTTGTTTAATGGACATTTTTGTGCAGGGCATTCAAGAATCTTAGGTGTTTGTTATTGTGCCCACACAATTTCAGCCATTCCAGCCTCCTCAGACAAACTTGGTCCCTTGTGTGTACGTCTTTTTGTTGCATTCTGTCCCCTCAGTGATATTATCTAATCATATCGGTCTATGCCACTAGTGTATAGATGAGGGAGTGACCTTTCTAACCCGGCCTTAGGTGTTTGACCCCTGCCATTGCATATGACTTAAGGCAAGCAAGCTATCCTTTCTCTGGCCTGGCAACCTGCACCCTGCCCACGCGCTGTCGCCGGTGGTGCCATCCTGAAACTGAGGGAGCGCTTTCTGGCAGTCCTGCGCTAGCCTGACTCATTCCCCATGCGTGACCTTTGGAGGGAAGAATTGGTGCGCCCTGAGTTGCCCCTCGCAACAGTTCCCTCTTCATGTGTGCTGGGTTTGAACCTTTTCTACCAGGGAGGAATATAAAGTCCTGCCATCCCTTGTCTAGGTTGGGGGTCATTCCTGATTACAACCCCCTGAGATGGGTTAACTTTCTCCTTTATACACACTTTCCTATGCCTTTCAGGCTTCTGTCCCTGCTCGTGCTCAGAACCGAGTCAGTGCGGTTCTCCGACATTCTTGAATAAGCCATTGCCCTAGCCCGGAACGTAGGTTGTGGTTTTTATACAGGGCTCCCAGTTGTCCGATCTATCCCCCTTCTTGATCCGACAACTCCCAAAGTCTAGGTGCTGGTGGCACATGGGTTTGGTTCACCGCTGGCCTTGTGGTGGTATTCTGAACCTCCATGTTTTGGGGCCTGACCTGCACTGCTTTCCGCTGTCCTATCATAGGGACAACAGCTCCCTTCATAAAAGCTCCCCACTTGCGGTTGGTGAGTCCATACCGGGTGTAGCGTTTATTTTCCCAGTGTTGGTCAATCAGGTTTTGGGGTATTCCCTCGTGAGCTTTCTTCCAGTTGGTATGCTCAACCCCTGGTGTCTAGGCCAGTTGGTTGGCCTAGGCAAACCTTACTGACTTGAAACTCCCTGGTGCTGTTTTCCTCTGAAACTAGCTGGGTCGCCCTTCTTTTTTTCCTTGCTGTAGCTCCTTTTCTCTGTCCTCCCGTCATCGTTTCAATGGCCCAGAACAACATGACGAGTTGGATGGATTGTCTTATCCTTGCCTTTCGCTATCGAAAAAGGCCTCCCCCTGGTTGCCGCCTGCTCGAAGATACTCTAGCCATTTGGCATCACTGGCATATCGCTTATAAGACAGCCATCTCAGTATTGCCTCCGGTGGTCAGTCCTTGACTATCTTGCTCCATGCCATTCCCTGAAGCTTGGCCTTGATGTTCAAGTTTTCCATCTGGAGAAGGTACTTGTCAATGTCCTTCGCATACTTGATATTTCCTATCTGTCTCAGGGCTTTCCGGTCCTCGTTGATCGGTGAGAATTGTACCATAGTCTCATGCTGGAACTGTTCCCACCTCCCCAATTCAGGACGAGCGGCATACCCTTCTAGCCCTTCCATGCTCTTCCTATACCAGTTGCTGAAGGGCATCACGTCAGCGACCCTTCATCCTTCCCAAGGCATATATAATTCTGTTTTTATCCTTCTTCCACAGCATGGGATTTTGGCTAAAAGAGTTCTGGCACTCGTGTAGCCAGGTTTTTATATCCTGGTAGGTCTTTGCTTGGTATACGAAGGGAGGGTCAGCAGTCTTCTTCTAATATAAGGCGGTTTGTCGGGCCCACTCTTTGGCCAACTGCAATATCTTCTGATGCTCCTCCTCTCCCTTGGCCATCTGCAGTCTTCCTAAGGGCATCCCGCCTCACTGGCGGCTTGGTCCTTCTCCACCATTTTGCGACCCGTCATCTCCAGGGTCCTGGTCTCCTGCCACTCTGGCCACATTGGCTGGTGCCATGGTCCTTTCCTGGCCACTCTGTATGGTCTCTGGCCAGGTGTCTCTTTCCACTGGCCCCTTCCCTTTCTCTCATTGTGATGGGCCCGACCGTCCTCTTCTGGTCTCGCCATCATGGGTCGACCCCCACTGATGGGAACCTAATGCCATCTAAACCAATGTGGTCATTTCCCTCATCAACTGGGTCAACATCTGGCTCGTGTTTTGCTACATGTCCCGGAGCCCTGTTGTTACCTTTTTATCGCAAGTCTCTAGCTCTGTAATGAACTGCAGTTCGTGGGTTCCGCAATGTCGTCATTCTCCATCCAGTTCCTTCCTGAGTTCATCCAGGCCTGTATCGAGCTCTTGATCTGTATTCACTGATTCTTGGATAGTGTGTCCCCAGTCTTGGTGTGGCTGTCCTCTTACTGCTACTTGTTCTTCCCATTGCTTGTACATGTGAGTGAGCACGGCTTCGATTACCACTTTAAATCTGGTGATCTCGGCCACTACTTCTCCTTCTAGTTTCCTACTCTTATTTGTAAGAGCACCAATTCCTCTCCAACTAGCTTCTGCCCGTTCCGAAGTCGCTCTCCTATTTGAGCAAGACCTTCTGCTGTCTCCTTTGCCTCTTCCGATACTGTCCCATATGTGACTGTGTGGTCAATCTGTGTGTGGGTGATGCTGTGGTCCAATTGACCGATCAGTGTCCTAATGTATGCAGTGAAGGTATCCTAGTCAGTAGTGCTCGAGAGAGTTGCGGTTCCAGAGCATGACCTCTGCCTGCTTCGTCTTTTTGCAACGCTTTGAGTTGGGCCCCTTATTACTGGTGGCCTGGACAGATTTCTAGTTGTAATGTTGGAACCTAGCCGTAGCGGTAGAATGTCACCTCCTGGAGGCGGTGGTGGTAGTGGAAAGGGGCTACCTTGGCCTGGCCCCCATGCACTAATCAGCCCTTGCTGTCTCTTCCTGCACTGCATGTCAGTGTCAGTAGAATCAGCAGGTCCTTCCTCGATTCTTGGTTGCAATATCTTGCCTTTTCTTTCTATCAGTGTGAGGGTTTTGAGGGCCCACTTGATCCTGTGGTCAGTGAACCAGAAGGGAATGTTCCCTTCTTTGATGACTTCACTTATACTAAGATCAAACTCAATCTCGTATACGTGCGGGTTCTATTAGAGGTATATTTGAGATAGATGGTAGAGGGTGCTAGATTAGCAGTCCTCCAGGCTCATTGGAAGAAGGTGATTGTGAGCCTCAGTAGTGTAGAAGATATCAATATAGTGTTAGGTAGTAGCCGACTCTAAGGACAAGCAAGTCGGTACTAAGGCCCGATATATGATGTAGTGATTGCTAGTGAGGCTCACTTAAATTGTCAAGATGGGTGTAGAAAGTGTAAGTGTATCGTATAACGAATGTATTAATAAGATCTCTTCTCCATTGCTGATGATGTCTGTAAAGCTTGGGAGGCACATCAATATTTATATTCCACGTTAGGGTGTTCGCAGCCTATCTACCCCTCGCACTTTTCTCTGTGCGAACTTCGTAGACCCTGAAACCCTCTACCCCGGTTGGCTCTGGTTTGCACAAACGGTGGGGAGGGTATCCCATGCATCTCCTTGTAGTGTTCATGCTAATCATAGCCACTCGAACTCTTTCACTATGGCAAGCAGTTAATGGTTCTATCTCTGCATACGTAGTGATCAGCTCGCATAACAGACTTATCAATGCAGGTGGATTTGCCATCCATCTATGTCAACCCACTGGAGGCATGTTTCTGTCTTATCGCGCCAGTAGCAGTTAGCCCTCATTGCATTCCAGGTTAACCTTTCACGTGGTAGGCCTTCATCTGGCTCTACCTTATCATGCCTCTGGGTGTGAGCGAACAATAGTCTACAGGGCGTCATCCCCTCATCAGGCGTGGTCTTTGCATGCATTTATCTCTGGAACCAAGCGACCGATTTCATTTATTTGATATTGTCAGGATAGCCGCGAGTTCTCTCTTGAAGATTCAGCGAAAACCCCACTGTCGACAACCTTCGGTAGTGGCATAAATCAGGGTTTTCTGCTGGTGACGTACCGGTAAAAATTAACTCTTTCTCCAAATACTCTGGCAGACCCTGGGATCGAATACGTGACCTTTTGCCCATGGTCACATGCCATGCCCATTACAAGATGCCAGTTCATCTTATATGTAACACCTGAGTCCGTAAAGGATGTACAAACTTTTATAGGATTTGCAAACTTCTACTGCAGATTTATCAAGAACTTCTTGGGAACATGTAAACCTATAACAGAGTGGTTGAAAGGCAACCCAAAGGGATTCGCCTGAGGAAAGGAGCAGGACGAGGCTTTCGAGTTCCCAAAAGAACAGTTTGTGACAGCCGCTATCTTGGCACATTTCCACTTGGACTGAAATATAGTGTTGGAAATGGATGCAAGTGATTTGGCCCTAGGGTGTAGCCTGTCACAGTATATTGAAAAGAGGCTATACCCAATAGCATTTCACTCCAGAAAGCTCAACTTGGCAGAACACAACTACGATGTTCACAATAAAGAGTTCCTCACCATAGTTGAAGCATTCAAAGATTGGCATCACTACCTTGTCGGAACAAGGGAACCCATAATGGTATTCACTGATCATCAGAACTTATAACAGTTCCTCACAACCAAGGTCTGGAGTGCCAGGCAGATACGGTAGGCACAAAAGTTAGCAGATTTTAACTTTAAAATTGTGTACCAATCAGGGTTAAGTGGTAGAAAGCTGGACACATTGAGCAAATGGCCAGAGTACCATCCCAAGGAGGGAGCTGGGCAAAATGAGAAGCTCTCAATCTTAAACCCTGCATGTTCTAACCAGGTGATGGTTATGGTGGTAGGACTAGAGGATGAACCTGTCCCAGGTCCGAAAACATGCGAGCCAGAATGTATCCAAGCCATGATATTATATCCTGAAGCTCAGATTCCAATACACAGCTCAAGGAAAGTGGCAGGACATGACATCTACGCCCTGGAAGGGATAGTAGTGCCTGCTCATGAACAAGCAATAGTAGCTTCTGGAATAGACTTAGTGGTACCAGCGGGAATCTACGGCCAAGTAGCTCATAGAAGTGGCCTTGCTGTCTACTATGAGATCATGGTAGAGGCAGGAGTTATTGACAGGGACTACAGGGGAGAGGTAAAGGTACTGCTGTTTAATTTGAAGGACTAGGACTAGCACATAGGGAAGAGTGAATGAGTTGTGCAACTGATAGTAGAAAGAATTCATGATGAGGAGCTCCACAAAAGAATAGAGCTAGATGATACTGAGAGGGGTCAGGAAGGGTTCAGAAGCACAGGAACCAGTTCGGTTGAGCCATCCAACAAAGCCAGTCAGTTGAAAATCCAAAAAGTGCTAAATCAACATTTCAATAAGTTTAATCAGGGAAGGCACAAGGCCTTGACAACCAATGAAACTCAACTAACCAATGCAGTGGTTATTAAAGCAATGGTATGGAAATTTGATACCCCAATTCTTAAGACAGGTGGAGGAAGAGGGAGGGACAGACTAGGACTGGAAGATGAGGAGAGAGGAGCGGGAGAGACTCCGATATTAGGGAAAAGAAATGCAAATACATTGGACTTTAGGGGATGGTCTCCTGTACTACAAGAGATAGCTATTCATCCTGAAGGATCAGGCCCTACAAACGCTATTCGCTCAGAGTATCCACGACTCCAAAGTTGCAGGTGTAACGGGGGCACCCCTAGGAGATGGATCCCAAGGTTGCGACCGCACCAAAAAACTTCAAACTTATCGCCAAAAGTTCACACAAATGTAAGAGTAAAGTAGACGGTAAAACTTAATATCGTTAAGCCTGACGCTTCACTCAATTAAGGTCTCGAGAGGATTGATTGTTGGAGTAGGAGAGTTCTCGCATAGACTTTCAGGTAGTTTTATCTTATGCCAGAAACTCCCCCATCAGTTTACTCCAACTGTTCGAGTACACCCTTCTCCGCTAAGGGCGGTCCGACACGTCTCCTGACACCCCCTTCGGGCATGTATGTGTCGACCCGCTCTAGTCGGCGTTCACCATATGTGCATATCGTTTCTGCGGCGCAATTCCATTCTGCCCGCCGGAGTGAAAACCTCTGCGCATCGGGGACTTGCCAGTGGCTAACTGTCAAGACCCCTTGCTGAACTAGACTATCTATGACACCCTTCCCATGCGCGTTGATTTCTTCTTGACGCCGGAAGCTACCGTGAGCGGTTTATCTATCTACTATTTACGAGTCTCGGGCTTCCGGTGTCTTCCGCAGGGTACGGTGGTCCAGGAGTGATCCAATGGGCGCTACCCACGACCACTACCTCGGATACACCTTACCTGCGGTAGGAATCATGCTTTTAGTGTCTCTGCACTTCCCTCTCAGAGCCTATGGCGTTGGGGACATCCTTGGGCGTGGTAGGTGCAAAACGTTCCCAGTCGTCCCGGCACCACCCGGGACTACCTTCGGGACCCCCACGGTTAACTCCCGTTAACTCCGTCAGTTTTGGTCCGTTTTACTCCGAACAACTTGGAGGAGGTACTCCACCTTCCACCCTATGCCCCCTTATATATCCTGCGAACAGCTTACGGTCGACCGGACGGCAGCAACGTATACGGTGTTGCAAGCGGGTCTCCAAAGATCCTCCTTTGCTAGACTGCACACAACTACACAACCGTTTGCCCATGACGTCCGGGCCTCAAGGCGGGGCCGGAGGGGCATGATAGGAATAATGTCTTCAATTTACAGCTTCTTCGTAGCTGCGTAGCTCGCCCAATAGCATCTCCCGGAACCCCAGATTCCAGTATTATGCATGGCTTCGTGTGACAAACATTCCAGTCATTTTTCCCAAACTCCCCGAGGGACTTCGTATTGGCAGGTAGGGTAACTCAGGTCCTTGAACAGGGTAATCCAAGCCTCAAGGCAGGGTAACCCTGTTCTGTGGGTAGGGTAATCTTGTCCGGTGGACAAGTGGATTTTCTCCTGTTACCCTATCTATCCCTCTTCCGGGGATAGACACACTCGGCCTTTCTCTAGTTACCCAGCCTAGCTGTGTATTGGCCCTTCATAGGTCCCTAAGTACGCTGACACCAACCTTGGGCGTAGCCATGTACCTAAATACTTGTGTCCACTAAGTCTGCTCATCTCGGAGCCCGGGCCATCGGGTCTCCGTAGGTCAAGTACTCACTTGCCTGCCGGTTCCTACCAGTTCGCCTCCGAGCTACCTGTATGGGTGTAGGTTCCGGCTGCCATAGCTCACGTATGCTGGGTCGTTACATCACTCCCCTCTTCTCTACGGTCCGTCCCGGACCGTTTAGCGTCGTCTTTTGTTTCCACGACTCGATTCCCCCAAGACCCGATGGTCCCTGGGCTTGGACGGATATCTTTGGTGGAAATCTAGCATGGCCTGTAAGCCTGTCCCTTCTAGCATCTCATAGGGCTCCCATGAGTTCTCCTCAGCTCCATAGCCTTCCCATGAAACCAGGTACTGGACAAAGCGCGACGGAAACTTCGCCTTTGTTCCACCATACCAGCGACTGTCCACAACAGCTTCGATGACGTAACTGGGCTCATTGTCCACGAGCTCGGGGGTAGGGATCTCCTTGATCCTACCCGATTCCGGATCCTCGCGATAGGGTTCCAGCAGCGTGACATTGAAAACCGGGTGGATGCTCCATCGGGTGGGCAATTGGAGTTCGTATGCTCGGGTACCCACCCGACGTTTGACCACGAAAGGGCCAAACATCCGGTGGTCCAGCTTCTCCATGGGACGCTTGGTGCGGATGTTCTTCCGGTTCAACATCACGCGGTCCGCTTTCTTAGCCCGCCCAGCAGCCACATCTTCCAAGGTAACATAGTCCGGGGATGGCAGCCGTTTCTGGTCATGCCATTTCCGCTGCCTTTCCTGTGCCCGTTGAATCGTTTCTCGAATCTGTTGCCAGGTTCCTTCCCATTCCTT
The DNA here is from genome assembly GCA_003182015.1 of Tuber magnatum. NCBI lineage: Eukaryota > Fungi > Ascomycota > Pezizomycetes > Pezizales > Tuberaceae > Tuber > Tuber magnatum. The sequence goes on from PYWC01000035.1 coordinate 603,530, forward strand.
AACCAAGAGTTCACTACTTGGGTGTATCCCTTGGTTGTCAGACACAACACCCGACCAGTTTGTCCGTGGGTTGAACCCATAATTGATCTCAAATGGTGACAACCTGGTGGATTCTGATGTTGAGGTGTTATACGCATACTCCGCAAGCGGTAGCAGCGAGACCCAGTCATCCTGTTGATAGGAACAGTAACTACGCAAGTACTGCTCCAGTGTCTGATTAACCCTCTCGGTTTGCCCATCAGTCTCTGGGTGGAATGCAGTCGAAACGTTTAGTTTCACTTGCAGCAAGTGCATCAGACTCATCCAGAACTTGGATGTGAATCGGCTATCTCGGTCGGAGATGATTGACTCTGGCAGTCCATGAAGGCGCCAAACCTCCTTCAGGAATATCAAGGCAAGCTCCTTGATAGGTACCTCAGTGGTCAGGGGTATGAAATGGGCCATTTTCGAAAACCTGTCTACTATGACCCAGATCTTGGTATACCCTTCGGACTCTGGCAGCGCGACAATGAAATCCATTGAAATTGCTGTCCAAGGCCGCATAGGAACATCGATAGGTTCCAGCAGCCCGAACTTCTTGTGCCTGATGGATTTATTTCTTTGGCATGCATCACATGTCCGCACATAGTCAGTGATATGCTCATCCATCTTAGGCCAGTAGAAGTTAGCCCTCACCCTGCCAATGGTTTTGTAAGTCCCGAAGTGTCCCGCGATTCGGGAGTCATGTTCTGCCTTCATGATTGTCTGCTTCAGATTCTGACCCTTGGGAACATACCACCTGTTCTTGTACAGGAGTAAGCCCTTTTCCGTCGTGAAATGTCGGTCGACCTCTTTGTCACCTGCAGCTGTTGCCTTCAGGATCCTTAAGTACTCCTGGTCTTCGGTTATCGCTACCCGCAACTGATCCAAAAAGGAAGACTTGAGCCGAAATCCCTGGCACACTTGCAACACCTGTGGTCGCAAGATGTCCCGTTCCTGGCTCCCAACCCACTGTCCGGGGCGAAAAAACGACTGTGGCGGAAAATCACTCCCCCCTTCAGGGCGGTAGTCCCTACGCCGCGACAAAGCATCCGCCTTCTCATTCAACCGTCCTTCTCGGTAAACCACCTTGAAGTTAAATGGTTGCAGGAATTCAGCCCAGCGGTGCTGCCTTCGGTTAAGGACCTTGGTACTATTGAAGTACTCCAAGTTCTTATGATCCGTATAGATCACCAACTGGTCCGTTACCGAGCGTAGCAAATGATCCCATTCCTTGAACGCCGCCACGATGGCTGTCATTTCCTTGTCATGGACATCATAATTAATCTCCGCTGGGTGGAACTTCCTACTATGGTAGGCCACCGGATGCCATCTCTCATCCTCACATAACTGGGAGAGAACGGCTCCTAATGCAAAGTCACTAGCGTCGGTTTCTAGCCGTGTTGGCCGTTCAGGGTCAAAATGTGCTAGGATAGGTTTGGACGTGAACGCTTCCTTTAAATGATTGAAGGCCTGCTCACATGCAGGTGTCCATTCCCATCGGACATCCTTCTTTGTCAAGTCCGTGAGGGGTTTCGCTATCTTGCTGAACCCTTCTATGAACCGACGATAGAAGTTGGCAAAGCCCATAAAGCTTTGAACGTCGACGACGCATGTCGGAGGTGCCCAGTCTTTGATTGTCTGCACCTTTTCCGACAACATAGAGATCCCCATATCGGAGATCCTATATCCGAGGAATTCAACCTCCCGTTGGTGGAAACTGGACTTCTTCATACTTACACATAGTCTAGCTTTCCGCAATTTCTCCATTACACGCCTTACCATCGCGACGTGCTCTTCCATAGTTTCGGAGTAGATCAGGATGTCATCCATATACGCGATGACTCCTTCATCCATGAGATCTCGAAAGACCTCATTTATCATGCTCTGGAAAGTTGCCGGGGCATTACATAACCCAAACGGCATGACCGTGTATTCATACAGTCCATATCTGCACCGGAAGGCCGTCTTCCATTCCTCACCTTCTGCCATCCTCAGAAGATAGTAGCCGTTTTTCAAGTCCAACTTAGTGAACACAACGGCTTTTCCTAACCTATCTCGCAGTTCATTCATCAGCGGTAGAGGGTACTTGCTCTTCACCGTGATTTTGTTCAGCCCTCGGTAATCTATTACCAGTCTTAATGTACCATCTGGTTTTGGCACAAAGAGGATAGGGGCTGCTGCTGAGGAACTGGATCGCCGTAGCTTCCCCGTTCGCAGCATGTCATTGAGATATTCCCGGAGTGCCTTAAGCTCCTTTTCCGATAACGGATAGATAGGCCCAAACGGAGGTTGAGTCCCGGGTAGCAACTCGATCGTGTGGTCATACTTTGAGTGCTCCGGCAAGGCCTCAATCCGTTCTTGACTGAAGATGTCCCCGTAGTCCTTATACTCAGGGAGTAGCTTGACAGTAATGTCAGCACCTTCCTCATCGGAGAATTGTACAATTCCCAACAGGTACACATTACTAGGGTCTTCAGCTAGCAACTCTTCATCGGTCATGAACACTAACCGCCCCTGCTCTGCCAGGCAATTAGCCTTGCAGAAATCTGAGCGCCAGGTTAGTGATCCTGTCTTCCAATCTATGTCGGGATTATGGTCCTTCAACCAAGACATAGGTAGGTACCCGTCCACCTTGGTGTCGGGCATGTCCGCGACTTCAAACCGCATTTCGTTATGGTGGTCGCCTATTCTCATGTCCAATGATTTGGTATAGTGCAGACCTGACCCCGGAATGTGATTACCGCTTGCGTCGCTTATCGGCACATGTACCTTTCGTCGTACACATGGTGCCTGCGTTTGTTTAACCCATCGGCTACTAAGCACTGGCCCAGTAGCTCCACTGTCGAGTAGCAGGAGCGCCTCAGCGCTTACCTGTCTAGCTCCAATCTTCCAGTCTAGCCTTACCCTCAGGTGGATAGACTTGGTATGGCGAGGCAAGTTATCACGCTTCTGCCTCTTCACTTGTCTTAGGGACTTAGTCATCTTGGCTTACTAATTCTGATCTCTTGCCTTTCGACACAAGAGCGGCCACAACGGGTCGGCAAACGTTAAGGGATTGGGAATCGTGTTATCAATAGCTAGGGTGTTTACTATCACGCCAGCATGATTTCGGGTACTAAACCCTCCTCAGGTAAACTTGATCATAGCATCATTTATTCAATCAAGTCCAGCCTGAACTAATCCCGCTTGTACATAACAAATTTTCCCGAGGTGGGTAGAAGTCCGCTGTTGGACCGGTTCCAAGTGAAGCAACCTTGCTTCCCCAATGTCGAGCGTCTCCGCGAGCGAGATCTCTCCCAGCCTCAACCGAAAATAATGTCCTATGACTTGTCCGTCCCAGTAAAGAAATCCTGAAAGAAATACAAATAACTAGAACAAAGGAAATAACCTGAAAACCCACAAAGGAGAGATCACCCTGTCCACCGCACACGGCCTTCAACATCTATCTGCCCACACCACCTGGGTGTAGTCAGCATCAGGGTCGTTCATGCAGTAGAGGGGTACTTACCCATCCCAGAAGCCACTTCCGGGGCTCCTTTTCATCCATCCCGCAGGGGTCTATGGATACAGGTTATTAAGGTTATACCTTTCACAGAATGGGGTCTTACCTATTCTGAGCCGTCAGTATCAACCTCCATAATCTGAGGTGATGCCTGTCGGACTTCAAGTATCTTTGACGAGGTAGCCGGAGGTGGCGCTTCGATGCGCTTTAGTCGCTTGTCCGTACCTGAGGGCTCGCTTACCGGGGCTGACCGTTTCAACCCACGAGCCTGTTTGGACGAACTAACGACTGGGGACGTCGCGGTGCACTTTCTCCAAAAGTGACCCGTTTGTCCACACTTGGTGCACTGGTTGTGCTTTCTCCGACGTTCGGTCAAAGTCGACGGGATTTCCTTATGCGCCAGGGCATACTCAGAAGTCCCCGGCTTTGCCTGTTTCCCCGCATTGAAATTAGTAGGTTTGGCAGACCGCTGGTTCTGTCTGCCCGAACCTTTATCCTTCTTTTTAAACCTTCCGGAAGTTGAGGACCTATCCTCCTTCTTGTCCGTTGGTTGAGACCGTTGGACAGGGTGGATAACTCGGTTGCTGAACCGGGTGTTGTCTTCCAGTGTGTGTCCAACCTTCCGAAGAAGATCAAGGTAGTCGTTCAAGTCGGTAGGATGGGGCTCCTTCAGTGCCCACGTGTTCCTCACTTCTTGAGTAATGCCCGACCGTACCTTATCTCGTACCTGCACAGGGTCTGTATAGCTAAGCTTATACATATAGTCAATTATCTTGTCCAGGTACTCATCGATGTGATGTGGCTTCATCACTAGGTCTCGCCACTCAAGCAGGGATCGGTCTCGTTCCGCTTGGTCACCGCCGAAACTCCGTTCAAGCCGTTCCCGGAATCCTTTCCACGTTCTTAACGGGTTACTGTTATTAACTGGAACTCCGGTACGCTTGGCTGCCTCCTTATTGATGTGGGAGTGCAGCCCAAGATACCATGTTCGGGCAGTATCTTCTAGAAGGGGGATCACCAGGTTTACCTTGTCCATATCGGTCAACCTGCACCCAGCAAAGTACTCGAACTTAACCTCTACCAGCGTCAGGAAGCTGGCGAGTTCGGTGACCTTTCCCTTAAACGCCGGAATGCCGCTCAGCTTTTCCGGCTTCTTCTGCCTTTGTTTAGATGATGGTCGTGCACTCGCCCTACTCCGTAGTTCCCTTGACAGCTTCTTAGCACGGCGGTCCCACCGTCGTTTCTTCTCGTCGCTCCAGTCATCCTTGCGAGCGCCGAGAAAAGGGGTCAAGTCGGGGAGAGAATCGGCATCATCATCATCCGAGCTATCATGGTCAGAGTCCCCAGGATCTCCACCTGCTCCTGTAGTACCACCGACAGGTGGTCCATTTCCACCTCCACTACCCCCGGTATTTCCACCTGGGGTCTCGCGGGGTCTATCATACCCATCAAACCTTTCCTCCTGGCCATCCTGATTCCCATCCTCGGGGGGGTTAGCCCCTGATGGTACTGATGCCGGTGGTGGAACAGGTCGTTGCCCACTCTCAGGAGTTGGGTTCGGAGCCGCCTGAGTTATCGCCAGAAACGACTGAAGCTCTGGACAACTCAAAGGTTGCATTGGGGGCCCCGCGTGTCTCCATGACCCACAGTACCCACATGTTGGTCGTCCGTCTCCCTCCTTCTGTCTTCTTCGGTGCCTTACCGGGGTCCGTGGTCCCTTCCTGCACCCGTACGTGTGGTAATGAATCCACCCCATACGGGTTTCTTCCGATTTGCAGCCCGACAGACAGTACTCGTCTTGGCTGTCCGACTCACCACTAGTGATCGTGGGGAGGATGGAGGGAAGAGTTGGTTTTGAGGGGGCAGAAGGAATCACGGGTGCCCAAGGAACGGAACGAGCGGGTGTCCCAGGTCCGGGGATCGGAGTCCCTCGTGATGGAGCCATGGGTGCTCGCTCTTCCTGGCGCCTGACCTGTTCAAAGAATCCAGGTGAAGCCGCACGCAGCGGTCGGTACCCTGGGGTAGCCGATACTGTTGGCGGGAAAGCTGCGACAGGGAAGGTATCAGGAGGGGGCAATGAAACTGGTAAAGGTGTGGGTCTTGGGGCAGCAATAGGAGGTACGGGAGTTGCAACCGACGGTGTTGCAGGGGGGTTAATGGGAGCAGGGGTCGGCCGAGGAGTAGGGTCAGGTGTATCGGGTGCTGTGATACCCTTTGGCTTGGACGTCCTTTTCTTAACCCGACGCCCATCGGTTGGTCCAATCGCCGGACTTCCTGAACGACTGCGGGCGATCGAGGAGGGGACAGACAGCGAGCCTGTTGATGCTCTTGTGAAGGACGAGGTATAACTGTATCCTTCCCCCTTGAGGCTTTCCAACATCCGTATGCCCACGGGGCTTAGGTACGCCCTCCACTGTTCATCCCGGGCTCTCATAGCCAGTTCCATCCCGAAGTTCTCCAGCTTCGTGTGGACAAGTGGGAGTGGGGGCGCCGCCTCTATCATCAGTACGTCATTCTCAGCATCAATACTATAACCTCCCGCGAAGGCCCTTTCCAGCGCTGCCATACGATCCTTCAATGCCTTCTGGTCTCTTAACATTCGCAGGTATGCCTCCTGCTGTACCTTCATCCATTCCACCGCTGCCGTAGTAATCTGTTTACGGAACACCTGCTGCTGCTGGGCATTCCAGTTCTTCAGTTCCCGCTTCGCATCCTCAATCGACTTGGATACCTCCCGGACGATGTAAGGTTCGACGAACTCGCGGGAGAACTCGCTAAAGGGTACTCCTTGCGGTGGAGGAGGGAGCATGTTGTGGACGAGGGCGGCGTCTTGGAAGAACGAAAGCGCCGCAGCGCGAGGGTCTGTAATCATAAGATCAACACATTCATCAGGTAGTTGAATAGGGGCGGCCTCCAGGAGCAATTGGTGACCGTCCCATTCAATACCGCGGACGTCCGCGAACACCGAAGCACGAAATGTGTTGGCGGAGTTCTCGTCAAGGTCAAGGTCTGAATCCGAGTTGGATTCCATTCTGGGTCGACGTTCGATACTAGCCATTGCGCTTTCCACCCTGGGCTACTTGTTCGAGACAAGGTTACCAGTATTCACGCAAGGTCAGTGCCGAAGGTCGAAAAACAATTAATCAGGAGAGGAGTTAAGCGAGGAGCTCGCTTAACGATATACTGTAACGGGGGCACCCCTAGGAAGATGGATCCCAAGGTTGCGACCGCACCAAACAACTTCAAACTTATCGCCAAAAGTTCACACAAATGTAAGAGTAAAGTAGACGGTAAAACTTAATATCGTTAAGCCTGACGCTTCACTCAATTAAGGTCTCGAGAGGATTGATTGTTGGAGTAGGAGAGTTCTCGCATAGACTTTCAGGTAGTTTTATCTTATGCCAGAAACTCCCCCATCAGTTTACTCCAACTGTTCGAGCACACCCTTCTCCGCTAAGGGCGGTCCGACACGTCTCCTGACACCCCCTCCGGGCATGTATGTGTCGACCCGCTCTAGTCGGCGTTCACCATATGTGCATATCGTTTCTGCGGCGCATTTCCATTCTGCCCGCCGGAGTGAAAACCTCTGCGCATCGGGGACTTGCCAGTGGCTAACTGTCAAGACCCCTTGCTGAACTAGACTATCTATGACACCCTTCCCATGCGCGTTGATTTCTTCTTGACGCCGGAAGCTACCGTGAGCGGTTTATCTATCTACTATTTACGAGTCTCGGGCTTCCGGTGTCTTCCGCAGGGTACGGTGGTCCAGGAGTGATCCAATGGGCGCTACCCACGACCACTACCTCGGATACACCTTACCTGCGGTAGGAATCATGCTTTTAGTGTCTCTGCACTTCCCTCTCAGAGCCTATGGCGTTGGGGACATCCTTGGGCGTGGTAGGTGCAAAACGTTCCCAGTCGTCCCGGCACCACCCGGGACTACCTTCGGGACCCCCACGGTTAACTCCCGTTAACTCCGTCAGTTTTGGTCCGTTTTACTCCGAACAACTTGGAGGAGGTACTCCACCTTCCACCCTATGCCCCCTTATATATCCTGCGAACAGCTTACGGTCGACCGGACGGCAGCAACGTATACGGTGTTGCAAGCGGGTCTCCAAAGATCCTCCTTTGCTAGACTGCACACAACTACACAACCGTTTGCCCATGACGTCCGGGCCTCAAGGCGGGGCCGGAGGGGCATGATAGGAATAATGTCTTCAATTTACAGCTTCTCCGTAGCTGCGTAGCTCGCCCAATAGCATCTCCCGGAACCCCAGATTCCAGTATTATGCATGGCTTCGTGTGACAAACATTCCAGTCATTTTTCCCAAACTCCCCGAGGGACTTCGTATTGGCAGGTAGGGTAACTCAGGTCCTTGAACAGGGTAATCCAAGCCTCAAGGCAGGGTAACCCTGTTCTGTGGGTAGGGTAATCTTGTCCGGTGGACAAGTGGATTTTCTCCTGTTACCCTATCTATCCCTCTTCCGGGGATAGACACACTCGGCCTTTCTCTAGTTACCCAGCCTAGCTGTGTATTGGCCCTTCATAGGTCCCTAAGTACGCTGACACCAACCTTGGGCGTAGCCATGTACCTAAATACTTGTGTCCACTAAGTCTGCTCATCTCGGAGCCCGGGCCATCGGGTCTCCGTAGGTCAAGTACTCACTTGCCTGCCGGTTCCTACCAGTTCGCCTCCGAGCTACCTGTATGGGTGTAGGTTCCGGCTGCCATAGCTCACGTATGCTGGGTCGTTACAGCAGGACATTTTGGCCAGGAAGAAACAGTGGAAATCATAACAAGAAACTTCTACTGAAAAGAACTCGTGGAATGGATAAACAACTACGTACGATCCTGTGATAAGTATCAACATAACAAAGCCCTACAACCTGCAAAGTATGGGTTTCTACAGCTGTTGGAAATACCCTATACGGCATGGACATCTATCTAAGTCAACTTTACAATGCAACTAGCGAAGTCGGAAGAGAATACACAGATCATGGTAGTAGTCGACTGCTTCACCAAGATGGCCCAGTTCATAGAGCTTAGGGAAACTACAATGGCAAAGGACATGGCCCAGACATTTCTGCAGGAAGTATGGAGACTGCATGCCCTACTGACAAAAATCATCTTGGACATGGATGCAAAGTTCACGGGAGAATTTTAGGAATCCCTCCGCAAACTCTCAGGCATTAAGTGAAAAATTTCCACCACATACCATCCTCAAACAGAAGGCCAAACAGAGAGAACTATCAAGTGCTGGAAGGCTATCTGTGAAGCTTCGTTAACCATGATTAGGATGACTGGCACCCACTGCTTCTACCAGCGGAACATGCCTGCAATAACTCTATTATGAGTACGCATGGACTAACCCCATTCTACGCAAACTATAGATACCACTGACAGATGGAGTGGGTGAAGGAGCGAGAAGCTCAAAATCCAGGAGCTACCATGTATGCTCACTGCATGAAGGAAATGCATAGACAGGCGAGGGCCACATTAAAATTGACCAGAGAAGCAATAGGGTGGTACCACAACAAGAAAGCTAGACTGCAGTGGAACTTTCAGACAAGCAACTTGGTCATACTAAATACGAAGAATGTTCGCACTATGTAAACCTCTATAAAGCTTAGCCCAAAATCGTATGGGCTATTCAAAATCCTGGAACCGGGCGCCAGTAACTGAGCATTGAAGCTAGACATCTCAGAATGCAGGAAAATTCATCCTATCTTCCATGTATCCTTGTTAGAGCCTTATTGGACAATAGTTCGACCAGCTCGAGTCCAGCCTCTCTTGGCACCTGAGAAGATGGATGGCAACTTGGAATGGGAGGTTGGAAAGATGGGAAAGAGGGAGGTTGTTTCCTATACTCATAGGGTTAACAGGCACACTAGAAGGATCCGTGAACCTGGGTACTTTGTGAAATGGCAGGGGTGTTGGGAGGATTAAAACACCTGGGAGCTGCCAGAAGGTTTGGGGTATGCGGCGGAATTGGTGGAAGAGTTTCACAGGGAGAACCCGGAGATACCGCAGATATAGAGGAAGGATGGCAAGGAAAGGTTTTTCTGGGCATGGCCCATTAAACGTACCAAGGTTTTCCACCCTATCTTGCCAAGTCCTTAAAGGAATTTAATTTGTACACTATTAGAGAGAATAGATTATAGAGATTCAAGCCGAACTCTTCGAGAAGGGAGCTCATATTACATATAAGACGAACTGGTATAGCGCAAGGGCATGTCACATTATTATTAGCAAAAGGTCATGTGTTCGATCCCAGAATCTGGCAGAGTATTTCGAGAATGAGTTAATTTCTGCCAATACGATGTTGGCACAAAACCCCTGTTTACGCCACTACCAAATGTCACCGACTGAAGGGTTTTTGCTAAGTATTCAAGAGGGGACTCTAGGCCATCCAGACAAGGTCGAACAAATGAAAACAGTCACTTGGTAGTAGAGATAAACATATGCAAAGATCACTCAGCTGTTCCAACAGATGGATAGCAACTGGGTGGAGGTCAGCTATGCCGATAGGAGTCCCCAGCTGCCATGCAGGCAGTAAGACCAAATTTCAAGTCCATTGGTGAAGGAATGCAGAGGGAAATTCTGACGAGAGGATGAGGCCCAAGTGACGATCACTCACCCACGCCGAGACGCATGATAAGGTAGAGCCCTCTGATGACCTACCACATATAAGGTCTACCCCGAGCATAACAAGGCCTAAATGACATTGGCGCAATAAGACAGGAGTATGGCTCCTACAGGTTGATGCAGAAGGATGAGGAATCTACCAGTATTGATAAGTCTGTTGTCGGGGCTGATCACTCCGTATCTAGAAATAGAATCAGAAGCCGCTTGCCATGGCAGAAGGGTTCAAGTAACTATGATTGAAGTGAACACTACGAGGCAAGGGATGGGACACCCTCTCCACTGTTCGAAGATATCAGGGTCAAGCAGGACAAAGGTTTTCCCAGTCTACCAAGTTCGTACAGGGAAAGGTGGGAGCAATAGATAGGCCATGAACACTCAGATGCAGAATATAAATATTGAGGTACCTCCTACGCTTTACAGACATCATGAGTGATGGAGAAGAGATCTTATCAATATATTCATTATATAATACACTTTCACATCTACTTCTACCCTGACATTTCAACAGAGCCTTCCTAGTAATCACTTCGTTATGTATCGGGCCCTAGCACAGACTTACCTGTTCTCACAGTCGGCTACCACCTAACACACTGGATGTCATATTCCTGGCTAACAACCTACTGTTCAGGGCGAAAAAAGAGCTATAGTTGAGAATCCCTCCTCTCTTCACGATAGTACACACTACGCCGCAATATTGTATCAGCCTTCTCATTTAACTACTCTTCATGGTAAACCAGCTTGAAGTTGCACAGCTGCAGGAACTCCACCTAGTGTAGCTGCCTCTGGTTTAGGACCTTGGTACTATTGAAGTAGCAATTGTAATGGTGGAAATCGAGGATAATATAAACGACACAGTCAAGGAAATAAGCAGACAGGACCAAAGGTAAGAGTAGATATAAAAGACACTAGGAAACGGAGATAAAGAAATAAAAGTCATAGTACTTAGAATGTGCAGTTGGGACGGTAACCTCCTCTTGTATAACAATAAGATATATATACTAGACCCCAAGGAAACCTAAACAGAGCTGATATAAAGGAATCATGACCTACCAGCAGCAGGTTATAGTAGAACATTAAAAACTACTTGGCTGGTATACCGTGAATACTATTGGTCAGAATACAAGAAAGGATCAAATAATAGTTCAAAAACTATAACATTTGTACATCGATAAAGGTTTTACAACATGCACCGTATAAACTGCTGAAACTAAATGCAACACCCAATAAGCTATAGAAATCCATATCGATGAATTCTATCACAGACCTACCAGTGTTGGATTGTTACAATGCCATCCTCTCAGTAGTTGCTTATCCGACCAAAATGACTTACTTTATTCAGAAAAGTAATACAATGCCCACGAATTTGACAGCCTGGATACTCACTACCTATCATGACACAATGTCTATCTGTTAAATTTGATGTGATGTAACTAAGCTCGAAGAGTCTAATGTCCCAGAGGACAATAATATCATATTATCCAGCACAGAGCAAATTAAACAAAATCAATTGACTCTCAATTTTAAAAACGAATACTACAGTAAAATGCAAAACTTTTAAACAAACAAAACTGTCTTTACTCTTTGAAAAGAATAGGTCTATCAGCTAAATATTTGATGACTTTTAGATATCCAGCAAAGTCTCCACCTATCTAGGAATTTCCAAAAAAGAGAAACAAGTACTGGGGACCGGTACCAAGTCTTTGCACACTCCCGAGTTGCTTACTATAAAAAATCCCTAAGAACTAGTAAGCTTATGAAGTAGTGTATCTAATCGCTAAATACCTGCCCCTAGTATATAAGATAGGAAATAGGTAGAAAGAAAAAAAAGACCTAGAAAATTAAGAGAGAGGGGGCTGGGAGCAGGACCTTGAATTATGTCCTGATTGGCAACATGGTGAGCAATCTTGAATACCAGAATCCAGCACTTCTGATAATTGCCCAAGACATTGCAGTAGTTGTATTCACTTCCTCTGATTTCCTGGCCTACAGAGTACAGTTTTTGGCCTGCACTTAGAATTGCCTAAGATAGGTGAAAGACAGAGACTGACTAGAACTACTGCTGGTTCACCTAAATTCAAGTTCCTTCTAGGTTCTTACTGTCTCCAGGGTGCAGGTCCGAGTAGGTTAGTATTTGAGATTCACGGTGGAGAGCCATAAGTTGCTGACTGAGACCAAAATACACTAAGTTTGCAGATAGAAGTACTAGTAAGAGTAGTTTGTGAATTGGTACGAATCATGGCCAGCTTAAAATAGGCTTTAGTACTATAAGCATAAGGATACTCAGTGGGAGTGACTCGATTCTGTTCCTGAAACTCAACTGGTTCTGCAATGCCTTGAGATTCTGATTCCAATAAATCTTCAGCTAAAAGATCAGCGGTGGCTGTTAAGAGCCCATGATTAGCTCTCTTACCAGAAGGTGTATAATTGAGCCCTAAATCCTCCAGGTTTGCATCAAAAGGGGTTAAGAGTGGTGTGATATCGATTGGCTAAATGTTGTTCTTGTAGGTTTCTCAGAAGACCTCAATGCTAAGGTTCTTTAACATGTAGTCAGCTAGTTCTTTTCAGAGATAGTAGATACAGGCAAGTGCATGGCTACATGGAACTCCATTTTCTTAGTAGCAACTGTATGAACACCAAGTATCGGCAAGACTAACTTCATAAAACTTACCATTAAGGCTTGTGATACAAGAGACATTATAGTCCGAGAGTTGAACACATTATTACTGTCTGAAGGCAATTGCTTCTAAGATTTCAACTGTGGTTAGGAATTTCACACTTAAATTGAAATGGATGTAACAGGAGCCAGTATAAATATTAGAAGAAATTACCTTTCAAGAAGCCTTGCGCATACTTGATAAACCGCTCTCCTGCTGGATACTTGTTCTGGCCCTCCTCCTTCCACTGAAATCGTAATTGCATATGCTTATGCCAAATAGTACCAAGCAACTCAAGGCATGGCAACCGGCGCTCCTGCTGTAGTGCTGAATTGATTGACTTCACAATATTTGATATATGATGCCCATAGGTCTGCCCTGGAAAGTATGGTGCTGCCCACTTCATTCTGTCTATTTTACTGATATAAACAGTAAGTGGAGCACCAAATTCCATAATTTCGGCTAAGATCAATTTGGTAGGATTCCTTCATTCGCGTATTTGCCAGTTTAGGGAATAGATTTCTTGCTTTTAGGCCAAACCATTTCTGGACATTGTTCTTAATATGCTGGGTATAGTAGCTGTAATATATAACTGACAACTCATCATCTGCTAACTCAAGGCCTTTATCCCAATCACTCATAACTGTAACCCTTGGTCTATCTACTTCTGGGATTGATTGGCAAAGGTGAATAAGAAAATAGTACCAAGAAACCTCCATCCCACCTTTCTCCATCCCTCAGGCACGTGGAGTAGCATGGTTTTCAGCATCAATTCGCATAGTAAGAAGGAAAACCTGAATAAACTGGGTTTTGGTAAATGTTCCATCTAGTACAATAAATGGCCGCCAGTGAAGAAAGGTTTGGCGTGAGGTTTAAGGGCAAACAAAAAATCTCCTAAAAGAATTTGTTTCCAGATCAAGGGCAAGATGTGCATACAGATTGGAATTTTGCCATTCTAGATGTCTTAAATACTGAGGAAGACAAGTGAACTGTTCATCTTGAGAAGATAGACCACTGGAGATTATTGTATGTTTGGCTCAAGCTGCCATATCATAGGTGGTAGGTTCCTGGTAATAATGTTGTACTACCTGTACTATCACTCATGATTTTGTCATTATCAATGACTAAAATCTCTAGGAGTTTCTTGATCAACCAGTCTAACCTGCTCGCAACCCCAGGTTTGAACTGGGCTGAACCAATACAAGTATGTTCAGGTGAAATCGATGTAATAGCAGTATTGTTGATAGTAGGCTGGACAACTGCATAGATACTGAAGGGGCAGGTGGATAGGCGACATTTGATGCTGATACAGGATAGATCCAATTTTTGAATTCAGTATGGAAATTTTGCTGTTACTGACCAATCTGCCACTGCAGACTTGAAATCCTTTAGGGAAGAGAATTAATCTCCTAGTTGAATACTCATTTTGCTCTCAACTATGTCAGCTTGGAAGTGGTAGGATACTTCTTTTCAAGATACACTTCTTCAATCTATTATCTATATATACGCTACTAGTACAGTGAAACCCTTTTCTTCAACAAATATAAGTACCTCCCCTATTGAACTTTAAACTATTTAGGTTTATTTATACCCCATCCAATTTAACAGATGAGCATTGTGTCATAATGGGTAGTCAGTACCCAGGCTGTCAAATTCATGGGCATTGTATCGGTTTTCTATATTTTATTTCATGAAGGAAAGATATAACCACACTGCAGTTTGCTTTAATCTTTCAGGAAGAAATCTTTTGACTATATGGGCTACTGAAAGATTTGATCACGGACAGGTGATCACTATTCACCTCAGATATGTAGAAAGAAATAACAGAGAAGTTAGAAATTCAACAAAGATCAAGCAAAGAATTCTACTCAGAAACAGATAGATAAACCGAAAGGATCAACAGGATATTGGAACAATATCTTCATGCACATATCAACTATCAGCAGGACAACTGGAATGGACTACTATCAATAGTGGAGTTCACCTACAATATCGAAAGACAGAAGATTATCAAGAACACAGTATTCTATGCAAACTACAGATGAAACCCCAAACAGGAGGCCATAGGTTATTTTGTAACGTGTTCGGGCCAGGCCCTAGTCACGTAGCAGTACGATAGGACCAGATGGCCTCGTGATCAACCCGAAGCGAGTACTGCTTGCTAAAGGAGGCTTCGAATGGGGTGTAATAGGAGATCAAAGAAGTAACCGTTCAACCAAGTATATTTAAGAATACTGTCTGTCGAAGTCTGCTGTTTCCATCGCGGGAATCAGTGGTCTTTAAATACAGCATATCGCTTATCTCCAGTATGAGCGATATTGCTAAACGATGTGTGTATCAACTGATAATACACGAAACAATACAAGTATCAAACGATACTGTGAAACTAAACATAAAACAATGTGTGTATCAAACGATAGCACACGAAACACTACAAGTATCAAACGATACTGTGAAAACATAAAACAATGTGTGCATCAAA
>PYWC01000035.1:647773-702321 GCA_003182015.1 Tuber magnatum
GGTAGTCGGAGTGGTGGGTGGGTGGTTTTGTACAATATGAAAGGGAACCCCCAGCCAAACACCCCCCGAGCTCATGCGGAGCTGAGGGGAGAGAGGAGTGGCGAAGCAGAGCAAAGCGAGGGCCGATTGATGATCGGAGATGGTGGGGAGCAGACAACGTTCATTTATCATTTCCATTGGGTTACAAATTACGATATTTTTCTTCCCTTTCATTCTGGAGTCATCTGCTTTTTGGTTCCACAAAACTTTGGGCGCAGCATCTGTATCGAGTAGTTGTGAGCTTCTGTACCCTACCCAGCTTATTGGTTTTCTTCTTCTTCTTCTTCCCATCCCCAGACGCAAAACGAAACAGAAGAGAGCGACTTTGGATTTCTATTTTTGGAGGCTCAATCAAGGCTGAAGATTGTCTGCAGCACTCCGGTTTGAGAGCAAAATTCTGGATTTTTAAGTCCTGACAAAAAAATTTCTTTTTCCTTCCTCTTCTCTCCCTCCCAACAGTATTTTCTTCTTTCACTCTTTCCTTCACCGCAACCCGAGTCCTCTTAACAAAAATGCATTGATGGGAGGAAATTCTGCCCCTACCCAAAACGGTACTGGTACCGACCGTGATTGACGCACGTGCCGTAATCGGGATCTTAGGAAATATCGACTTCCAGAAACCGACAAAGAAATGAACATTTGAACCGCACGAAATGTGGAACATGCCGCTCTGCACGAGTACAGTACGGGTCCTGTTCTGTACGGTACTGTACTAACATGGGTACGGTAACTACGGGACGAGGGCCACGTGTGGGCAGTGGTCCGAAGACCGTCTATGGTATCTCGCTTCGCCCTTTTATGTGCTCAAAGACGGCGGTATTCATGCGAGATATATATGATAAAAACAAAAACACTCGCACCGGTACTGCACACTACAGTGCGCACCAGTAGCGAAGGCGAGGAGAGGAATTTCACAACAACGCCTTCCCCCACTACTGTAGATTATTGCAGCCCACTTGTAACTCGTCGTATTCCCAGTAGCAATACCAGCACTCGTAGAGAGAAACTGACTGCTTCTTCGTTTGCTTTGTACACATAGAATGCAGGGACAAAAGTACTGCAGGAAGAGGGGAGGCGGAGCAAATGATAGCGTCCCCGTAACCAAGAGAAGAGTTAAGAGATGGCATACCCGAAACTGTTTGTGCGGATTCGCTGGAATTTTGTGAAGTGACGTCTGTAGCTGCGCGATGATGATGATGATAAGAATGAGGAAACAAATAGATAAGGATTGAGGAGATGGACAGAAGATTGAACTTGACTTGGATGATTTGACGGATGTTGGAAACATTTCCCTGTTGGGGGAGGAGGATGTGAGGTAAGGTGGGCCTGGTAGGGAGGGTGTGAAATGTTTCTTTTTTTCCTTTTCCCTTCTGCTGCCCTCTCGATCTATTGTTTTTGTTTACTTTTTCTCGCTTTTCACCTCTTGCTACCGATGCCCTTATGGTAAGCCGACAGATCTGAGGAGAAGGAGAGGAAGTGGAAGGGGAAGTTGACAAGAAGAGCGAGGGAAGCTTGTGAAACTTTCTTCACGTTCGTTTTCTATTCCTTCGTCCAGGCTTTGTTTCTTTGACTGCGTTGCTATCGCTGTTGCTGCCGAGCCACACAGCCAACGTCTGTTCTGGGGCCCTCACTCTCTTCCTCTTCCTCTTCCTCTTCCTCCCACTACCCTGCCCGCTTTTCTTTCTGATTCCATCCACATCCCCTCCTCTCTCCCTCCCTAATCCATCCATCCCTCCCTCCATCCCCGAATTCCTTCTACTTCCCTTTCACAGCTCAAAGCTCGTTCTATCCTTCTTCCACCACTACAACCACCACTACCACCACTACCACAACAACCACCCCACTAAAAAAACCCTTTACACATCCGCGTCCTCAGCTACCATCAACAACAACTTTCCCCCCTCATCCTTTAACTTGCGTTTAATCCTCAACCAAATATACAAACATTTAAGCCCCATCAAAACACCATGACTACCGAGGTATGTGCTAGCTACAGTTTTCAACCTCCACCTTTCATTCCCTGCAGGACCCCTCCTTGCTCATCAAAACAACATCCAACCCCCCCTTAATATCCGTCATCATCAACCCTTTTCCACCAAGAAGAATATTGCTAACGATTGTTTCGTTCATCGTGATTACAGCGCGAGAGGTGATTTCATCCTACTAGCAAACTATTCTCCCCCCCTTCCGTTAAGCTCGTACTAACCCTCTCTGCAGTAAGACCTTCCTCGCCAGATTGTGCGAGCAGGCTGAGCGTTATGATGGTTAGTTCTCCCCGCGTTCCTCGTCGCCTCCACACCGATGACGTTGTTTATTAACTCTTATGCTTGTTAAATTTTAGAAATGGTTACTTATATGAAGGTATTTGTTCCCTTTAAACCCCGCATTCTGCAGGGAATCGGCAACAAACAATGTGAAAAATTTACTGACCTTTTCTTCTTTTTGCAGGAGGTTGCTAAGGTATATACAGCCCCAGAGCTGACATATCTATTGTTACAACGATAGGATTTCTGGCATCCGATCGGCCCCATGGATTTAAAGCTGAATCCAACGCTAACTGATGGTTTTATCAGCTTGGTGGTGAACTCTCTGTTGACGAGCGTAATCTGCTTTCGGTCGCGTATAAGAATGTTGTCGGAACCCGTCGTGCCTCATGGAGAATTATCTCTAGTATTGAGCAGAAGGAGGAGACCAAGGGTTCTGAGAAGCACGTTACGAGGATTCGCGAATATCGCCAGAAGATTGAGACTGAGCTGGAGCAAGTTTGTGGCGATGTTCTCAACGTCTTGGACGAGTCTTTGATTCCTAAGGCCGAGTCCGGCGAGTCCAAAGTTTTTTATCACAAGATGTACGCCTTATTCCACGCAAATCACTTTTTCGCTTTTGTGGGAAAATCTCTCATAAACCTTGTATTACAGGAAGGGTGATTACCATCGTTATCTTGCCGAGTTCGCCTCTGGCGATAAGCGGAAAGATGCTGCGACCGCCGCCCATGAGGCTTACAAGGTACTCCAATACCCCGCCCCCGCTCTTGATCCACTCAAATGCTGTATTTTTATTTTTATTTTTTCCTGTGGCACATGAGCACGTGCTCACCAATATTTTGCAGAACGCTACCGACGTCGCGCAAACTGAGCTCACACCCACCCACCCCATCCGCCTTGGCCTCGCGTTGAATTTCTCAGTTTTCTACTATGAGATTCTCAACTCGCCTGATCGCGCATGTCACCTTGCTAAGCAGGCATTTGACGACGCTATCGCCGAACTCGACTCATTGAGTGAGGAGAGCTATCGTGACTCGACCCTCATCATGCAGCTTCTCCGTGACAACTTGACCCTCTGGACTTCCAGCGAATCCGGGGATGCCGATGAGTCTGCACCCATGAAGGAGGAGGCTAAGGTTGCTGAAACTAAGCCGGAGGAAGCCCCGGCTGCATCAGCCCCGACCGAGGAGACTAAGTAAATTTTGATGGGTAAACAAAAAAAAGCGGTTGTGGATTTTGGCTGTTGCGTGCTGGTTTTCAACGATGGCATAGGATGGAAAAGGGATCCTGGTGATAGTGTTTTCTCTCTTTTCCGTTTAATGTTCAGCTTTGAGTGTCGCCGTGGGAATGAAGTTTCAGTCAAAGCATATACACGCATCTGGTAAATGGGGAACGCTTGTTATCTTTTGAAAGCAATTTTCTTGTTTCTCGTTTTTACTTCCTCACTGGCAGCACAAAGAGAACCAGCAGAACCACCATAGGACTTTCATTTTTTCGAAACTTCTAAATGTTGGCTTCTTGTCTCTTTTTTTTTTTCCTATCTATTCTTTTAGCGGATTTCTTGTTTCTCTTTTCCTATCCTACTGCTTCTATCCCCATGCCTTATTTTGCAGTTTTTCTGCAAATCCCTCAATCCCCTTTTCCAGTTACCCCACCCTATTTACCTCATCTCTTCTCGAGCTCAAAACTGTAGTGCTGATATTTTCACCGATAACACAATTTGTTTGGTGATAAAAATGTTTGGCTGAATTTCGTTCACGTCCATGTAAGGCTTCTCTAGATAGCTTATTGTGTGCGTTTTTGACGGACAGAATTCGAGCGATATTACTTCAGATGGGGGTTGTTGCTATCGCCTTGTAGAGAGATCGCTAGTTGTGGGTTGACAAATTGGCGCGAACTGTTTCCATTACCCAGATGTGTCCATGCTTCTCCCGTAGTACCCCATGCAGCTTTGCTAAATGAACTGGATAACCTATTTCTCTGCAGAATGCCTTGATATCTTAGCCGTGATAGTGATGATAACGTAGGATAGAGTCTCGGGCTATTCACAGTGGATATGATATAGTGAGAACACTTCTAGAAGCGCTCCATATGTTCAGAGGCACAGGGATTAGCGTCCGAGGAGTAGGAAAAGCAAGCGTGCGCTAGCTACAAAGCCCGTCCACCTTTGGCAGGTGGGAGGCATCCCAAAAATATCACTTCTCGGTTTCGATTACCGCAACCCCGCCTTCTCCTCATTCACCTACCTAAGAAAAAGAAGAAGGAGGGGGGGGAAAGACCCGAAGCCACTCTCCGCTACGAAATCACCTTTCGCTTCTCCCCTCAGTTCCTCTTCAAGAGAAAGAAAGAAAAACAATGCCACAAAAAGTCATCATAGATACGGACCCCGGGTATGCGCTCCGTCCTCCCATTCATAATTCCAATTCGTCACTAACTCCAAACAACACTCCCCAGCGTCGACGACGTCCTCGCTCTTCTCCTTGCGCTCTCCGCCTCGGAAGAGGAACTCCAGGTACTGCTAATATCATTGACCTTTGGCAACATCGATGTCGAAAGCTGCTTGCTGAACCTGGTCTCTATGTTCCACGTCCTCGAGCTGGAGCAGAAGTGGAGGTTGGAAAATGGGCTGCCGATTGGATTTGGTTGCCTAAGCGCGCATAAGCCCATTGTTGCGGTGGGGGCGGACAGGCCCTTGGAGGAGGGGGGGGCTATTAGGGGGGATTATTTTCGTACGTTTTGCCCAAATTCCCCGTGTGTGGTGGGGCTAACGGGTGGGAACAGATGGAGCAGACGGGTTGCAGGGGGTTCATACTACTGTTTGTTTCCCAAGATTTTGGGTTTGGTCGGCTTGGGCTGGGTTGAACTGACAATGAAAAACTTTGGCAGGCACCACATTTCACGCCGGAGCAGACGTGGAAGCACATGTTTGCTACTACGCCCATGTTGAAGGAGGATGAAGAGCACCCGCCGAATTTCAAGCCCACGAACAATCCGGCACATCAAGAGATTCTGAGGGTTCTCAGGGAGAATCCAGTGGATAGTATCATTATTATTGCTCTTGGCCCTCTGACGAATCTGGCTCTGGCAGCGGAAGAGGATCCAGAGACATTTCTGCGTGCGAAGGAAGTAGTGGTTATGGGTGGGAATATCGGCACTCCTGGAAATGTACCTCTCACCTTTTCCCCGATACCGCATAGCATACTGACAGAAGGAACAAGGTGACACCTCTTGGTGAATTCAACACAGTATCCTGCCCGCACTCTGCCGCTAGAATATACTGCCTAACATCTCCCACCCCCTCCTCCACTGCGCCCCACCCCCACCACCACCACCAAAAAGCTAAAACCGATCCCAGAAACCCTCTCCTGCCGCCTAAACCTCACCATGTTTCCCCTGGACATAACAAGAGCCCACCTCCTAACTCAAGAAGCCTTCACCAATGCCATAGCCCCCCTCCTCAACTACCCCTCCCCATCCCCACTAGCCCAATGGACAGAAATCTTTGTCAACGCAACCATCGCCCATATAAAGGAAATCTTTGCCGGTGAGAAAATCGAGGACATTGGCCTCTCTCTGCACGATCCGTTGTGTGTCTACTATGTGCTCACCCAGAAGCACGGTGGGTGGGAAGCGCTGGAGGATAGGGACGTAAGGATCGAGACTCGTGGGCAGTGGACTAGGGGTATGTGCATTGTGGACAGCCGCGGGAAGAGAGTCGAGCCGGATGTGGCAAGGCCCGTGTTGTTGGGGGATGAGGGGGTTTGGTTGCATTGCGGGTTCGGGAATAGGGTTCGGCAGATGGTTAAGGGTCCGGATAAGGAGGGGACGGTGGGGGAGATGCTGAAGAGGATTTATGGGACGGAGGGAGATTGAAGGAGGGGGACGAGGGAGGGAGGAAGGGGTGGAAGTTTGAGTGTTGGGTTGGTCGGTAGCTTTTCCGGTATCATATATCATACTAGTATTCTACTTGCTGTTGATTGATTAGGTTTAGCAAAGAGGCAATGAGTTTGTAATGCGATGCAGTGCAATATAACGTATTTTACTTAGTTATGGGACGTGTTATAGTTACAGGACACTTTTTGAATTATAGGTTTGATAGCCGGAAACATCAACAGAACAATAGTGAGTGCACAGAATCGTATCAAACTTTGTATTTAGAATGCCCACAGGGCTTTAAATTCACTGTACAAATTACACATCAGCAACAATATAGGCTCGCGCCCTCAGCGCTTACTGTGTCTAGCATACTGAGGACACAGAACGCAAATTGCGACTCAGGACGCGACATCAGATCTTAGTGGCATCAGAGTGCAACTGTATTGACATAGAATTCCCAGGATGCAACCAGGCACAGCACTGCTGACACAGAATTCTCAGGGTGCAACTAGGCACAACACTATGTTGTCAGGGCGCAACCAGGCACAACACTGCATTGTCAGGATGCAAACCGGACATGACATCCAATCTGAGTCTTGTTGGGGTGAAAACAAAATCAAGAGCAAATCCTGTAAAATTATGAGTTTCCAAAGGGTCCCCCAATTCCCACTTTGTGACCTAGGTCACAATTGAATTTATGGAGTAGTGATAGATAGTATAACTCATTAAAACAGTAATATACATAGTAATAGCCTCATTAAACCCACTCTACCGGTAGTGCAACCTCACCAGTAAAGACTACTTTCATAATAGATAATAACTCCACCAATATTGATTGTGGATAGATGTTCTTTAGTTAGTTGGAAGGCTGATGTCGAGTGGATCTATAGTGCAAACTGTGAAGGGCTGCAGCCAAAGGATGCCTGAGGTATCTCATATCGAAGTCAGTACATAATCAGAACCTCGCTAGAACCTCACCAGAACTTTGCCAGGAAAGACCACTTTCGTAACAGGCTGTAGCTCTACCAATATTAATCCTGGGTAGACTTTCTTTAGTCCATTGGAAAGCTGGTATCGAGTAGATCTATGCTACAAAGTGTGGAGCGCTCCAGACGAAGGACGCCCAAGGAAGCTGGCATCAAATCAGTACATAGTCAGAACCTTGCCAGAACCTCACTAGGAAAGATAACTTTCATAACAGTCTGTAGCTCCACCAATATTGATTGCAAGTAAACGTCCTTTAGTCCGCTGGAAAGCTTGAATCCAGTAGATCTATTCTGCAAACTGTTAAGGGCTGCAGCCAAAGAATGCCCAAGGAACCTGGTGTTGAAGTTAGTATAGAGTCAGAATTTCACTAGGAAAGAAAACTTTTATAACAAGCTGTAGCTCCACCAATATTGATCGCAAGTAGACGTTCTTTAGTCCATTGGAAAGCTGGCATCGATTGATTCTATGTTGTAAAGTGTGGAGGGCCGAAGGGTGCACGAAGAATCTGACATCAAGGTCAGTACACAGTCAGAACCTTGCCAAGAAAGACCACTTTTATAACAGGCTGTACCTCTACTAATATTGATCGTGAGTAGACGTCCTTTAGTCCATTAGAGAGCTGGCATCGAGTAGATCTATGTTGCAAAGTATAGAGAGCTGCAGCCAAAGGCTACATGAAGAATCTGGTGTCAAAGTTAGTACCAAGTCAGAACCTTACTAGAACCTTGCCAGGAAAGACAACCTTCATAACAGGCTGTAGCTCTACCAATATTGATTGTGGGTAGACATTCTTTAGTCTATTGGAAAGCTGGCATCGGGTAGATCTATGCTGCAGAGTATGAAGGGCTGCAGCCAAAGGACACCTGAGGGATCTGGTATTAAAATCGGTATATTGCAAGGAGACTAAATAGCTAGCCAGTATCATACCAAGTGAATTTGCATACCTTACAGAATTCAATAAAAGAACGGAAATACCAGTTAGTGTTAGTAGGATTTATGTGTATAGGGTAGTTGTGTGGTAGATGGGTATTTAGGAGCATGTTGTAGAATTGCTATGTGTTAGTGCTGGTAGAGTTATGGTGAGATCACAACAAAGTGCTAGTACTGCAACCACCACTGGTACTACTAGTGGGCCATAGCTATCACTTGGATTCAGAGTAGAATGCAAGTTCCTTTTCGCTTTTTTATTTATGAAGTGATGAAAATGGAATCAGCCCAGATAGACAGTTGAAACCAGGGGTATGTGGCTTGCCTCGAAGGGGCCTGGTTTGGCTCTTGGCAAGAATCTCCTGATAACCAATTCGGATATACCGGGTACAGGCTGGGCTTAGCTGAGATGCAATATTGCATCCAGATCCACCAGAATGTAGGGAAGTAGCTCTAGCTCATTCTGGTATTAGTGGGCATTGCATCTGATGTCAGAAGGTACCAGATGCACAGGATGCAGTACTAGGTCAACCTGGTATGCAGGGGTGCTGCAACCAATGTCCAAATGCACAGGACGGAGGGGATGCAGACTTGACATCACATACATCAGGATGCAATACCAGTACACTAAATGCACTTTCTTTTTTTGCTGATACAGGTTCACCAAACTACCAGTACTGAAACCATTATACATTTAGTATAAAAAACAAAGAATTTCTAACAGGTTTAGCTATTCAGGTGCCAAATCAGAAGATAAAATTGTAAAATTATTTGGTTTCCTGACACAAGTACACTAAGGCCTAAACCTTGTTTGAGTAGTAGTAGCTAGTTGATTGGAATTCTACAAGATGCAAGTCATTAGTTTCAACTATTATCATTGTTTATTAAGTAAGACATATCTTAGCAACCACTTCAGTATCGCTTATCTCATTTATGCTTGCCATTGCTGGAGTGTAAGAATCTTTACTATCAGATTTTTGTACAAGTTCTCTCTGCCTTTGAGATATTTTCTGCCTTTTTTTCACTATGATAGTACTCTTTGTAGCTATCCTCTTTGCCTTACCCTTTGTCATGGCCACCAGGCAGGGAGGGGCTGGTCGGGTTAGGGTATTGGTTGCAATGTTAGAGGAATGAGTAATTAGCCGAATGTTTCATGTAAAGGAACCTTATAGAAACTGATGGAAGATTGCTGCTATGCAGAAGAAAAGGGTTGGGATGTCAGGGATTTGTCAGTGGAGGATTTTCCTTGGTTATATAAAGGGGTATGCCCCTCTTAGATTCACTTTTCTCACACAACCTGGTAATTTCCTGTCTATACCTGTACTTAGGAATTACAACTTTGTTTCTTCATAGCATCACCGGAACCTCTGAACCCTGACCCTGATCTCTGAGAACCTGTCCTAAAACCCCTTAAGCCTTGATACAAATATGTCTTGTTTGTGTACTTGCACCTCTCGGGCACCTTGCCTACCGTGGTGTGCCTTGGACTATCTGCCCTGAACGCTGCACGGATCTTCCCTGTTACACTCTTCTCACCAGCCTCTAAACTCTTTTGGTTCTACTCTCTACGCCTGTGATAGAGGTTTACTAACTGTTTGGTACGACATAAAATTCTACCAGAAAGTCATCTTTGATTAGCCTTTGCAAGCTTTAGCAATTCATTGGCTACCCTGGCCTCCTCTTCTGTGATAGGCTTCTCAGTATCTGAAATTTGTGCTTGCTTGATATAACATTGAGTAAGCTCTTGCCAGGCCGGTTCGCTGAAGTATGAGATATATTCTTATTTTCTGCTTTAATCTTATCAAGATTAGGAGCAGCATCTAAATAAGTAAAAACAGGTCCAAGACCTGAATAATGGACAGCAAGTAGAGTCTTGGAAGTCATTTTGACTTGAAGAATAAAAACATTATGAATTCTCTCATGACTACAAGGAATAAGACCATAGGCCTTCCAGGCAGATCTGATGTTAAATTCAGTAAAGATCTTAATTCGTACTTTTTATAATATTGAACAGATATCTACCTTTTTGGTTTTCCTATAAAGACTGAGCTAGTAAACACACTCTTTTAACTCCTGCTTGTAATAAGTTATCAAGAGGCTAAAGAGACCCATATTATGAAGTTGTAAGATATGAATAGCATAAGATAGAAGGCAAATCAAGTGGATATTATGGTTGATTACATGGTTGATAAACTTGTATTTTTTATTATAGGCTAAATGTCTATTGAGAATTATAGTACAATAGTCCTAGATCCCATTAGATGGCCTTACAGAAGACTCAAATACATCCCCAAACTACTTGAATATAATATTAGTATTAGTATATCCTTTGAAGGAAGTTGCAAAGTAGGTATTCTCCTTTTCCTCAATCTCAATATGGGTATAATGTCTCATGGGATATGGACTAGTCTTGAATATAATTAAGAGAGCCAATACCTTACCTTTACCAGATATAGCCACTACAACTATAATCTACTCACATCTTCAAACTTGAATAATACTAGAATTGTGGTAAGAGGTATAGCAAACAAGAGCCCTAGCCCCACCTAGTCCAATAGCAAAGCCCTTCTTATCAGTAGTCTAAGAGGTCTTATTGCTAACATAAATCTTACTTTTAATATAGTAGAAGCAGTTCAAATGAATCTCAAAAGGGTCCAAATTAGTAGGAAGAACCCTTTCCTTATCCAAAGTCTTGCTAACTTTAGAATTCAGATCTGGGTAGTATTCTGGAAAGCACTACAGCTAATATTCTTTCATGGTATTAGAGGAGTTCCAGCTTTTTAGTAAATCTTAAACTATTTGATAAACATGCCTATGTTTTAGAGAAAATCTAAAGTTATTCAATTTCTTTATTCATATGCCAATAACTGCTTCTTCTGTGTCTAAGAGAATTTACTAGGCCTCATGAGCTTGTTTGACAAGTATTAACTTTAATGAAACTTGATTATGAAGTGTACTTTTAGGAATTTGGTACCAAATAGTAAGCATATATACAGAGAGTCTAGGATTAGCCACATATTATGAAAACTGGAATAATTGACCCTTACACTAGTAGATTATTGTAAAGTATGTCTTGCCAAAATTCTACAAATGAAATTATGCAATATCAGTTTTAAAAGTTGTTTAATAAATTTGCTTATAGAATATATCTGTCTCCTTATCTATTTCTGCTACCTCTATATCATCTTCATCAAGGTTAATTACTATCTTTACTTTCCTGTCTTCTATTATTTTAACCTCTCTACAAGGCAAGAACTTTCAACTCCCTTTACGATATTTCACTATCACAACTGCTATTATTTGATAGTGCAAATCCTACAATAGAAAAGGACTTGTTTACAACTTCAGCCCACTTCCATGAAAACATCTTCTAAGTTCCTCCTACTGCTCATATTGTAAGTATCCTTTATCTCCCAATCATGCTACCTTCTAACCTTTCTCCGCTCAATATGATAACCTCCTTCTCTGCTTCAATCTTATTCAACTTTTTCTCAAGAACCTTCTACTATTACAATAATAAATTAGTAAATCTTTTCTTCTTTTATGTACCAGTAATATATAAACTCATGTTATCTACTACCCCCTGGCAAACCTCTAATACCTACTAATTCTTACAATTGTCTATAATAGGCTTAGCTTGATATATTGATACCGTTGCAAATCCTCATTAATCAGATTCAGTATTCTCACATACTCAGACTTGACTGTATAAGAAAAACCCAAATCCTTTATATTGAGTTTTGTCTCAAAACACTAGAATTAAAGTTCCTGGCAGAGATAGTGGATTACTAGAGGATTTTATAGTACCCATTTAGATAATCATACTCTATTTACTTGAACAATTCACTGTTTCCGTCACAACTCGAACCTCCATAGCTAGAGACAAGAATACTTAGGAAGGGATAGCATTTATCTGATATAGTATGGCCTGAGTAAGCTAAAGTAAGTCAAACTCTATGGATCTCAGTAACTAGTATTCAGAATTCTGTTAATTTATTAAACTAAATCTTCTCAGAAGTTTTTGATTCTGAATCTAGAGATTGGAGGTGTACTAGACTTCAAGATAGTAGATTGTCTAAGTAAATATACTAGTACTAAGAAGGAAGAGGTAAGCTCTAATTTCTTTAGCTTAAGAATATCTTTAAATAGGTAGTTTATACTATCATCTAATAGCTGTACCAATAAGGTACAGCTACCTGATATCAAGCTAACTGTAATATCATTTTTAAGAAAGATATCAAGTACTTTTTTTACTTTATAGGCCATAAAGAGATCAAGAGCAAGAATTGCAAGCTGACTATTGAGTACAGATATTAGTTGCTCATCCATCCACTGCAAAAAGTTTGCTGTATTGGCATATATACCTTCAGACTAAACTTAATAACTACTCATAAGTCATAGCCCACCTTTTCTTTCAGAATACTTTTTTCAATCCCAAGTCTACACAAGAATGGCATTAGTACAGACTATAAGTTGCACAATCTCTTATCTTTTGTCCCACACTGACTTACTTTCTTGTACCCAAATAGTCTTATAGTCAATATTATTATATATCTACCCTTTAAGATACTCAAAGGGTAGTGGTATGTGATCTATATTAATGATATTGGACAAGCAATATTGGCTAACAGTAGTAGGTTTCTTCTTCAATTCACTCTCATTATTAGGCCATAATTGAGAATTTCTCTAGTTGAACCATATCTACTTAAGAATTGTCTTTTTAAAATCTGATAGAAGCCAACTAGATTTGCTAGTTACAAGTTAAAATGAAATGTAGTGTCAGCTTAGAAAGCCTTGAAACTATCTAGTCAAAAAGGTCAAGATGGTAAATGGCTTATTTGGATATGTTTCTGTAAATATATCTTTACTAACTTAGTGAAACCATCCTCTTCAAACAAAACCTCCTTCTGACCACTATACTCTAAATCTATCATAGAGTTTTTTCTCCATCTCCTTCTACTTTTCTTGTTTCCCCCCTTTACTAGCTCTTCGCTGACTTTTCTGTAATTCAATATACTTGTCTTCATCCTTCTCTATATATCAATAGGTCAGATTTGATGCCAGAATTCTAAACTGCTAAATTACTACAGTGTATATCAGCTGGCATAAAGTTATTAGCCCTCATAGTATTGATAGTATATCCTAATATGAAAGAGCACATAGCCTTTAACTAATATTATAGTATCAATAGAGATTTTCTACTGGCTCTAGTAGTGCTCTAAGTCTTTCAGAAAGTAACTTTCTCTTCAGACAATACTTTCTCTTAACACCAACATGAATTCTCTTTGCAAGAAGTAGTTCTAATACTGATTAGACCTTGGTTCTGTCTGCTACTTTGTCTGGTATTTTTTGGATTTGTTTTGTTTGAGAAAATTATTGTATGTAATATAGTCTTTGCTTATAAGTTTTGTAATTATTTTTGTATTATTTCCTACCTATTTATATATATTTATACTATTTCATGCCACTTTACCACTTGAGTTACTCCTATGATATTGAGAGCTAATGTTAAGACTCATTACCATGAACACCTGTATTCAGTATTGTGATACTCATTTTATTTTAAAATAGGGACTTCCCATTTACCCAATCTTATATGAATATACTAGCATGAGGGACAATTATTCTAGTTTTTATACTAGACTTTGAGGGCCTACTAGATGTTCACCTCCTTGTCATCTTTCTTCTAAGCCATTCTGAGTGCAATCTGGCCTCTTTTGACTTAATATATTGAGTTTTTATAGTTTGTAGATATAAGACAAATTAAAGTTCTAAAAAGGATTTTGACTTCAATATTGTAAACACATAACTGGTATTAAATACAAGAGACTTTATATTCAAAATAGATGGTAAGATTTTCTAAACTTAGAGCTTTTAGAGGGCCCAAGGTGCCCTTCAGAATTGGTTATTTTCCTTTCTCTAGTCTTATTTTATTATCTTATATATTTCTTTCAATCTAATATCTATCAGTAACTCAACTCAAAATTACTTTAATTTTATTCAAATTCTGCTAGCTGATTGCCAAGTAGTCTATCCTCACTGCTTGCAAATTCCAAATCTATTAAGTCTATACTGCTGGAGATATGAGTATTTTACATGTCCTATTTCTGTCTTGCCAAAGTGTCCCATAACCATGACATGTCCCATAACTAGGTAAAATATATTAGGCATCATAGTAAGCTCGCATACAAGCCTAGTGTCAAAAGTGAATGAGTAGGTTGGCATTTTACAGTCAGAAATGAGCAATTTTATATCAGGAAATCTCACCCTGATAGCTTTGATAATAATAATAATAATAATTCAATAAATTTATCCTGAACCACACTACCAATACCTACCTCGGCAGGAATAATGCCACAATTCCTACGATACAGCACCGACAAAATACCTTGATCAAACTCTTGGTCTCACGGGAAGACTGAGTTACCCCCCCACCCCTCTTCTTTTTTTTTCCCCTCTTAAGTTAGGACCAAGTCACAACCCACCGAGCAAAAAAAGCCTTATTGACGTGATCGCGCTACCGGAGCAGGAAGAGTCGCTCGAGCTCCCCCAGCACAAATTTCTGTCTAGCTAAACCGATGGCCCAGCACTAGGTTACAAGGACGCTTGTATCTTGCAGAGCAAACCGTGTCCATCGTATGAGTATCCGACAGCCAGATTAGCACAGCTCCCCACAGGGAGCTGGCATGCGGGTGTTCAGGAGGTCAGGTCTATTCACCCGTCCGCAGTCACCCATGTTGTCCAGCACGGCTCATTGCTCACTACACGTACTCGTGTAGCGGGTCCTGGCTAGGCTACTCATAGAACGAGGAAGAAGGTGCAAAGTCACGATAAGAACACCGGATAATTGAGAAAGAATGGTTAATCCCTATAGGCAGAAAATAGCTAAACGATGACCCAGAAGAAAAACAATCAATGAGAGGGGGTTTTTTTTTTTGACGGTTATAGTTACACCGGTACCGTGTGTTGCTGAGCAATTCATGATTGGAGAAAAAGTGAGGTTTTGTGCTGCGCTTGGTATCGTGATTGACGAGTGCGGGAGGTTGGGTGAGTTGTGGAAGGTGGGTGGGTGAAGGGAAAAAAAGCCGAGTGATTTCAAGCGATCACAATGTATCACTCGCGAGAATAGATAGTATGATACGGGATTACGAAAAGGCAATTATGACGCACTGATCGATGTAGAGCTCGAATTCAACTGGATACTAGTCGTATAGTAAGTTTAGTCCATTCGCCGCCATGGGGAGTACCCGTAAGGTGGTGAGAGCCCAGTCCAGCACCTACAAACACTCACCAACCGGACCCAACATTCTTATCCGAGCTATTGTATCATATCATACTCAGAATATTCTGCATCGACCCCCACCTGGACCACAATACTCATAGCCTCCATAGACCCCTCGGGCACTCCCTTCTTCCACCTTCTCATCCCATCATTGTTCGCCCCATATACAGCACAACACACACACGCCACAAGCACCAGTAATTAATGTGACCATTTGTCCAATAGACTGAGCAATCCCGGCCCTCTTGGTGCGGGTGTCCCGGATTCCGAGATTGGGATAGCGCAGCTGAGAGGTAATGGGACGGGATCCAATTCAACGAAGGGATAATGCTCGTGGAAATGTTTACGGCGGAGGTGATTGCGATTATTGTACGGACGGAGTCGCTGTTAGTGCATAAGGTTAGCCCAAAGTGCCAAGATCTATGCTTGAGTGTAGGTATATACGAGTATGATAGAATGCTGTATCATAAGTTCAATCCTTGTTTCCACCAAACCTGATCTGTGGGTACGATAGTCTGAGAGCAGTGGCCAAAGGCTTGTACAGCCACCTTATTGAACCGCCTGCGCCACATTTTCACGTCATTTCTATTGGCAGTTGCTGTTGCAAGGGAGAAACAGCTCGTGCAACCTTTGACCTTAGACTAGCCTGTTAGTTCGCTGTCATCCCCTCTCCGTAAGAATATCTGGCATCTAAAGTTACCCCTCCAGCTTCATCCACAACTGGCCGCTTTAACCCTACCCGTACATAATCGGGGCTGCTAGACTACCACTTCCCCACTCGAAATAACAAACATCCACCACCTCCCCCCCTTATTATCTATCACCTTTAGCTTGGTAGACAGCTCTGCCCGTCGCTCATTCGCCATGTCTAGTAAGTTCTCGAGCTAGATACACTTTATCGACCCGCCCGCTAACCATCACGATAGTTGACTATTGTATGGTGCTAGAACCGTCCTAACCTCTCCATAGCTAACCTCAGACAGACGCAGCCCTAGAGGTCTCTCCTCAAGCAAGCCAGCACGAAATCCGTGAAGCCTACAAGAAGTACAATAACCACCTCCCCCCCTCTTCTTTTGCCCCCCTCCACGGCCATCACAATCTAATTATCCAACACTACAACAGAGCAGCCCTGAAGAACCACCCCGACCGAGCTTCCCACAACGACCCCTCTCGCGCAGCTCGCACCCGAAAGTTTCAACAAATCAACGACGCATACTACACCCTAAGTGACTCCCAGCGACGCCGTGACTACGATTCAACCCGCGCCTACGAAAGATCCTACAGAAACCCCCAACATGCGCAGAGCAACTGGCAAGACGACCAATTCGCCGACATCTTTGAAGAGATGATGCGCGAGCAAGGCATGGCTGAGGGCACGGGCGAGCAGACCATGCCTAATAGTAAATTCTGGGGAATCCTCGGAGGACTTTCCGGTGGCGTTATGGGGTTCATCGTGGCGAACGTGCCTGGTATGCTCGCCGGCGCCGTCGCTGGAAACAGGCTGGGCGCCGTCAGGGATTCCAAGGGGAAGAGCGTTTACGAGGTCTTCCAGGAGTTGCCTCAGAGCGATCGTGCGAAGGTGGGTGCCAGAATCTTGCTATCCGCGACGGTGATTGGGGGCGCCATTGCGATTGGGGGGTTGAGGGGAAAGCTGACGAAGGCGGCGGTGATTAGCTGCTTAGTAATTTGGCCGCAAAGGTGTTGGCGCACGCTGTTAGCTGTTAGGCGGAACGTTATGTTTTCGAGATCGAGGAGAGACGACAGTCGGTGACGCTTTCCGGGGCGAGCGGGCAGGTGGTTGGTTGGTTGGTTGGTCGGCGAGATCAAGAGGAACCCTTCGATAAACGTTTTTTTTTTCCTTCTTACGATGGGAATGGCGTTCTTTTTGTTGCTTCCCCCTATATTCTACATCTCCGTTTTGACTCTTTTTCGCTCGTTCTTTCGTAGTGCAGTGGTCCCGGTTCCCCGACCGGTAACGATATCTTACATTATGGACCTGTCATACTTGTATTGTAATATACCCAGATGATGTGATAATCCATGATGCATTCAAGACTCCAACAAACCTTGTGGTTATTCATCGCCATCATCATCATCACCACCACCACCACACTCCAACCCAATCTTTAAGCACCCGATCATAAGAAAACCACCTCACGAAACCACAGGGCTACAGGCCCACAAAAACCGACCACCAGCAGCTACCGTATTAATCACACAGAATCACCAACACACTCACACTCACTCGCGAACCGCCCCAAATCCCCCCCCCCTACAAGCACAAGTGACCTACAGTAACCAAGTTCCGGTACGTACCGCATCACCGTACACCCATCGGCGCAAGTACAATACAAGTACAGTAGCACAAACATGTGCAAAAACAGCCAAATCCATCCCGTCCACTGCCCCCCCAATCCCCCTTTTCCGTCGCTTGCGATTACGCGATAAGTTCTGTATCAATTTTTCGAGCACCGTATGGTGGTGCGGTGGTGATTGGACTGCCGGGAAATATAGGTATTACTACTAGTATATCCATTCTTCCAATCAAGCTTTGGAACACTGTATGAGTACAGTTCTGTCTGGAAAGGAAATTTAATGATGCCTTTGGGAGCAATAGCAAATTAGAATCTGATATAGCCCTTACCATATTACACTATACAAAAAAAATTAATTTATAATTCAATTGAAAAATAATATATGAAAGTAGAAATAATAGTCTTTTTAATAATTCTATCGCTATTTGATATAATTACTATCTGTATTTAGTATAGTTTGTATTCTCTCAGGTATTTAATTTATCTATTTAACAATAGTCTTTTTTGGGAACCAGGTCCTACTCCTTTTTTTTTTTTTTTACTACTACCAGAAATAATTTAGCAGCACTATAAGGTTTTCTTTCAATCTTAAAGAATTTCCTGCTAAGTGCTCTTTTAAGATATGCCTACACTGGTCGAGGTAATTTCTAACACCTATACTCTTTATATAACTTTTATTTTTTCTGTACTAGTATTCTGTTCAGCTCTATCAACAATTAAATAAATATAGTCAAAAGATCTATCTAGACTCTTTATAAAAGATATAAGATAAGACTTATAAAACTTAGCTGTATATTAGTAGGTATTTAGTTCAAGTCTATTAGATATAAAAGGGGTTTTTTTTTTCATTAGCCCTTCTTATAAAAGTCAAATTTGTTCTTTTTCACTATAATACTATACATAGCTATATTGGTATCATATACTTTAATTTAAAATTTAAAATTTATTTTTTTACAAAGAAACTCTACTCTTTACTTAGTTTTATTTTAACCTTTTTTCCTAATAGAGTTGGATCATACTTAATAGTTATCTTATAAATAAAAAGTATCAACTGCTAAGTAATTATCTATCTTTTTCTCTTTTAGACAAACTCCTTACTCTTTTCCTTTTATTATTTTCTCTAAATAGACTCTTTTCTAGAAATCCTAAGCTTCACAAAACCAATCTCTACAATAATCTCATCTATGATCGTCTTGCTAAAACTGATATTTGTTCTTTTGATAATTTTATATAATAGTAATAAAAAAATAAAAAAGAATAAAAAAGAATTCTTAATATTGATAATATCCTCTAT
Source organism: Tuber magnatum (assembly GCA_003182015.1). Taxonomy (NCBI): domain Eukaryota; kingdom Fungi; phylum Ascomycota; class Pezizomycetes; order Pezizales; family Tuberaceae; genus Tuber; species Tuber magnatum. Next base: position 666,758 of record PYWC01000035.1, read on the forward strand.
CTTTTATTTTTCATCAGTAACCTTGGAAAAAAACAATCTGAATAGCAATGATACAAGGTATTTCCCCTTCCTCTAGTCGACTCTGATAACCTTTTAAATAATAGCCTTAATGACATCCATCTTTCTGAAATTTTACCATATTCCATATCAGCTTATTGATATAAGGCATAAGTTTCACAACCTCTGTCTTCCTTTTTTTCCCCTTTGAATGTGTAGTAACACCATGGTTGCTGATACAAAGCAGAGATGATTGCATTGTGCTATTACTATTTGGGGTATCATTGCTTTCCGGACATGACTGTACAGTACTGTGCGCCCTGCCCGGATGTTTAGTACCATACAAGCACAAATACCATTTAGCGCGAAGGCGTTCATTGAATCGCGCCCTCTCATCGCAATTCCCACCGCCGGGAGTGGTGATTTTGCGATATGCTCATACGGCGGGACCTGTACTGTATGATACTGTACCAGTAAGGTATTATACGTGATACTCGTACGAGCACGGTATACCACGGTATGATACCGCGTTATTCCGCGCACGTGCAGTACGCCACTCGTCGACACCGTACTCGTACACAAGCAATACCGGTATCATACAAGCACAAATACCAATGACGGAAAAAACACCACGGTGGGAACCTTCCATTATCCCTCCGATGTAAAGCATAGCGCGGTACAGTACGAGTATAGTACTCGACTTCCCCCCCTTATTGAGGGGGAGAATAGTAGACGGGCAGGACACAAGTGTTACGGTGCACACGGGTATTGTATAGAACTTTACAGTATCATACCCGTGCTGCGGATTTCTCCGTCGTGTTACAGATCTAGGGGTGCGTGTTTAGATATAGTGGAAAGGGGTACCCCACCGGTATTCCGACAATTGGAGAAGAGCCAATGGATCAATCCTCGTACGGTACTTTACATTAAAAATCACTCCAAGAAATAACCCCTTTAAACCCATCCCCCCCCGCCTCATTCCCCTCGAAACATTAACATCCAACTATCCCGCCCGATCCAACCATTCATCCGCTCATACAAATTAGAAAGTCTTACAAAGCCAACAAACCAGCGAAAATAGCGGCGGCAACGAAGCCACCTGGAACAAGCCCAGCAGCCGAGCCTTCCGCAGTAGAGGAGGAGCTAGCAGAGCCCGAGCCCGAGTCTTCGGTGGGAGTGGGTTCTTTAGTCTTGGTAGCGTTTCCTCCAGAGGAAGTAGCGTTTCCTCCAGAAGAGGAAGTAGCGTTTCCAGTTGCGCCACCTTGGACAGAGGAGACGGCACCGCTGGGGAGGTTGGCACCACAGAGGGTCTGGGCGACGGATACCGCCTCTGTTTCCCATCGTCTTAATAAATTTCCCTCGCCGCGAAACGACATGACATAAGGGTGGGGGGACTTACTTTGGACATCCTCGGGGCTGACACAGGCTGTCGGGAGACAAGAGGTGAGTTCGCCGATGAACCCTGCATTCTTGCACAAACAAGGTACGTCGGCTTGTCCGCAACCAGATACATTGCCCATGGCGGTCGATACACAACTCATCTAGCATCAAAGTTTTGTCAATCACAATCCTTCCCCGAGCATGCAAAGGAGAAACATACGGAACAAGCGGGCAAATCCGACAAACCGGCGGACTGGGCAGCGACCATGACGGCGGCACCGAGGATAGAGGCGATGAGTGAGATCTTCATTTTTATTTATCTGATGGATCGGAAATCGAATCACACGACGATGGTTGGCAGTGAATGAATGAGTGAGTGAGTGAGTGAGTGAGTGAGTGTGATGATGGAAGTGAAAACGAAGGATATTAAAACGGGTAAGATAGGTAAGTGAAGAAAAATCTGCGGGTGGGAGGATACATAGGGGTATTTATCTACCGGTATTCTTTTCCCCCCCCCTACCGTACAGTGCTGTATCCCTTTCCTTTTTTACCCCCTTCTTGCTCCCCCTCCCGGTCGGGTATAGCAAGGGCGGGTTGGAAAGGCGGCTGAGCGCGGAAGGCGAGGAAAGAGTTAAATTGAGGCCTTCACAGCTTACGGGTGCTGTGCTCCCAAGGGGAGAGAAGAAGGCTTGAAGGCTTAGTAGGGATCATCTTTCTTGTTGCTGTATTCTTTGTGTTGTGGTATCATGAGTGGAGTTCACCGGGTCAAATTATATTTTTCTTTTTCTGTCTCTCTGTCTCCGCTGTCTTAGCGCGACCCCCCTGAGGAGGGAGGGAGGAATGGAATGGATGAACGAGCAGATTGGATGAGTGTGTGTGTGTGTGTGTGTGTGTGTGTGTGAGCATATCCACATTGGGTCAGTTTGATTGAAGGGAAATTATGGTTTACCAGTAGGTTCCCGAAAGGTTCTTGTTTGGCAGAGGGGCTTCCAAGCAGGAGATTGGCGTGTTTTGCCCCACCGTATTGCTTGCCTGAGAATGCAACACCATCGCCAATGGCCGGAGTTGTGTGTGAATGGGGAAGTTTGGTGTTTACCGCTTGTGCTCGAGTGCTGGTACAAGTGTAACTTTACGCGTGGTATCATACCGATGCTGCACTGTACGAGTATCATACCTGTAGTTTACGGCAGCCACGGTATGTACGAGTATGCTATCTCAAGCTCAAACAACGCCCCCTCCCTCCATAATTGGCCATGGCCAGGTACCGGTAAAGCTTTTCCTCAATCACGACGACGTTGGCTAATCATTACAGCGCCGGCAGAGGAGGAGTGCCAAGTTTCGTGCATCTATCAGATTTGCACGGTACCGGTACCAGTATGTAGAAAGAGCTTAAATCCCCCCCGAAATACCGTTCAGTATCGCACTTGCATAAACGTTTTTCTCCTCAACCCAGGGGCTGAANCCCCGACCCCTTCTCTCCCGTTCCAGCCCTTCCAAGCCCATGCATCCATTCCTTGGAACGAGGCTATGAAGAACTACCCCACCAGTATGCATAAACCAACCTAAACCCCACTGTTTATTTATATATCACCATCATGAGCCTCGAGAATCCCCAGAAAGATGCAAATATCGCTGTTGTTGTTGTGGCTGGTTACAAGTAGCATGCGTATTACTTTCACCCCGCCCAGTGAGTGAACGAACGAACGATTGATTGATTAACTGATCATCATCACCACTACTAGTACCAGTACTGAGTGCGACAACGCGTAATCCCGATCCGCGATAGTGATCGTAGATGGCAAGATGCTGCACTGCACCGCCCCCGCCGGTCAACCGCCTGGCCTGCTAGCTGGCTTATTATAGTTTTTCCCGGTGGCCATCAGTTTGTCAATTCAATCTGCTCCTCTCTCGACGCCACGGTAGGGGTCTGGATCGCTCACAACGCTCACAAGTACGGTAGGAAAGAAGGAAAGTGGGACTATGGGAAATTGCGTTTAAGGGGAAAAGAAAAAGAAGAAAAAAACTCGAGAAGTTCCGGCATAGACAACCTTTCCGGATGCTAACACACGTACGAGTTGCCCGCCCGCCCGGGCCTCGAGGCCAAGGCCGGACACGCGTGGTGTGTGGTGCGGGGTTGGGGAGTCTTTCCAGAATCGGTGGATGATGGGGGGGTTGGAGGTTGGAGGGAGGTTGGGGAAAGTCTGGTTAGGCCCTGTAGGCTATGTCACTCTATGATGCCGAGAAGTTGATGCACTGTACCAGTTCTGCACCGTAGTCGATGGCATAAATAAAGAATAGGGATGGGAGGGTACCGGTGCGTTGGCGGGGCGTTGGCGGGGCATGATAGGATAGAGGGAATGCGGAAGGAACGATCAGCAAGAACCTGCGGAGCAGTGAGTACCGTAAACAGCCAGTCACCGGTACGAGTGAAAAATAACGGCGGGGTTCTGCGAGGACAGTACGTACAAGTTAGTACCAGTCCGCCCCCTCAAGTGAAATTTGGCTTCATGATGTTAATGAATGTGTTTCAGTTATGAGAGATAATTTTTATCGTTTATTTGTTATGTATTTGGGGGTTGAAGTTTCTTTTGTTTATTAGGTTTTTAGGCCATACCTTAGGGTGCTTGCCATGGATTTTCCTGTAGCTGTGCTATGAATAAACCGCGGATTTAACAAAAAAAAAAAACGCCCTCTCAAGTGAAGCGTTCACACAAGGAAATCATCATTGGTCATGAATAACTTGACACATGCTGCCGATTTTGGGCAAACCAGATCTAAAAATGGCAGACCATACTACGGCTTAAACACTGGGCGGAGAGACTTTGTTTCTTACTATCGGTATGCAGCACCCTACGGTACCCCGGGTTCTCCTTAAGCGCCTTTGGGTGGCTTCAAAGCAATTTGGTCCGAGACCATCGCTGTGGGGGCATCTCGGGGCCTCTCGGCATACACATGCCAAACTCCTCAACATTGATTTGACTATAACACGACGAGAGCAAATTCGACAAATTCGACTTCCGGCTCCCGTCCACCGTAGAACCCTTAAAAGCCATTGCTTTCAACCGATTTCATCCGGTACTGAAGGAAGGAAGGGTAGCAGAGGTATGATATCTACCCTGCAGGAACTCAAACGATTCAAGCTCTGGCCTGGAAAAGCAGGATATCGGCGAATAAAGTGCGATAACTTGTTTGTTTGGGAACGTTTATGAAGCCGGAAACACGGCATTTTGAGCTCTTCCACCGCAAAGTCCCTAGCGATGCAGGTTTGCGCATCCCAACTGCCAACAGTGGTGTCGCAAAGTTCTATGTAACCCACGATATGGCAAGATTTCCGGAACGGTCGTATGGTAGAGTTTAACCACCCTTCCAATTGAGTGCGCACCCTGGTGCTCAACCTCCATCCTACCGTACTCGAATGCTGTGCTGCACCAGCACAGTAGATGATATAATGGCAGCCACGGTATCACCCCCCTTTATCCCCCGGATACCGCAGACGATATTGTTTACCAGCCACAGGACCTAGCTCCCTCTGTCAGATCGGTCGAAAGGTTGATTAACGGAGAGGGACCTCCGTGATTCATCCTAGTCCACCGATAGCACCTCAACCCGCCAAGGGTGGGCTTAATATTTATAAAACTCGAGCGTTGTCCGATCGCTTGGCAAATGTCTACAGTATGAACTGGCATCGCAGAGGAAATTACAGTCTCGGAGGAAAAAAAACATATCATAGCAGTATCGTACCGGTATGAGGGATACGGGTGTGACCCCCCATCTCCCTCCGGAGGTTTTGAGCCCCGGCATCTCCACGAAACTTAGCAACATAGGAGGGGGGACAATGAACGGGGGGACGAACAATACTAGTACACTAAAGATCTCTTGGCAAATGGCGATATTTCTTGGTCGGTTCGTTGAGCTCCCGTGTTCGTTGCCCCCCCCCCCCTTCCATGTTATTCTTGTTTTCTCTCTATTAATGATCAGGGGGTCATCCATTCCCTCGTTCTCGAGAGCCATAATTCTCATCGGAGAGTTGTTTGAGAACACCCCGGGAAGATTGAACTGGAGCGAGATTTTTCTGGCAAAGCGCTCCGGCTACAGGGATCCCTTATCATGATTGGAGATTGAAGGGCTGTAGACTACCATTCCAGTGGACTAATGGGCAGTGCGGTCTTCAACGGGGGCGACGTACAGGAGCAACGTATACTCGAGTATGGGGGGAAGGAAGTGAATTGGTCAAAGCAAGATAAGAAGAAATACCTGTTGTTGACCCCTGTTCCATCCGGTTCTCGTGGTGCTCTCGTTGAAGGCTGTGTGTGATCGGACGATCATGTGGTCTGGAAAGAAACGAAAGAAAAAAGACGACAGCCAGAGTACCGGTACCGTAGACTCTGACCATATAGAGACCGTTGCCAAGGGGGTTGCGTGATAAGCTATACTTAATTGGGAGTTCGGTTAAGGCACCAAAGGAACCTCAACTCAATTCTCTCTATTTCATGACAGTAAACAAAAGTCCACCTATCCTCCATATTATCCCTCATATTATCCTCCACATTATCTTCAACCATATTCTTTATATTATCATGCCACTAGTTGGAAGACCACTGGAGGGGCTGAATATGAATGATGAAAATGAGTGGAAGTTATATCACCTAGGTCCAAGGCCCAGGCCATTAGAGAGCCGGATGCAAGCACTAAAGGTATTAAGTACTAGTAACATGATATGCATAAGATACTAACAGAGTAGCTATAGGCGAGTCCTATACAGCAGATTGAATGAAGCTATACATAGACATAAAAGATCAAAGTCCTACTGTGAATCAAATACTCTCTCGCATCCTAAATGAGGTCCGGAATATAGCAAGAAAGATGGGGCCTCCAACTCTCAATGAAGTCTCCAGAGTTTTCAAAATTCCTAAAAGCATGATAGTGCGATGAACTTTACTAACAGTATCAGAGAAGATCTTAAATCAGGGTAGAAGAGGATCTTGTTGTGATGAGCCAACCACCTTTGTTTGTATATAGCCGAAGATGGATAAAATGCTTTTTGAGGCATTTGTTGCATGGAAAGAGCAAGGAAGGCCAGTCAGGAATTGGTGGTTTTGGAGAAATACTAAGGAACTCTGGAAGGCAGCATATTCAGAGTTCTAGCTCCAGCTACAATTATTTGTCTTTTCACAAGGCTGGTTTCATGGCTTTCTCTTTCAGTATAGAGTGGTTTTGCAGTTTATTACCAATACAGCTGTAACGACCTAGCATACATGAGCTATGGCTATCGGAACCTTCACCCATACAGGTAGCCAGGAGGTGAACTGGTAGGAACTGACAGGCAAGTAAGTACTTGACCTACGGAGACCTGATGGCCTGGGCTCTGAGATGAACAGAGTTAGCTGGCCAGGTACTTAGGTACCTGGGTACATGTGGGAAGTGGTGTCAGCATACTTAGGGGCCTCAGAAGGGGCAGTTACTCAGCTAGGCCGAGTAACTGGAGAAAGGTCAGAAATGTCTATCTCCGGCAATAGGATAGACAGGGTAACAGGAAAAAGTTATCTTGTCTACCAGACAAGGTTACCCTACTCTCAGGATTGGGTTACCCTGCCATGGGGCTTGGGTTACCCTGCCCAAAGTCCTGGGTTACCCTACCTTTCAATATGAAGTCCCTCGAGGAGTTTGGGAAAAAATGACCGGAATGTTTGTCATGTGAAGCCATGCATAATACTGGAATCTGGGGTTCCGGGAGATGCTATTGGGCGAGCTACACAGCTCCGAAGAAGCTGTAAACAGAAGACATTATTCCTATCATACCCCTGCGGCCCCACCTTAAGGCCCGGACGTCATCGGCAAACTGTTGCGTAGTTGTGCACAGTCTAGCAAAGAAGGATCGTTGGAGACCTGCTTGCAACACCGTATATGCTGCTGCCGTCTGGTCGACGATAACCTGTTCGCAGGCTATACAAGAGGGCATAGGGTGGAAGGTGGAGTACCTCCTCCAAGTTGTTCGGAGTAAAATGGACCAAAACTGACGGAGTTAACAGGCGTTAACCGTGGGGGTCCCAAAGGTAGCCCTGGGTCGTGCCTGGGCAGCCGCGTGAGTTTTGCACCTACCAAGCCCGAAAGTGTCCCCAACGCCATACGCTCTGAAAGGGAAGTGCAGAGACACTGAAAGCATGATTCCTACCACAGGTAAAGTGGATCCGAGGTAGGGGTCATGGGTAGCACCCATTGGACCCCTCCTGGATCACTGTATCCTGTGGGCTAAATGGAAATGCACCACAGAAACGATAACCGCATAAGGTGAACGCCAACTAGAGTGTGTCGACATATGAATGCCCGCAGGGTGTGCCAGGAGATGTGTCGGACCACTCTTAGCAGCAAAGGGTCTGCTCGAATAGTTAGAGTAAACTAATGAGGGAGTTTCTGGCATAAGATAAAACTACCAAAAAGTTTATGCGAGAACTCTGCTACTCCAACAATCAATCCTCTCGTGACCTTAATTGAGTAAAGCATCAGGCTTAACAATATTAAGTTTTACCATTTACTTTACTCTTACATTGGTGTGAACTTTTGGCGATAAGTTTGAAGTTGTTCAGTGTGGTCGCAATCTTGGGATCCATCTTCCTAGGGGTGCCCCTGTTACAACAGCACAAGCACTCCCTGAGATCTATAAGCAACAGATTTTGGTATGAATGAGATTTAATTGATGAAACTGAATACTAACCTAGCTTGCACCACATTCTCCTGAGCCCTCTCCCCTTTTATTACATTATATATGTAATGATAATTAAGATAGCATTGCTGAACATAGGATTTGTAATGTTGGTAAGATATCACTGCCCTGAGAGTACTTAGTTGGCTAGACCTATGATATTAAAGGAGTAAAAATAGTTTGATCAAAGAGTACAGAATCTAGTAGTGAAAAGCATCAATGTATACTATTTTCATGCATTTTCACTGATGGTGTACCCCAGATTCCATCTATTCTCATCTTCACAGCAACAACTAGTATTAAGATACAGGAAGAAGAAGGTTGCTAGTAGGATAAGTATGTGTATATTGAATTTTCACCAATGGAGTGGATGAATGAGAAATTATTTATGAAGTTTATTCTTCAATTTCTTATTCCTATATTTGGAAAGGAGTAAGCACTTTTCGTATTTGATAGCTACTAGCCACATTTAACCCCTCCAGTCATCAACACCTACTGAGAAAACAATATCATCCCCTCCCTAATCCCAGTGAGAACTACACTAATGATTCAGCCTCTTGATATTGCAATCAACAAGCCTTTTAAAGGATTAGTAAAAGAGTTTATCAAAGAACTCTAGGAGCAGAAGGAAAAACCTGAGGAAATTGACAAGTGGAGTGTTGGTCAACACTGGATTGTTACAACTGAAGCTGTGGGTGGAGCCTGGGAGAAATGGCACCAAAGTGATTTATAGCGGAAGATTGTAGTTTAAACCTTTTGAGATACTGGTATTTCCTTACTGGTCAATGGCTCCTGTGATCACAAGTTAAAAATCAAAGAGTTTACTATAGAAGAACTAGCAATTGGTAATTGGGCATAATCGGAACCTGAAATGGGCTACGGTGTAGTAGATATGGAAAATATAGAGCTTCCCAACACAGAGGATCATCAAGTAGAATATGGACTCCAGGATGACTAGTCTTGTTATTGATATCTTTTTTCTTTTTTTCCTCCCAATATAGTATAGCCCAATGTCAATCCTGTACGCCACCAGCTTGCCAACGGTCTCTATATGGTCAGAGCCTACGGTACTGCACTTGTTATGATGGCATCAAATCAGGCCATTTCGAGCTCTGGTAATTTTACGCCTGCAACCCAGGATTATCATATTACAAGCGCCAATCGCAATCACAGTCATCCACCAAGCTCCTTTCCCCCCGTTGCACCCACACCGGCACCGTACTCCTCTAACCCTCCGGTTATCGCCACGGCCTCCCTCCCATCCAGCTGACAATCGAAGCCACCACCCCCCCTTCCCCCGAATATGATACCGCCAATTTCATGTTCGTACTTGCGCGCAAATCAAGTTATGATGCAACGGGCACGTTGACCAGTATCGAAGCTTAATTTGCGCGCAAGCATCATACCGACGGCGAGCGCCCGGCAGGGACTGTGTTGACCAACTCCAGCAATTAAAGTGAAAGGAAAGAGATATAGGGTTGCAGAAACTGGAACCGCCATCCAATTGTGTGCGCTCCCCTATGGGGTTCCGGAGGGCTTCTGGGCCTTTCAGGTGGTCTACCGGAACTCCGCAAAGCCAAAGCCAATTCGCGCTGAGATTAGAGGGATATCTTTGTTATTGGCGAGATTGTGCGTGTGATATTCGTTCCGAGTTGTCTGTGTCCGCCAGCACTTAATATGGAGGTTAATCACCAGTGTGCGCCATTAAATGGAACGGTGGTTGGTTGCAGTATAACGTATTGTACCTAGTTATGGGTCAACCCCTAGTAATGGGTCAGTTTCGGCCTACTTGTAAAAAAATTAAAGATTGCCACCACTAACTCAATATTTACTCTCCAGGCCTCAAACCTTGTAATATAACTGCTTTCAATTGTCATATGATGTACAAAAAAAATTGTTTTGTAATAATACAAATTGCAGGATTGAGACCCCAAAGTGATAGTTCATGATTTAATCACTATTGTTCTCAGAATCAGGGCTTAGGATGACCTGATAGTTAACCTTTTTACATGAGGAGCGCTGGGGGTGGATGGTGCTTGGAGCCATGTTGTTAGAAATTGGATTTTCCTCCTAGAAAATGCAAGCTATTAATTTCAAAATATGATAAAATAGTTGAATATCTACTTACTGATTCAGTGGACTCATCACAGTCCATCTCATCCTCCTCTGCATCAATCATCTCTGGATTTTCAACAGCCCTTGGCTGGAACCTAGCCTTCCTTCTAGAAGTAACTGCTTGCGATTTGGTCTTCTGTTGCTGTTGTGAGATCCTCTTCTTTGCAGCCAAATCCTTTTTGCGTATATCATCACTCTCACCTTTTTATAGAGCCTAGAAAGAACTGAGGTATGAAGAATAAGGTCACCCTTAATCTGGCGGTGGTCTGTAGTACTGGGCTTGACAGCTTGGAGCCTGGTAATAGTTGCAGCATCAAGAACAGACTGGGCATTTGCCTTGCTACACAAGTCCAAAGCTTTGTTGAAAAGAGTACAACTTGTATCATTGAATTCGAGTTGGTTGGCTTCCTCCCTGATCTTATTGAGTTCAGAGGATGTCTCTGCATGGGTGGGGAGGGAACAAAGGCCAGAACGGTGTTTATTCACAGGTCTGGACAGTGGAGTACTCAATTGAAGCCCAGACTGGCTCAAAACTTTCTGCCGATTGAATGGTATCATGCCACTGGCCCTTCAAGCTGACAGAATATTCCTCTCTCTCATGGCCTTTGCTCTTACCTTGTGGTACATTGGATAAAAGTCACCTTTATGCATTGCCTAATTGGGTCCATGATCACGGAGAAAGTCTTCCAACTCCTTTCGATAACTGGTTCCCATAGGGCAGAAGATTCCAATGTCCAAGTGTTGAAGAACATGGGTTGTATGAGCAGGAAGACCTATCAGGTGGATGTTCATCTTAATACAGTGCTCAATGAACTTGATATTGTTCACATGAGAGCTGTGTCCATCTAAAACCAGCATTCGATCATCCTTGATTCCGTTTTCTGGCCTCATTTTTGGTTCGAAGATGTTCACCAACCAGTACAATGCAATCTCTGTCGCGGTATAATCTACTTTCGAGTGTGTGAAATAGGTATCCGTATTCTTCTCATGGTTGATGTTACTATACTGCCCCATGAGGTGGGCATTCGAGGCATGAATAATAAGAGGCGGAATTGACTTTCCATTGCCAGAAATGGCTTTCACAACTGTAACCCAAGACCGCTTTCCATCCTGCATAATCCTTGGATTCTTCCTACCAGTATGGCATAAGATAGTCCCACCACCTCCCAGACCCATTGCAAATCCCTTCTTATTGGTATTCCAAGTGTCTTCTGGCTTAATATGATATTTGCAGCGCATATTGTAGTAGCGATTAAGGTGTTCTTTGAAGATTTCTGGATCAGTGGCAAGGGATCGCTACTTACCCAAGGTCTTCCCAACTTTGGATTGAATCTCTGGATGTCTTGTAACGAACCGATCCACCCAACGCTTCCCAATTTCTCCTGTTTTTCCTTTCATCTTCTGCAACTGGTATATCATATCCAAAACATGTCTCCGGCGAAGAGGAATCTCTCTATCATCACAGTCCTTGATCCTCTCAATAATAACACTCTCTTCACCCTTGGTAAGCAGTTGCTGAGGCTTATGAGCCTCTGGGGCAGGTGTTGTCTTGCGTCGAAGGCGGTTTTGCAAAGTCGTGTTGGAAAAACTAAAGAGTATGGCAATTTTGTGTACTGAGAGCTCAGGACAGTTAATTCTGTGCTGCAAAGCAGCTCGAATGATGCTCTCCTTATCAGCTTTCTTGGGAGCCATGAAAGATCGAATTTGGATAACTTGTTGTTGAAAGTTTGTATGATATAGAAGTGTTGTATGGTGACTCAAATCTTAAAAGAAAATAAGGAAGATAGAACAGAATAGCCTGCCTTAAATCCTTGCTGCTTTGACCTGATATTTTGCCTAGATCAACCTGAGACCTATAGCCTAACTGCTGGGTATTAATTCTCAGAGCTTTCCCAACTCTGAGCTCCAATAACAAGTATCTTTACCTGAGTGATATATGATGATTATAGGACGTCAAAGGTTTATCTTTAGATATTTTTGCATAATACTTTACAGTTACAAGAACTATGTATATAGCTTTTATTATGTGAAATATTGGGTCCTAAGAGCAAAGGTTGGGTTGGTGGTTTCAATATTTAATGTTTTTACAAGTAGGCCGAAACTGACCCATTACTTGGGGTTGACCCATAACTAGGTACAATACGTTACCCTACCTGCACTTTTGAGAAGCACTCAAAACTCTGGAAAGCTGTACTCGTACTCGTGCAGTACCGCTGGTAGGTTGGGCTTTCAGAATCTATATCACCGGAGTAACGGTCAGGCTAAACCGCTTTGGAGTAACCCGAGAATACAGTACGTGACGGGATCTCACCGTGTAGATGCTTAACCCGTCCTTGGGCCAAAGGTTTTATTGCTTTGGGCTTGAGTTGTTCTGAATGCTCTATCCGGGAGGGGGCAAAGCTATCATAATACTAGGGCATGGAAGTGGGTGGCCAGGTGACTAGGTACTTGTCCCCGGCTATAAGTACCCGAAAATCAAGCACGATGACTGCTATTTTCCAGACAACAGAAATAGCAACAACAGAAATTGAGCACGATAACGCGAAGAACCAATAGGAGGACCTACACAGAACATGTCGACAGCAGAGAGAAGTCTTTAGGGTAGGTGCTTACCTGGACAATGTTGATGGGGAGAAGGTCGAAGGGGGAGGAGGGGGAAAGACCCGGCAAAAATGGAGAGGGAGGGGAAAAAGGGAAAGGTGGCGAAAGGGGCTTGGGGGAGAAGAAAAAAGGAGGTGGTAGGGGGGAAAAGGAGAGGATTGGAGGAGAGGAAAAGAAGAGGGGAGGGGGAAGGCATGGGAATAGAGAAAAAAAGTCATGTAGGAAATACAAGAGAGGGGATTGGTGGGGGAAAAAAGGACAAAGCAAGGGAATTGGGAGAGGGGAAAAATACAGAAAATACAGGAATAGGAGATAGCAAGCACGCAGGGGGAGGAGGAAAAAGGCGGAAAAAGGGAAGAGGAGAATTCGAAAGAGGAATGTTGGGGGATAGAGGCATGGAAGAGAAGAGATGAGAAGGAAAAATGGGGAAAGGAAAGGGAGGAGAGGAAAAAGAGAAAGGAGGAAATAGAGGGGAGAGGAATCAAAGAAGGGCTAACGGCAGGACAGGCATAGAAAATTAGGAAGGATTTTGTAAATTGAAGGAAAACAGTAGGAAAGATAAAGGATATGTTTGGGATAGGGGAAGTGGAAGCGAGGGCATATAAGTTGGATCTGGAGGTACGGAGCAGGACAGGAGGATTGGGGGGGCTTGAAGAGCTGGTAAAAGGACCGGGAAAAGAAAAGAGAAAAGGGTTGGGGAAGATAGTACTGGTGGAAGGTGGAAGAACATATGAGGAAGTACTGAAAGAAGGGAGAGAAGAGGGAACGGAAGAAAAAAGGATAAGGGAGGAGCAAAAGGAGAGAGAGAGGGAAGGGAAAAGGCGGTGAGAATGAAAAGGGAGAAGAGGATGGGAAATTGTGTCAAAGTGGTAATGGACTCGCAGAAGGGTATAGAGGGAGAATGCGAGAAAAGAGAGTTAGAGGGGGAGTTGGAATTGGAAGAGGGAAAAATTGAGAAGGTGGAAAAAAGAGGTTTGAGGTTAAACATTACAGGGAGGGAGAAGGAGGATTTAAGAAAGTTAGAAGAAGTAGGAACAGAGGGATGACAGAAGGTTATGAGAGGGAAGGTGAAGGAAACGAAGAGTGTGGACCAGTGGACGGGCCTGGTGTTACCAGGAATTGGTGTTTATAAATGGGAGGGAAATTGAAGGAGGTGAGAGAAGAGATAGAGAAGGAGAACAACACTAAATTGATGAAGTAGGTTACATGGCTATGTACACCGGAGAGAGCGAGAAGCATGGGAATAAGGATGATGGGAGTAGTATTCCATGTGGCACAGGAGAACAAAAGACAAGAGATGTTGGAAAAAGGGAATAATATGGTAAGGAACAAAGATGGAAGTGAAGAGATTTGTGGATCAGAGAGAGATACAATGGTGCATGAAATGCGCAGTGGTGGGACATAGCTGGTGGAATTGTAGGAAAAAAGAGGGAGTGTGTGGTATCTGTGGGGTAAGGGGACATACAAGTTGACAACACAGGTGTGATAGGTGCAAGATACAGAGGGCAGCATGTATGCACTACAGGAGATGTGCGATATGCAAGGGACCACACACAGTGAGGAAAGCAAGAGAGAATAACTGCCCAGCGGTGAAGGCAGAAATTGTAACGTGTTCGGGCCAGGCCCTAGTCACGTAGCGGTACAATAGGAGCAGATGGCTTCATGATCAACATGAAGTGAGCGCTGCTTGCTAAAGGAGGCTTCAAACGGGGTGTAATAGGAGATCAAAGAAGTAACTGTTCAACCAAGTATATTTAAAGAATACTGTTTGTCAAAGTCTGCTGTTTCCATCGTAGAAATCAGCGGTCTTTTAAATACAGCACATCGCTTATCTCCAGTATGAGCGATATTGCAAAACAAGGTGTGTATCAACCGATAGCACACGAAACCATTCACGTATCAAACGATACCGTGAAACCAAACATAAAACAATGTGTGTATCAACCGATAGCACACGAAACAATACAAGTATTAAACGATACTGTGAAACCAAACATAAAACAACCTAGGACCCACACCGGTTACAGAAATGGCAAGATTGAGGAGTTTGGATTAAATGGTGAAAGGGGAAGAATGAGGGGAGGGTGTGAGAGTGGTTTCAGGAAATATGAGGGGAGCAAGAGATGGGTTGTTTTTATTGGGAACGGAATACAAAGAGCTGGGTGTGATCGTGGTACAAGAAGTGGCGACAATAGGAAAAGAGCGAGTATATGGACTGGAGGGATATGAAACGATTGCAGGTATAGGAGGAGGAATCAGAAAAGAGAAAGGAAGTGTGGTAGCGACGTACCTGAGTAGGAAATGCGAAGGAAAGAGTAGGATTTTACAGAGGAGACAGGACAAGATTGGAATTAGGTTGGATGTGGGAGGCACAAGAAGGTTGGAGATATGGAATATGTATGTGGGGGCGGAAAAACATAGAAGGTACCAAGGGGTGGAAAGAGAAGGCAATGTGGTAGTGATGGGAGATGTGAATGCAATACACGAAAGATGGGGAGGAGATGGAGTAAAACAGAACTACAGGGGACAAAAAGTAGTGGAATGGATGGATAGGATGGGATATAGGTTGGGTACACCAAGGGGGAAATAACGAGAATGAATCCAAAGAAGGGAGAAATGAGCAACACGCTGGATATAGGAGTATGGGGAGGGGCATTGGAGGTAGAAGGAAAAGTAAGGGAGGATGTAACCGGTACGGGTACTAGGTTGTTTTATGTGTTATGTTTTATGTTTGGTTTCACGGTATCGTTTGATACTTGTATTGTTTCGTGTGCTATCGGTTGATACACACATTGTTTTATGCTTGGTTTTATGGTATTGTTTGATACTTGAATTGTTTCGTGTGCTATCGGTTGATACAGACCTTGTTTTGCAATATCGCTCATACTGGAGGTAAGCGATATGCTGTATTTAAAGACCGCTGATTTCCGCGATGGGAACAGCAGACTTCGACTGACAGTATTTTTAATATACTTGGTTGAACGGTTACTTCTTTGATCTCCTATTACACCCCGTTCGGAGACTCCTTTAGCAAGCAGCGCTCGCTTCTTGTTGATCAAGGAGCCATCTGCTCCTATCGTGCCACCATGTGACTAGGGCCTGGCCCGAACACATTACAGCAGTCCTAACTTGTATTGACTTTTTTTAAATGAAGTTATAAAGTTTAGTTAATACTAAATTTAGCTTTACCTGAGTCAGTATTAGGTACTTTAGCTGTTCCTGCAGGATTGGAAATTTCCTTTTTAGGACTCTAAAAATTCATTCAATTATATCATATAACTATAAATGTTAAAGATTAAACAATTCCTTTTTTGTCCATCCTCTAATGCATCATAATATTATATAATAATTGGTATCAGAAAACCTGTAGGAAGATCTTTGATATTATAAATCAGAGAAGAAAAGATAATAGTTATATATACCTGTTATACAAGTGGTAGTGCTTTTGCAAACTATATTGGATTCTATAATATGGGGTTAAACAATCTTTTTTAAGAACATATCCTACATCCCTAAGATAATACTTTTTTTCAGAAATATTTTAGCCTTTTGATACTATGTTTTGAAAAACATGGGTATCATGAGTTGACCCTTCCTATCCAGTGAATATATAGCTGAAATATATATTACAAAGATATACAGCAAATATATTTTGACTGATTTGATCCTTGTAGTTACAATATACTACTAAAAGATTGATGAATATATGTGCTACAATATAGGTACCATCAAACACTTTAAGAGTATCTTTGAAGTAGGAATAGAACTTTTGATTTTATTTAATCTCAAACAGATACTCATTTGATAGTAGTTGGACTATTTTGGCTTATAATACTATAAGCCTGTCTAGTACAAGATTGACATACCTTAATAATTTACTATAAGTACAATATATTTCTTATCAATTACAGTTTCTTGAAAGATATTAGTATTATATATATACTGGCTTACAGTATCTCTACTATGTTAGAATCTTTCCTGCATATTTCTATTTGATGTATTATAGCCCACACTCTATATAATTATAGCAACTTGTTTTTCAACTTCAATATTCACTGTTGATCTTAAATAACAATCTTTTCTCAACCATTCAGTAAGTTCTAAAAACACTCCACATGATATTTGAAATACTTTCCAAAATTGTTACTTGTTTGTATTTTTAGACAAGAGTTTCTTAACATAGGTTCTACTAGAAAGTATTGACATATGAGATCTTTCCAAAGTATACTCAACTATTATCCTCTCTCTAACTATTTGTACTATTTGTAACAAGTGATCAGAATACACTTTACCTTTTTGTTCTTCATTATCTGTTTCAAAATCAGAGTCTAAGCTATTATAACCACCAATCAGGTTTGAATCTATCAATAATATATGTTAGAATAACAGAGAAAATTTTGTACTAATTTTCAATAGAGTCTTTTATTTATTAGATATTATATACAAATGGTATCTCATACAGGTATTTTAGAATAATGTAATAAAGAGTATTCCTTTCTAGCCTTTAATCTAGATACTATATTTTTATATCTATCTTATTAAAATGTATTGTGAAAATAAAAATATATCATAATATTTTTGTACATACTAAATATACCCCTATATAAAAACTTCTAATTGCTATAATTTATGCTATCACGGTATCCAGTTTACCTCAGAGTTCTGGAGAACAGTCTGCAATCACCTACATGGATTCTGGAAGCTGTTAACCGTATTCTAGTCGCAGGCTGACAGCTAGACTAAACAAGTAAATACAATTATGGAACAGTACCTACATGCCTATATCAGCTACCAATAGAACAATTGGTCCCTTTAGCTACCCATGGCTGGGTTTGCCATCAATAATCAGGTCCCTAAGTCCACAAGCCTATTCCTGTTCTATGCTAAGCATAGTTGTTACCGCTGTGTTAGGCGGTAGCCGACTCTAAGGACAAGCGAGTCTGGACTAAGGCCCGATACGTGACGAAGTGATTTCTAGGAAGGCTTACTTATAATGTTCAGAAGAAAGGTAGGGTTTGTATTGTAGAACGAATATATTGATAAGATCTCTTCCCCGTCGCTGATGATCTATAAAGCGTGGGAGGCACCTCAATATTTATATTCGACGTCTGGGTGTTCGCGGCCTATCTATTTCTCTCACTTTTACTCTGTGCGAACTTCGTAGACCCTGAAAACCTTTACCCCGCTTGACTCTGATTGCCCCGAACAGCCGAATAGGCATCCTACCCCTCTCTTTGCAGTGTTCGTGCTAATCGTAGTCATCCGAACCCTTTCACCGTGGCAGACAGTTACTGGTTCTCTCTCTGCATAGGAAGTGATCAGCTCCGACGACAGACTTATCAATGCAGTTGGATTTCTCATCTGCCCACGTCAATATGCAGCAAGTACCTTCCTGCCTTATCGCTCCAATGGCGGTTAGGCCTTGTTGGGCTCAGGGTTGATCTCTTCACGCGGTAGGCCCTCATCTAACTCTACCTTGTCATGCCTTTGGGGTGTGGGTGGACGATCGTCTCTTGGGCGTCATTCCCTCACCAGGATTTTCCTCGGCATTCTTCCACCAATGGACTTGAACTTCGGCCTTGCTGCCCGCATGGCAGCTGGGGACTCCTATCGGAGTAGCCGACCTCCCCCTGGTTGGCATCCATCCGCTGGCGCAGCTGAGTGATCTTTGCATGCGTCTATCTCTACAACCAACTGACCGATTTAGTTCGTTCGACCTTGTCAGGATAGCCGGGAGTCCTCTCTTGAGAGCGCAGTGAAAACCCCTCGGTTGGCGACCTTTGGTGGTGGCCTAAATGAGGGTTTTGTGCCGCGGTCGTATTGGTAGAAATTAACTCAGTCTCCGAATACTTCGGCAGACCCTGGGGTCAAACACATGACCTTTTGTCAATTATCACGTGACATGCCCATTATGCTATGCCAGTTCGTCTTATGTGTAACACGAGCTCCCCTCTCTAAGAGTTCGGTCCGAATCTCTAGAAATCTAAATTTCTAATAGTGTACAAACTAACCTTCTTCAAGGACTTGGCAAGCTAGGGTGAAAAACCTGTGCGCGTTTACTTGGCCACGCCTAGGAAAACCTTTTCTTGTCATCCTTCCTCTATATCCGCGGCATCTCTGGGTTTTCTCTGTGGAACCCTTCTACCAGCTCCGCCGCATGCCCCAAATGTTCTGGTGGCTCCCGGGTGTTTTCATCCTCCGAGCACCCCCGCCACTTCACAAAGTACCTAAGTTCATGGATCCTCCTAGTGCATCCGTGAGCCCTGCAAGTCTACGAAAGGACCCCGCTTTTGACTATCTTTTCAACCTCCCATTCCAAGTTGCCATCTATCTCCTCTGGCGCTCTGGGAGGTTGTTCCCCAGCCGGTCGAACTGACGTCCGATAAGGCTCTAACAATGATACATGGAAGACGGGGTGTATCTTCCGGCGATCCGAGATTACCAACTTGAATGCTGGGGTGCCATGTGGCTCTAGAATTTTGAAGGGCCGATACAGTTTTGGGCTAAGCTTTTTGGAGGGTGGTTTGGTACGGATGTTCTTGGCATTAAGCATTACCAAGTCGCCAGTCTGAAAGTTCGGTTGCGGCCTAACTTTCTTGTCATGGTACCATCCCACTGCTTCTTTGATTGCCTTCAATGTGGCCATTGCCTGTCCTTGTATCTCCTTCATCCAGTGAGCATATGTCGTGGCTCCTGGATTTCTAGCTTCTCGCTCCTTCACCCACTCCGTCTGTGGGTGATATCCATAGTTTGCGTAGAATGGAGTGAGTCCGTGCGCACTTGTAACGGAGTTATTGCAGGCATGTTCCGCTAACGGGAGCAGTTGGTGCCAGTCATCCTGATCATAGTTGACAAAGCTTCGGAGATAGCCTTCCAGCACTTGGTTGGTTCTCTCTGTTTGTCCGTCTGTCTGAGGATTGTATACCGTTGACATCTTTCGCTTAATGCCTAAGAGCTTGCAGAGGGATTCCCAAAACTCTCCCGTGAACTTCGCGTCCATATCCAAGATGATTTCTGTGGGTAGCCCATGTAGTTTCCACACTTCCCAGAGGAACACCTGGGCTACATCCTTTGCCGTTGCGTTTTCCCTTAATGCTATGAAGTGGGCCATTTTGGTGAAGTGGTCAACTGCTACCATGATCTGACTGTTCTCTTCTGACTTTGGTAGCGGCATTATGAAGTCGGTAGAGATAGAGGTCCACGCTGCATAGGGTATTTCCAATGGCTGTAGAAACCCATATCTTGCATGCCGTAGCGCTTTGTTGTGTTGACACTCATCACATGACCGTACGCAGTCATTTACCCATTCTGCAAGACCTTTCCAGTAGAAGTCCCTGGTTATGATCTCCACTGTCTTTTCCTGGCTGAAATGCCCAGTGACCTTGGAGTCATGGTTGCTTTGAGCAATCATCGTTTGCAGGGCCTCGTCCTTGGGAATGAACAGCCGTCCCTTGTAATACAGGAGGCCACTCACCAAGGACCAGTGCGTTGGCATATCCTTTCTCTCATCTCAGAGTCTCTCCAACTCCTTTCTCCTCACCTTCCAGTCCTGGTCCACCTCTCCCTTCTCCTCTACCGGTCTCAGGAATTGGGTGTCAAATCTCCGTGCTGTTGCCTTGAATACCACTACATTGGTTAGCACGGTTTCATTTATCGTCAGGGCCTGGTGTCGTCCCTGATCGTACTCATCGAAGTATTGGTTTAGCCCGCTTTCTTCCCTTACTTGACTGGTTTTGGTCTGGGTTTTGACCATACTGGTTCCCGTGCTTCCAAATCCGTCCTGGCCCCTCTCGGTATCGTTTAGCTCCATCACATCTTGGAGCTCCCCATTGTGAATCCTTTCTATTACGAGTTGCGCAACTCGTTCGCTCTTCCCCACGTGGTAGTCCTGGTCCTGCAGATTGAACAGTAACACCTTTACTTCTCCGTAGTAGTCCCGGTCAATGACTCCTGCCCCGACCATGATCCCAAGGTGCACGGCAAGGCCACTTCTTGGAGCCACTCGTCTGTAGGTTTCCGCTGGTAACGCTAAGGCTATTCCGGTGGCTACTGTCGCTTGTCTGCGAGCAGGCACTACTGTTTCTTCCCGTGCGTAGATATCATGTCCAGCCGCTTCGCTTGAGCCCCTTGTCGGAATTAGAGCTTCTGGGTGTGCCCGCGTGGCTCGAGCGTATTCAGGTTCGGGTGTCCTCTGACTTAGACCAGGTTCCTCTTCTTGTCCTACCACTATAACCATGACCTGGTTAAAATGTGCGGGGGTTAAAATTGAAAGCTTCTCACTTTGCGCAGCTGCCCCCTCGGGACGGTACTCCGGCCGTCAGCTTAGCTCATCTGGCTTCCCGCCACTCGACCCTGGTTGGTACACGATTTTGAAGTTGAAATCTGCCAACTTCTGTGCCCACCTTATCTGCCTGGCACTCCAGGCCCTGGTCGTGAGGAAGTATTGTAGATTCTGGTGATCTGTAAATACCGTGATGGGTTCATTTGTTCCTGCGAGGTAGTGACGCCATTCCTTGAATGCTTCAACTATGGCGAGCAACTCCTTATCATGAACATCATAGTTGCGTTCCGCTGAGTTGAGCTGTCGGGAGTGAAATGCTATCAGGTGCAGCCTTTTTTTGATGTATTGTGATAGGATGTACCCTAGCGCGAAATCACTTGCATCTGTTTCCACCATGGTGTTCCTGTCTGAGTGGAAATGTGCCAGAATCGGCGCCGTTATACTCTGTTCCTTTAGGAATTCGAAAGCCTCCTCCTGCTCTTTTCCCCAGGCGAAGCCCTTGGGGTCACCTTTCAATAGTTCCGTTATGGGTTTACAAGTTCTGGAGAAGTTCTTAATGAATCTTGCCTAGAAATTTGCAAATCCCATAAAAATTTGTATGTCCTTTACGGACTCAGGTCTCTTCCATTCCCTTATGGCTTTGACCTCTCAATCACTCCTGGTGATCCCATTGGTCTTCACTATGTATCCCAGAAATTCCACTGACTTGGTGTGGAATACTGACTTCATGATAGACACTGCTAAGCGGTATTTCCATAACTCGGTTAATACCTCCTTTACCAACTTGACGTGGTCCTCCTCAGTCTTGAAGTAAATTAGCACGTCGTCTATGTATACGACTACTCCCAAATCTAGGAATCTCCTCAGGACCACATGCATCATGTCTTGGAAAGTGGCGGGCATGTTTACTAGCTCGAATGGCATTACCCGATATTCGTAATTACCATACTGAGTGCGGAAGGCCGTCTTCTACTCGTCCTTTCTTTTTATGCGTATCAGGTGGTACCCATCCTTTAAGTCCAACTTGGTAAAGATATGCGACCCGACTACTCGGTCTCTGAGTTCACTCATAAGCGGCAAGGGGTATTTGTTGGTGATGGTAACCTTGTTCAGCCCGCGGTAGTCCACACATAGCCTCAGCCATCGGTCAGGTTTTGGCACAAATAGTATTGGTGCACTTGCGGGTGACTGGCTTGGGGCTATCTTTCCCTCGTGCAGCATTTTGTCCAGGTATTCTCGCAATGCCCGTAGTTCTTTTTCGGACAACGGGTATATTGGCCCCCATGGGGGCCTCTCGCCTTTAACTACCTTAATCTTATGATCAAAGGTATTTTGATTTGGGAGCCGTTCTGCTGCCTGAGGCAGGAAAAGATCGGTGTACGCCGGGTAGGGTTTTGGCACAGTCTCCATCACTACTACCTTGGCGTCTTCTGGGCCTGCGATTCGGCCCACGTATCTGGCTGCAGGGTCCAAGGCTACTGCCTCATTCCACCCAATGCAGATCCCTTCATCTTTGGGTTCCAGGTGCTCCTTACACTGCTCTGCCTGGAACTCCCACCTGCTTGCGTCCTCAATGAATGATAGGGGATGTTGGCGATGCCACTAACCAAAAGGTATTATCAAGTCATGGATCCCCTGGCTCATGACTTCACAGGTAATTTCCGAACAATGTCGGTTAGCCCCAATTTCTAGCATGATAGGGGTCGTATAGCACCTTCCCGCATTGTGGGACTGTGCGCCGTCAAACCCAGTTATACTAACTGGCATATCTCACCGTATCCTTGCTAGCCCCAGTTTTTGGACTAGCGTGTCTAGTATGACAAAGATCTGCAAGCCCGAGTCTAATAACACGCGAATCGGTACTCGTTCTCCTTGTATTCGTAGGTATGCTGTGCCTTGTAGGCACTCGTAATGTGCAGGTGTCGGGACTTGAGTTTTCTGTCTTTTTCGCTCCCCCGTAGGGTTACCCTGTCTTCAATTATTAGACCTTTTGGGGGAATTCAATAATCTTGGGTGTTTGTTATTGTGCCCGCACAATTTCGGCCATTCAGGCCTCCTCAGACAAACTCGGTCCCTTCGCTGTGCGGCTTTTTCCTTATCTTCTTTCCCCTCAATGGCGATATTTAATCATACTGGTCTATGCCACCAGTGCATAGATGAGGGAGTGACCTTTCTAACCCTCCCTTAGGTGTTCGATTTCTGCCGTTGCGTACGATTTAAGGTGAGTACACCGTCATTTGTCTCATCTAGCAACCAGCAGCCTACCCACTAGCCGTCGCCGGTGGTGCCGTCCTGGGACTGGGGAGGTGCCTTCAGGCGGTCCTGCACTGTCCTGACCCATTTCCCATGTATGACCTTTGGAGGAAGGGGTTAGGGCGCCCTGATTTGCCCCCCGCAACAGTCCCCTCCTCATGCATGCCGGGTTTGAACCTTCTCTACCCTGGGAGGAGTATAAAGTCTTGCCGTCCCGCGTCCAGGTCGGAGGTCATTCTCCATTTCATCCGCCTGAGCTGGGTTAACTTTCTCCATTATACAGGCTTTGTCATGCCTTTCCCACTTCTGTCCCTGCCCATGCTCGGAACTCAGTCAGTGCGGTTTGCCGCCATTCTTGACTAAGCCGTTGCCCTAGCTCGGAACGTAGGTTGTAGTTTTTATATAGGGCTCCCAGTTGTCCGATCTATCCCCCTTCTTGATCCGACAACTCCTAAAGTCTAGGTGCTGGTGGCACATGGGTTTGGTTCACTGCTGGCCTTGGGGCGGTATTCTGAACCTCCATGTTTCGGGGCCTAAACTTCGCTGCTTTCCGCTGCCCTATCATTGCGACAACGGCTCCCTTCCTACAAGCTCCCCACTTGTGGTTGGTAAGTCTGCACCAGGTGCAGCTTTTATTTTCCCAGTGTTGCTCGACCAAGTTTTGGGGTATTCCTTCGTGAGCTTTCTTCCAGTCACTATGCTCTACCCCCGGGGTCTTGGTCGGTTTGTTGGTTTGGACGAACCTTGCTGACATGAAGTTCCCAGACGCCGTCCTCATCTGGAACTTGCTAGGTTGCCCTTCCTCCTTTCCTCGCTGCGGCTCCTTTTCTCTGTCCTCCCGGCATCATTTCAATGGCCCGGAAGAACTCGACGAGCTGGATGGATTGTTCCGTCATTGCCGTTCACTGTTGAGGAAAGCCTCCTCCTGGTTTCCGACTGCTCGAAGGTGCTCCAGCCATTCGGCGTCGGTGTCGTATCGTTCATGAGACAACTGTCTCAATATTGTCTCCGGTAGTCGGTCCTCGACTATCTTCCTCCACGCCGTTCCTTGCAGCTTGGTTTTGATATTCAAGTTCTCCATCTGGAGAAGGTACTTGTCGATGTCCTTCTCATACTTGATCTTTCCCATCTGTGGCAAAGCCTTCCGGTCCTCATTGATCGGTGAGAATCATACACTGATCTCGTGCCGAAACTGTTCCCTCGTCTGCAATTCAGGACGAGCGGCATACCCTTCGAGCCCTTCCATGCTCTTCCTATACCAATTGCTGAAGGGTGTCCCATCGGCACCCTTCGTCCTTTCCAAGGCGTAGATAATCCTATCTTTATCCTCCATCCATAACATGGGATTTCGGCTAAAGTAGTCCTGGCACGTGTGGAGCCTGGTGTTTATATCCTGGTAGGACTTTGCTTCGTACACGAATGGAGGGTCGGCAGGCTTCTTCTGATGGAATGCAGTTTGTCAGGCCAACTCTTTGGCTAACTGCAACATCATCTGATGTTCCTCCTTTTCCTTAGCCGTCCGCGGCCTTCCTAGGGGCAGTGTCCTTGGCCGGCAGCTTGCTCCTTCGCCTCCATTATCCGAGCCATCGTCCCTCGAGTCTGAGTCGCCTGCTCCCCCAGCCACATTGAGAGGTGCCATGGTTTTTTCTCGGTCACTCTGTATGGTCTCTGGCCGGGGGTCCCGTTCCACGGGTTGCTTTCCCTTATCTTGTTGGGACGGCCCTGATCGTCCTCGCCCGGTTTCGCCATCATATGTCCAACCCCCCTGATGCGAACCTAATACTGTCTGCACCAGTGCCGTCATTTCCCTTGTTGATTGGGCAAACATCTGGGTCATGTTTTGCTGCATGTCCCTGAGCCCAGTTGTTACTTTTTTATCGAGGGTCTGTAGTTCGGTCACGAATTGCAGCTCCCGGGTTCCCCGACGTTGTCGTTCCTCATCTACCTCCTTCCGGAGTCTACCCAGGCCTGTGTAGAGCTCTTGATCTCTACCTACCGATTCCTGGATGGTGCGTCCCAGGTCCTGGTGCAGCTGTCCACTGACTGCTGCTTGCTGTTCTGATCGCTCGTGCATGCAAGCGAGTGCCACTTTGATCACTCCCTTAAATCTGGTGATCTCAGCCACTACTTCTCCCTCCAGTTTCCTACTCTTATTTTGCCAGAGCGCCAATTCTGCTCCGACCAACTTCTCCCCGTTCAGCAGTCGCTCCCTTACTTGAGCAAGGCCTTCTGCCCTCTCTTTCCCCTCGTCAGATAGAGTCCCGTATGCGACCCTTTGGTCGTTCTGGGTTTGGGTGACACTGCGGTCCAACCGTCGGATCAGTGTCCCAATATATGCAGCGACAGCACCCAAATCGGTAGTACCTGAGGGGGTTGGAGTCCCAGAGCGTGACCTTTGCCTGCTTCGTCTTTTTGTGACGCTTTGAGTTGGGCCTCGGGGCACTGGTGGCCCCGACGGGTTCCTTGGTGTGGGTGTGGAACCTAGCTGTAGCGGTGGGTTGTCACCTCCCGGCGGTGGTGGTGGGAGTAGGAAGGGGCTATCTTGGCCCGGTCCCCATGCAGAGATTAGCCGCTGCAGTCTCTCAGCGCGCAGCATGTCAGTGTCGCTAGAATCATCCGCTCCTTCTTCAATTCTTGGTCGCAACATCTTGCCTCTTCTTTCTATGAGTGTCTGGTGTTTGAGGGCCCACTTGATCCTGTGATCAGTGAACTAGAAGGGAATGTTCTCGTCTTCGAAAACTTTGCTTATACTGAGATCAACCTCAATCTCGTACATGTGTGGGTTTCGTTGGAGGTAAATTTGAGATAGATGGTTGAGGGCTTTAGATAACCGGTCTTTCAGGCTCATTGAAAGAGGTGGTGGTGAGCCTCAGTGGTATAGAAGGTATCAATATAGTGTTAGGCGGTAGCCGACTCTAAGGACAAGCGAGTCTGGACTAAGGCCCGATACGTGACGAAGTGATTTCTAGGAAGGCTAACATATAATGTAAAGAAAAAAGGTAGGGTTTGTATCGTAGAACGAATATATTGATAAGATCTCTTCTCCGTCGCTGATGATCTATAAAGTGTGGGAGGCACCTCGATATTTATATTCCGCGTCTGGGTCTTCGCAGCCTATCTATTTCTCCCACTTTTACTCTGTGCGAACTTCGTAGACCCTGAAAACCTTTATTCCGCTTGACTCTGATTGCCCAGAACAGCCGAGTGGGCATCCTACCCCTCTCTTTGCAGTGTTCGTGCTAATCGTAGTCACCCAAACCCTTTCACCGTGGCAGACGGTTACTGGTTCTATCTCTGCATACGAAGTGATCAGCTCCAATGACGGACTTATCAATGCAGTCGGATTTCTCATCGGCCCACATCAACCGGCAGCATGTACCTTCCTGCCTTATCGCTCCAATGGCGGTTAGGCCTTGTTGCTCTCAGGGTTGATCTCTTCACGTGGTAGGCCCTGTTCTGACTCTATCTTGTCATGCCTTTGGGGTGTGGGTGGATGATCGTCTCTTGGGCATCATTTCCTCATCAGGATTTTCCTCCGCATTCCTCCACCAACGGACTTAAACTTCGGTCTTGCTGCCTGCATGGCAGCCGAGGACTCCTATCGGAGTAGCCAACCTCCCCCCGGTTGGCATCCATCCGCTAGCACAGCTGAGGGATCTTTGCATGTGTCTACCTCCACAACCAACTGACCGATTTAGTTCATTCGACCTTGTCAGGATAGCCGAGAGTCCTCTCTTGAGAACTTAGCGAAAACCCCGCTGTTAGCGACCTTTGGTGGTGGCCTAAATGAGGGTTTTGTGCCGCGGTCGTATTGGTAGAAATTGACTCAGTCTCCGAATACTTCGGCAGACCCTGGGGTCAAACACATGACCTTTTGTCAATTATCACGTGATATGCCCATTACGCTATGCCAGTTCGTCTTATGTGTAACATGCTGCATAGACTTTTTAGAGACTAGTACAGCACAGTAAGAAGAACTCAAGGCTTGTGAGTTCACTCAACACATGAGGGAAATTTACAATCACCTACATTCTCAAATTGCTTACGCCCAAGGTGGTCAATAGCAAAACTGCAATCGAGAGAGCCTGCGAGCTTTCTACTTCCAGGTTTGAGATATAGCATCACTCAATAGCAAGAACATTGAAACCCATTGACCCTCCCAGAAACCTGATAATAAGTGTTTTAGCCCCTACCTGCTGACAGTTCAGACAGGCACTTATACCTACCAGCTCAATCTTCCTGCTTCCATGAGGATATACAATGTCTTCCATGCTTCTCTAATAGAACTCACTGACTACAAACCTCTTCCAGGATAGATAGTACCCCCACCACTACGAGTAGAAGTGGATGGGAAGGAGGAATAGCAAGTGGAGAGAGTAGAAGATACTAAGGTGGTTTGGGGCTACCTGTAGAATCTGGTACAATAGAGAGCATATGACGAGACCATCTAGGAATTGGCAAAGACAGTAAATAAACTACAAGTGATTGACACGTTCCACTACCAATACCTGAATAAGCCAGGCCTCCTTCCTGAATAGTAGACTATGTGCCACAGAGGACTTTGACATAGAAGGAGAGAGTTGGTACTATGGCCACCTGACCAGGATATGACAGTATTGAGTTTTTGGTTGCATATATGGGAGGACAGATTGGAACAGTTGTCTAACAGTTGAAGCAGTTGCTTAGTCAAGGTTTCACATAATAGAATCTTATAGAAACTGATAGAAGATTGTGGCTGTATATGAGAAATAGGTTAGAAGTATTAGGATTTGTCAGTATAGGAGTTTCTGTTAATATATAAAGGCGTGTGCCCTTTTGTGACTTACTTTCCTCATACAACCTGGTAATTTCCTGTTAGTACCTGTACTTAGGAATTAGATCTGTCTCTTTTTTGCATCGCAGGAACCTGTAAACCCTAAACCTGCATCCTGGAATCCTGTTCCTGATATCTACAAATCTTGATACCCATATGTTTTGTTGGTATACCTGTACCTATCTTTGACCCCTGTCTGTAGTGGTATGCCTTGAACTATTTGTGCTTGACTCCACATGGACCCTGCCCATTACACACTTCTTGAAAGTACCATCTACTTTGAAAATCACTTAGCATTACTCTAAGTAGTGGGTATATTGGTATGGTTAGATAGTATTAACATTATTATTTCCTATTTCTATTATTCAATTTACTATTACTGTTGTGCTCAATTATATATTGATTTACATACTTGTTGATTTCTTTATTTATTTGTTTGTTCACTTACTTGTTCACTTGTTGACAATATAACCACTTTTCCCTGCTCTTACTCCTACCCCACTGCACCATCCTCTAGTATGGGGACAAAAGCGTTTGTCCAACACATGGTTTTACACTAAAAATCTACATTTTCAAATGAACAATTCCCAATGCTGATTGTATGAAAAGACTTCAAATCTTTCTATCAGCTAGGAAATAGCTATATATTCCAACTTCTAGAAGTAGAAGTGTAAGAAATCAAAGCTGTCTTTATTGTTCATGATTGCATCAACTAGTGTGAAAGTAACCTAAATTTTTGTATGGGTCTCTATACAAAAAAATTCATGGCAACCAATACCATATCATTAAACAACCTTTTCTCCATCATTTTATAATATTTAAGGATTCTGTAATGTTTGTCATGTTATCTACAGGTTTACTAATACATGAAGAAATTTGTGCAGTCTTATATACATTGCACAATGAGACGGGGTGGTGAAAATAGGCAGTTTTGGTGTAAAAAAGACATCGGACAATCCCTTTTGTCCTAGTACTTTAGTATGGCGCAATTGATTAAACATGTCTGAGATCACAAACACTTCCGACCACTGGCCGTGCTCGGTATCAAGGGTAGGTCGGGCGCGGTGCCACGAAATTTCTGGGTTTATTTCCTATTCTGGGGGTGCGCCCAACTTTTGGTTTCCCCCAAGTACATAACAGCGGTACGGTAGTCGAACTCATCCGTATGTATGATACTGTACTAGTACATCATCCCATCCCATCCTAACCAGGGTCGCTAAGTCATATCACATATACTGGTACGATGGGGGGCGCGAACAATGAACGATTCACAATGGGAAATGTAATTCTCATGAAAAGTTTGCATCATAGGAAAAAAAATTTTAAAATAAAATGAAATGAAAAGGTATCTACCATAAGCCCGTCCATGTCTTCCTTTGACCACTCCGCCCACGATGGGAGAGTATCGTGCGGACTCCAACGATCGGTCGTGTTATGGCGGCCTGTAGTAGTATGATTGTTATTAACAACCGGTGTCGGAGTGAAGGTTTTGTGTTTTCAGGGCTTTCAGCCTTCTGCGTCGTGTTAATAATGCTTTGATTCTTTTTTCCTCCCCTTTTCTATTCTACTGGTAACCGCCGTGATCGCAATCTATTGGACTGGGTTGCGGATTTGATGGTTGTCGCCTTGTCGAGTAATCTACCGTATTCACTTTACACGCGGTGTGTGTATGAGGGGACACGATCGAGTGATATTCTATGCAAAGGCCGGATATCCGAAATCCGGGCCTGTGGAAAAGGGAGGAAATAATGGGTCGTGTTCGGGGTGAATCATTAGTCGATAGTTTGAAATGGCCTAGGCTGCGCGTTTGGGAAGAGCGTATCATGCTGAGAGCGATCCCCCGACGTGAGAGTCACTCTCGACTGTGTTTGCCTATTGGGTGCAAAATGGTATCATACTCATTTCGCTGACAAACCCATCTACCCTACCTCCCGAGCACTCATTCTAATTCATGCATTCCACTTAAAGCGGGTGAGCCCTCAGCGAGGCAGCACCCTCAGCGAGGCACCACATGTCTTGGCGACAACCAAACCACATTTTGCATAGAGCAACCAAAAAAAAAATTCTTTTTTTCTCTTTTCTCAATATAATCTTCCCAATACCAATATTAGATTGCCTCCAGAGTATCAATCGACTTTGAAGGTTTTAACAACAAACCAAGTGACAAGTCCACCAATTCCTTTCTGGAAGCAGGGGCTTAATTGGCCTCTGCTTCCTCTTCAAAATCTTCTTCTAGTTCATGCTCATCAAATCCACTTTCTGCCTCTTTCTCTGAACTTCCAATCAACCTTCTGGCCTCTACTACATCTTGCATCAATTCCTCAAGGTGTTTCTCTAATTTCTTAACCCTCTGCTCAGCTTTGACAACCTATTCAACAAGTCTACCTTCTTCCTCCAATGGCAGATCTTGTCTTTCTTCACTTTGGTAGATTTCTCTCCTCTTCTAACTTTTCTACCTCTGTTCTTTCATATATACATTTTGCTAATTTTTGTTTTCTCATAGTACCTAGATGGGTTGTATTATTATATCTCTTTTGAGTGACTTTGCATTCCTTATTCATTTGAGATTTGAAGAATCATGCAATATACTTCTGATCTATCCATGCCTTTCCCAATGTTGGTATTCTTGTTTGATTTGTAGTTTTTTTATGTTAAATTTGTACTAACTGTTGCTTTAGGTTTTGCAGTTGATGTTTCTGCTCTTCCACCTCCATGAGTACTCTAGTTGTACTAACTACCAAATTACTAACTATCTATTTTAGTCCCCAGTCTGTTGGAGTGTTTTGTGGTAAGGTTGCAAGTACAATCAATTCCTGTCTTCAGATTTCAACCTTACTTCAAGATACTTCTAAGCTATTGATCCCCTGTACTGTGAAGTTGCTCAATGGCTCAGAACTAGAAGATCTCAATAGGATAGGTGGAGAAATGCTTGGTTGGATAACTGTGCAGCTAGGATTTTTAGATGTCAAATAAGTTTCAGAGGAATTAGGTTGTATGGGTTGGATTTTTGTAATAATCATCAGTCAGTTGATGGAAATTAGTCCGGTATTTCAGAGTCCAGAGAGAATATTGGCTTTGGTAAAGGATACTCATTATGCTATCATAAGGATCTCATAAAAGTTGTCTTTCAAAACCCTATACTTATGTTTCTCATAATGGCAGGTGAGTTCTTTTCAATACTAATGCTTCTATGGACTAAACATACAAACATCTAGTGGTTGTAATCTGTAGATTTTATGGGGTGAAAGACAGTAGAGGATAATCTTGTATGCAATACAGAATTCTAAAAATCTAATATTGACATGACTGCGGTGCGTATTAAAAAGTAAAAGTTGAAAATTGTCTGCGGTCTTTTATGTAGAGAAGCTATCCGGTCCAAAGTTTCATTGCAGATATTCATAAGCTATGTTTTTATAGGTCCATCTATTATGTGAACATGTAAAAGGATATCTTCAGGTACCCCTTTTACCTTTCTGAACCATTCAGCTATAAACTCTTTCACTTTTATGATAATTGTTGGATTTAGAAATGTTCCATCAGTACAGATACCTTCGATAACTGTAACAAACTCTTGTGTACCATCTGATATATTGTAAGTCCTTTTTCTTATCAATCTATTTTCAATATATACTAAATGAAAACTTACTTTGAGCATAATATTTCAATTTTTCATTCTCTTCTGGGTTTCTTATCACTTCTGTAACCGGTATGGGTACTAGGTTGTTTTATGTTTGGTTTCACAGTATCGTTTGATACTTGTATTGTTTTATATGCTATCAGTTGATACACACATTATTTTATGTTTGGTTTCACAGTATCGTTTGATACTTGTATTGTTTCATGTGCTATCGGTTGATACACGCATTGTTTTATGTTTGGTTTCACAGTATCGNAACAACATTGTTGGAAGAATGCAAGGATGTATTCCCGGACAAGGTCCCTAAAACGCTACCCCATGTATGAAAGATTAACGACCACATTCGGTTAAAGGACCCAACCGACCTACGAAACCAACCAACATACTCAATCCCAGAAGCCTATAAGGAAAAACTCATGAACTGTATAAACGAGAAATTACGAAGTGGAGTAATTGTACGACAAGAGGTTCCCGGAGCGGCACCTATGTTTGTACAATGCAAATCAGACGGAAGGATCCACCTCCTGGTAGACCTAAAGGTAAGCAACGATAACACGGTCATGGATAGTCCATCAATTCCAAACCAATAGCAGATATTTATCCGAATAGGACGAGCGAAATTCAGGAGTAAGATCGACCTAAGCGATGCATACTTCCAAACACAAGTGGACAAGGACAGTGTTAAGTTCAACTCCTTCAAAACCCCGTTCGGAGTGTTGGTGAGCAAGGTAATGCTACAAGGAGACATGAATGCACCAGCAACATTTATGCAAATAATGGAGGACCTCCTAAGTGAATATTTACATCATTTTGTATGGGTATACATTGATGATATTCTCCTATTTTCAGACACATTAGAGGAACACGAAAAACACATACTTCAAGTATGTGATCGACTCAGAAAAAAAGAATTCTATGCGAGCAAAAGGAAGTCAGTACTTTTTGTAGACAAACTGGAAGTACTGGGACACATAGTGGACAATGAGGGGATCCATGCCTCCCCCCAGAAAATATCATCCATTGCAGGACGGGAGACACCAAAAAACAAGAAGGAATTACAACGATTCCTAGGAATGGTGAATTATGTGGCCCAGTTTCTCCCGCACCATGCAACGTTGACCACACCACTAACCAACTTAACGGGAAATGCTGAATTCGTCTGGACAACGACCCACCAAACCGTATCCGATGTGGTCCAAAAGCGAATCATCAATCACCAAGTCATGCGACCAATAGATATATGGAACAAGGAACCAATTTGGTTGGTTACGGACGCCTCAGATTTAGGAATTGGAGCAAGGGTGGGACAGGGACCCACTTATGAGACGGCACAATCAGTCATGTTACACCGCAGAAAGTTCACCAATGCTCAGATGAACTACGGGACTACCGATAAAGAGGCCTTAGAGATAGTGGAAGCGCTTAAACGGTTCCACAATGTACTAATAGGAAATTCCTTCACAATAGTTACAGACCACCAACCCTTGACACACCTACGAACGGCAAAAAACCCAAGCAGAAAGCAAGTGAGATGGCTAAGTGCGTTGGGAGAATACGACGCGAGAATAGTCTACGCACCAGGAAGCACGAACTATTTAGCTGATGCCCTTTTCCGGATATATGAAGGAGAATCAGACTTGAATCCAGTCTATGTCCATGATTATAGGAAGGAATCAGATGACATCTCGGATAATACGGTATATGAGCAAAAATCAAACACAATGGAGCCCATGCATGAGTTCTCCCCTACTTTCCCTCCTTTCTCCTATACTGAGTACCCCAACGAGGCCCCTGTACCCCTCAAAAGCCCCTACTCAATAATGGCAGGAAATGATTGGGGTGACCAGTGTACCCTGTGAAGTACACCACTGGAAGAACTCCAACATAGCACCTTACACTACTCACACTGTTACATGGATCATTGCCCATATCATCAAACCGAGATCAAATTCATGAACAACCATCCTAGACGACGGGAAAAATCGACCCCTTACTCACTTAGTGAAGGACCGAGCCCCCCAAGTACAGAAATCAACCCGAGCCCTCCGGAGTCCCCCGAAATCAATGACTGTGAATGGCAACAAATGACCGACAGAAGACCAATTACTGTGGGAGAAGGGCCCTCTACCCTTGCCCAGCCGACCCCCAGATCTTATGCAATTCCGGCACTGCTAAACCCAGAAGCCCCGGTATTCCAAATACCAGAGCCGGAACAAATAGAAAACCTTACGGCCGAGACAATAGCGGCCTTCCGAATGCCAGGACCTGATAGCCCACCACCAATTAGACGAGCGGAATGGCTAGAAAGCCTTACCAATGAGACAATAGTCTTAGTAATGCCCCCGACGATGACAGAATACCGGGGTGAGCTATACGATGTCGTGGAAGTCAACGAGGAGGAAGACCTAGCTGCAACAACCAGAGGAAGCGAGATGGAAGATGAACGCGACACATTGCAAACAGTCAATGAAATGATCGGAACGTTGCGAGCACAGATGGTAGCAGCATACCGGAAAGAACCAGTGTGGAAGAAGGTAAAGGAGAATATGAACTCCGCAGGAGATTTGTCCTCTTACAAGTTTGCAAACGGAATACTATACGCAAAAACCAGATACGGGGAAGACTGCCTGTATATCCCGAAAGGCCCCGCACATGAAAATACGACGTTAAGAGAGTATGTCATTAGCGAAATTCACAACAAAGGCTACCACAGTGTTGAACGAAACTTACGCTACGCAACGGAGTACCTATTTTGGCCTAAAATGTGCAAAGGCTTTAGAGCGTATGTAACCCAGTACCACACATGCCAGGTAAATAAGAGGCCTACAAAATTGCCAGAAGGAAAGGCTCAGACAATTACCCTGCCGTCGGAAATCTTCGAATCAATAGCCATTGACTTTGCGGGACCCTTGCACAATTTATAGGGATACAACACGATCCTAGTTGTGATGGATAGGTTTTCAGGATTCACGTGGCTTATACCTACAACAAAGCAAGTAACAGCGGTAACAACCTGGAGACTTCTACGCAACAAAATATTTACACCCCATGGCTACCCAAAATCTCTAGTAAGCGATGCGGACCCACAGTTTGAGTCATATGTCTGGAGACAACAGTGTCAATCGTTAGGCATTGAGCATATCAAGGCGGCACCAGGACCTCATGAAACGAATGGACAGGTCGAAAGAAAAATTCCAGAATTGAAGACAGCTCTCCAAAACCTAGTCAACGCCAGACAGAACAACTGGTTTGATGCCATACCGGAGAGAGCAGCATACCTGAATGTGGGATGGTCAGAAACTCTCGGCATGTCACCATATAAAGCCATTTTTGGAATTAATTACGCACTACTTCCACTAGCGAACTTCAAGAACTCTGCAGTACCAGCTGCCGACAAATTATTAAACAGGCACCAAGCAATCCGGAACGCGGCATTCAATGCGATTAAAATGGCACGATTTAGAAGTACGAGAACGGCAGCAAAACGACGCAGACACCATACACCGATGGGTAAGGGTAATCTGTTACTGGTATACGGAAGTTTATTCGCAACAGAATCGGGACGTAGCAAGAAATTGCAACCGCGCTGGTGTGGACCATTCAAGATAATCGACTATGATGAGCATACACAAAATTGCACGGTAGAAATGGATGGCAGAATGTACAGAAACCAAGAAGTGACATTCTATGCATCCACCGTGAAAAGATACCACACTAATGATGATGTCTCCTTCCCTGCCAGGAGCCAGACAAAACCACCTCCGATCGTGGTTAACGAGAAACCAGA